>OZ023266.1:90857793-91327793 GCA_964006375.1 Tillus elongatus
TCACTAATGGAATGATGCCGACTTTTTGAATTTTGAAAAAAATTCTTTAAATCAGCACTAACTAGGACGCCTGGTACTCACATCCGGAATCAGTTTCAATATATATATATATATATATATATATATATATATATATATATATATATATATATATATATATATATATATATATATATATATATATATATATATATCTCAATAGATAATGCGCCGATTTTAATAAAATTTTGCAGATACCTTCCTTTTGTAAGTGGCTTGGAAAAGTTGGTTACCAAGGCATATTGGACTAGGTTTTCCGGGAAAATATGAGGTTTCCTTTCGAACACATTTTTATCTCCGAAAGTAACAACGATATTGTATCCAAATTTAGTACCTCGGTGAAAATTATAAATAGTAAACTACACACAAAAATTCAGATGTATACGTTACAAGAAAAAAAGTTATTGGCATTTATTTAAAAAGAAAAGAGGAATATATCTATGAAAATTCACAACCATAACGCACTTGCTGCGTCCGCACTTTTTTGTAATCGAACCGACTGCGCATTTCTTACGGTTTGGCAGATTCCAATAGTCAGCCAACTAAAAGTGACCACCGTGTATAATAGCATTTTTTAACATTTATTTTTTATATACAAGCATCAATGCAAAGCATGTAAACCTTTCTTTTAAGTTCTTATAAAAATCGATATGCCATTCAAAAAAGTTGAGTTAAACAACACCTTCTAGAGTTGTCCCAACCGTTAAATAGGAGTATATCAATAGACTAAACCCTTTTTACCGTCTCAAGATCCTACCATACATAAAAACGCTTTATTTTATCCTATACAAAACTCATATAAAATTGATTATGTTGTCAAATAATGCTTTCATATTTATTCAACAATTTCATACAACAAAAAAAACATCGATAAATTACAAAAAGTGATTTTAAATTTTTTGATTTTTACTTAAAGGCGAAATTAAAAAAAAAATCTCATCGCAGCTGTGTCATCTGCATTCGAAGAATTAAAAATAATATACCCTTTGTGTAATTAATAAGTTATACATAAAAACGCTTTATTTGATCCTATACAAAACTCAAGTGAAGTTGATTACCTTGTCAAATAATGCTATCATATTTATTCAACAACTCCATATACTAAAAAAAAAGATCAATAAATTACCAAAAGTTATTTTTAAATTTTTTGATTTCTACTTAAAGGTGAAACTTAAACCTAACTCTTCGCAGCTGTGACATCTGCATTTCAAGAATTCAAAAATAATATAACCTTTGTGTAATTTTTGTGGTATTGAATACTTTCCATGTATTACTTAAGCAAATTAATAATAATTTAAATGTGAAAAGAACATACTGATATCATTATCTTACATATTTTCAACATAACGATCAAAACATATTGTTTATTCTTAGACAGGTTAGATCCGTCAGTGTATCTTTATGGCCAATTACTATACCATAACTGTCTTAATTTTTGTTGCATGTAGTAAATAAAATCATCGTACTATAATCCTAATTACAATCGTCGATAAAGTATTAATTTACTTATAGTAAACAACGGTTGACCTGGGGTTTATAAGATACGAGAGGTTCACTTAAACAATAATGGAAATTTTGGAAGATAAAACTTAGTACTTTTGCCTACAAGGAGGTGATAATGTTAGATGCTCGTATAAAAGAAGAGCCCACATATGTTATGATCATCATTGGTAAGACTTAACGGTGTAGTCAAGATGCATCTCAAACTGATCTTATCCCTGGCCTTAGTAGGCGTCTGCACCTGCAGATCCCTTCTTGGTTACGACAAATTCTACGTCGAAGTTGGTTACGATAACATCTATATCAGGAATATCCAGAACCAGGATGTCAAGATCTTCACAACAAAGCAAGAAACACCCTGCATACAGTTATACATTACTGGACCCGAAGGTTACACCAAGACACTCAACCTAAACGATATACAGGGTAAAATTTTGAATTTTTTAATGCAGTGTTAATCTAAACTGGTTATATAAAAAACGTGATTGAAAATACTAAAATAGTAAAAGCGAGGTAATAGAGTAGCGGCCTTTATTTTATTTCTGCTTAATAGGGTTGACTGCTTAAAACAGGTCTGCTAGTATATTTGTCTATTTCATAAGTGTCACCTACTAATGACAAAGAAAATGCACTAGGCCAATAATATTGTGTTTTTTAATAGAACCGTTATTTGAAATGTATTGTTTCTGTTTTAGTGGGCTATGGTGGTCAGTACCAGAGCGACATACTCTACCAGATTTTCAAACAATATGAAGGTGAATTGGACCAGAACATTTACCTACGCCTACTCAAGACTGTTGAGAAATACGTTGAACTTAATGAGGTCAACCCAATTATCTTGTATGCTCTTCGCACCCTATTTTACCAAGATCAAGAAACCTTTGCCCTATTAGATCAAGAGTACAAAACCTATCAACCTCAAAGCAAATACTATGGACCGTACAATAACCTTTACGGAAAATACTATGGTTTTTACAAAAATCTCTTCGGTGGATACTACCAACCCCAGAAATACTCAGGATATTATGGTCTATACAAAGGCTACAACAGTCCATACACTTACCAGTTTGACAGAGACATATTCAGCGGATATGAAACTCCCTACAAGTATGGATACCAATATGATAAATATTATGGTCCCTACAACAAGGCCTATGGGTTCTTCAACCGCTACGGTGGATTGAAGGGTTTATACGATAATACCTTTGAAGGCTACAACAAACCATATGAATACTCTTTTAGGGGTCTATATGAACCATTCAAGAACGTAGATTCCGGTTACTATGGCCCATATGCTGGTCAAAGCTATCAGAGATATTATGGACAATCATCTCCTTCATATTTTGGTAGAACTTTGTATGGACGTCAATATGGACAGTCTGGTTTTGATTCTTTTGACACTCAAAGTAAGTAATTCTATAGTTTTGTCTTTGCATAACTATTATTGTACAGTGAAGAAAAAAAGACAATTACATAACATTTTGTTACAGACTATTTGGGCCGCTACCTAGGACAAACAGCCTATTGATGAAAAGATGCTGACTGAATAATGACACTACTATGTCAGTGTTATTTTACTAATAGTTTTTTTTAGATTTGTGTATTTGTGTAAAGAAAATAAATATGTACATTGGAATTAATACATTGTTATATAATGAGCCCAAAAATTTCTAATATAAAAACTAATTATTTAATAACAAAAAAGATTGGTTGGTTTCTGCTCTCCACCAAAGTTCTAAGTACAATATGAAGTTAAATTTTTACCATTTTTAGTTTTCTGAACGTCACATTTTTACGGAACATTTTATGTCATTTTAAAGTCAAGTCAAGCTCTATCTTGACATATTTACGCAATACCCAAGCAAAATAACATTGGGCTATTCACTGATATTTGAAATATAATTGTAAATTAATTTTTTACTGTTAAATGTGTGCTGCAATTCCTTAACAAAAAAGCCTGCTTTGTGAGTATATTTATACATAGTCACTAAAAAGGAAAGTTATCTCCAGACTAATTATGTTTATATATATATATATATATATATATATATATATATATATATATATATATATATATATATATATATATATATATATACATATACATATACATATACATATGCATATACATACACATACACATACACATACATACACACACACACACAAATATATATATATATATATATATATATATATATATATATATATATATATATATATATATATATATATATATATATATATGTCCATGTACATGTGTCCATTCTCAAAGTCTATTCTCAGGCATGTCTCTTTAACATGCATTTCATTTTTAATATGTTTATATGTATGTATGAATAGTATACAGGAAGTGGTTTTTCTTTATTCTAGGCATATACTGCAGATTCTAGATTGTTTAATGAGTTGCCTTTGGCCCGTAGCGCTGCGAGATCAATTGGTCTTTTGTGCATGACTCTTTTTCCCAATAGTTACCACAAGGTTGACTTTTTATTTTTTTTGGGGGCTGTTTTACCTATTTCCTGGAGTGTTAGGGTCACCACTCCAAGGTGTTTGAGCCTTTTGCAGAACTGGGCCATGCAGTCGCATAGCAAGTGTCCTCTCATTTCTGCTGCTTCAGTGCAGTATTTTCAGTTTTCACCGTCCGTCTTGCGCATCTTCATAAGGTGATACCTTACTGTGGAGCGTCCTGTAAAAAGTCCTGAGATTATTCTCAAGTCGTCCCTGTTCAATCCAACAAACAGTTCAGATATATCTGTTGATATAGTGATAAACCGCTTTGCCTGCATAACATCGTTTGGGTCCTCTCCCTAGTATCAAGTTTATTTCTTAGGTGGCTGTTTGTTAGTCCAGAATAGAGTTCTGAACCATATAATGGTGTTGTTAGAGAGCTTTATGGTGGCATGTTCATGCAAAAATTTTATTAAAGATTAAATAAAAATATTAACACAAACATAATTAATAAAACATAATTACAAAACTAGAATCAACTAAAGATAATAACTACAGTAAATATTCAAACAACACGCGTATTGTGCCAAGCAATATCCAAATATGTTATAAAAAGTGTTTCTCACGTTCGATAAATACCTGTCATTAATTAAGACACACACCCAGCAACTACAGCTCTCCCAAAGGATTAATATCTATGTGGCGGGTTTTGTATATTTTGTTCTTCGGTTGCTCCGCAAGAAGAAATCACAAGTGGATAATCAGAAGATTTTGGTGGCCCATTTATGGCGCAACATTTACTAATCCAATGATTTGGACATGATCATTAAAAACAATTCTCACAGCTCTGCGGAAATATGCAGGAGGATCATATTGTTGGAACCATATATCCAGGTTTTCTTTTGTAACTTCATCTTAGGCAGGTGTTACCTTCGCTATTAAGAAATATAAACAGTTGTCCGCATTCAAATTTTCCTCAATTTCAAATGGATCAATCATTTGGTTATTAACTATTCCGGCCCATATATTATAATCTTTTGAGGATACTAGGTTTTGGTAAGAATAGTAATTCTTGGATTCTACTTTGCCCAACTTTCGTGTATTTTGGACATTTGGTTGAAAAATATTAACTTTTAACTTTTGGTTATTTTTTGGTGGTTGTTACTTCTTTGGAGTAATTTATAAAACCGACCGTGGATAATTTTGAAGAAGATTATATAGGGGGAATATGGAAGACAAACCCAGATGATTTGGGCACGCCCATTTCAAGATAAGATTTTGAGAAAGCGTCTCAGAAACCTTAACAGGGAAACATTCCCGGTGTTGACGAATTAACAGCAGAATTTTCAACAAATTCTGGCAAAAAAATATGAGAAAATATCATTGTCAACTGATTATAATAAATCAAATAAATTTCCCAGGAATTAGGAAACACTAAAAGTATTACTACTCGAAACACGTTGAATGCGCTAAAATGCAACCGCGGCAGGTTCAAATGTGGCAGATATTTGGCTTATAATAGTAAAAATAGAACAAAAGGCAAAACTGGGAGTTGCTTTGATGAAGATCAGCTAGAATGTAGATCTGGTAGAAAAACTAGGAGAGGCAAACTGAAACAATATAAGGAAGAGGGTTTGAGGAAAGTATGAATATGATAACTGCTTTTGCAAACCCGGAAAAATCATTTTATTTTGTAGATTGGAAAATATTATTTCATGTAATGTAATAACTCGCCATCACATGACTCGCTAGCCACCGTCACTTCAAGTTCCTCACGACTGAAGTGATGGTGGATAGAACCACCACAAAACCAGAGAAGGCGTTTTGCGCTATTCTCCTCTGGATTATACCAGGCCTTCAGGCCGACTTGTTAGAGCAATTACAAGGGCAACTCAAATGTATTTACAGGTTTCAAAAAAAGTCCACAGCTTTCTTGATATAAGCAAAATACCAAAAACTGCCATTTTTTCTTTTTTCAATATCTCAAAAACTATGTTGCCTCGCAACTTGCATTTTTTATAGGGACATAATTCGCTAATGCGGTTTCTAAAAATTGGTTGATATTTATTATTTTCTGTGTCGCGATAGTCAACTTTTTTTCTATAATTGACGCCATATTGAATTTGTTTACCAAAATTTCTGGTTTTATTTGAGTTACAATGATATATCACTAGATTGTGTTATTTGGTTTTTTTCTAACAAGACGGCGCACTGGCTCATAATACACGAATTGTGATCAACTTTCTTAATAGTGTTTTTGACAACAATTGGATTGCTTCTTGTCGGTCTGTGCAGTGGTCTCCTATGTGACCTGACTACACATGCCTTGACTATTTTCTTTGGGGTTACTTACATACAAAATGAAGTGTACAATTTTCTGAAGCCAACAATTATTAAAACTTGTTATAATATCAATAGTGACATTTTGTTGTGCACACCAAATAATATAAAACGCACACGTCTATGCAACCAATAAAACGACGCACATTTCGAACAATTACTTTGATTTTTTATTTGCTGCTGTAATTGTGTGTTTATTGGTTGATGTGTTAATCTATTTTCATAGTTTTCTATAGCATTTTTGTTCAAAAAGAGTAATATTATTGATTATTTATGTGACAAGTCTACAGTGGTAGTTATAGATTTTGTTGTGTTAATAACACTTACCGCCGGATTCACAAACGATCTCAGCCTGGCTTAACATGAATCCTCGATCAACTACTATGGCAACAAACAACTGAATACCTAGTCTAGCCTTAAATCCTCTGATCATACATTCACTCTTACTCTTCTGCGATCATTGTGGATCCAAAGACAGAATCGGGACTCGTTAGGAAACGCAACACGATTCCACTCACCATCCCAATTTGATCTACCGTTATTCGTGATTGAACTTTGACTGTCGGATGCGGCAATATCTTAATCCTGTGGAAACGGTGCAACATATTTCTGTTTATTAAAACTTCAAAGCCCGGGCAAACAAGGGCATCATATGTCTGGTCAGATCTTATCTCATTTAATTATTTTCTCTATAGTTGCTATGTTACCAGATTGAAAACTCGATACGTTCGCATTTCTCTGGCCTCCACGGTAGTTGATGAGAGATTAAAGTTAAACCTGTATTAACGTTGACCCACGTTTGCAAACCGGCGGAGAGTGTATTCTTGCCTTGGCATATTAAAATTAAATGATCTACTTTTCGGGCGTAAATGGATATATGACACCTAGGAAGCCACTGCACAGGTCCCCTAGTACCAATGTTGTTAAAAACACTATTAATGATAAATATAATATTTTGGTAGAAAAATTCAATATGGCGTCCATAAAAGAAAAAAGTTGACTATCGCGACTCAAAAAGTAATAAATGTAAACAAACTTTATGGTCTCCATGGCAACTACAATAGCAAATTATGTCCCTGCACAAAAATTGACGTTGAGTTCCCAACGATGCCGAAGCTCAAAATCCACACCCTGCATATATATATATATATATATATATATATATATATATATATATATATATATATATATATATATATATATATATAATATATATTATTTATTTACTTATTATCATAAATCGTACATGTCTACACAATAAGCTTGAGCCTTGTGCTGTATAAGTTTCTAATGTTGTTTAAGCATTATCTGCTTTTTACAGTAAACTTTATGCTGTCTTCGATATCTTTGTTCCAAAGAAAATAAGGGTCTCACATTATCGTGCCTTGGTATGACACTCAGCTTATTAAACAGTTGGAGATTAAGCAGAAGCTGCATAAGAGATATAAGGGAATACTACTTCAGACTGATTATGAAGCTTACTCCATTTGCAGGTCGGATTTAAGAGAAGATGTCAAAATGCTAATAGACAACACGTAGAAGGGACAGAGACAAACATCAAGAATGATCCTAAGACTGGTAATTTATGCAATCAAAACATCTCAGGAGAAATTAATTAATGCTTCTGCAGATTTTTTGATTGCCCTGTCCAAATAAATTCTGCTCCTAATGTAAATACCAACTTGCTTGATTCAGAATATAGATACTTCTGATATTCAGATAGAATTAAGAAACGTAAACCTAAAATATGTCAAGGACCTGATAATATCCCAATAATCAAAGAATGTTTAAATGCCTTTGTGGAACCCCTTTGTTTTATATTTAACTTATCCTTAGAAACTCAAACATTTCCTCGACCGTGGAAAATGTCTAAGGTCAGTCCTGTTCATAAGAAATAAGATTACACCCTTATCTCTCTTAGGTATAGAGTTGAACACACTGAGACCTTAGAGATGATCTCCGGCGAGATTTGGGGAGTACGCAGATTGAGGCCCCGTAATCGAGCTACAACAACCCAACCCACCTTTGTCCACCGCTATAAGGAGCAGGCAGATTGAGGCCTTAGAGTTCATGTCCTTACATATTTTGTTTAACTCTTGAAAATGGCTCCAAATAAATGTAATATATATAATAATATTTAAATAAATTCTTGACGCGGTTCAACCCGAGAGCCAAGTATGTCTCATATATATATATATATATATATATATATATATATATATATATATATATATATATATATATATATATATATATATATATATATATATATATATATGTATCGTGAATTGTGATACCTTTATTAGCAAACTTTTTTAGGAAATGTCGCTAAGGCTAATATTACCTCAAACTGAACGTGATTTGATTCTAGTAACAATGCTGAAAAACGTCAGCATTCGGCAACGTTGTATACAACTTGCAAGCCCTTATTCTTAGTTTCGAAACAATTTATTTTTTATGTTTAACTTTTAGGACGGCGTTCTGGGGTCACGTTAAAAAATTATTTTCTAATAATTCTGAGATTAAAAACTCAGAATTCTGAGATAAAAAGTCAGAATTCTGAGATTAAAAACTCAGAATTCTGAGATAAAAAGTCAGAATTCTGTGATAAAAACTCAGAATTCTGACATAAACAGAGAGAATTCTGAAATAAAAAAGTCAGAATTCTGACATAAAAAGTCGGAATTCTGACTTTTTTAACTCAGAATTCTGAGATAAAAAGTCAGAATTATTCGAGAGCTTTATACGACAGCGTCCACTTGCAAAACGTTTACCTATTGACTACTGATGTGTAATTAATTAGGCGGGTAGCTCTGCCTGTGCCGGTTTTACAGTTAGTTAATGGCAAAAGGAAAGAAAATTGGTTCATTGACTATTGTTCTCGTTGCGTTAATAGAATAATGCATAGTGAATAGGTGCATATATTATGATTTTACTAATTATCCACGTAAATAAGTCGTCGTATAAATATACAAATATATTATTGCTTTAATCGGCATTATACCATGGAGCCTATAGCTGAATTAAAGTCAAGTCAGCCTTTGAAATTTATAAATACATATATTTGTGTTTTTGTATCTTTAACGTCGGTCTATTTCAGCAACTATGGCCAATCAACGACACCGGAGAGCAGTTTCGCCTCGCTATCCTGGAAATGTTGCCGAGCCCTGCCGTTCCGCAAGGATATTAGGAATATTTAACGTGCCCAACATCGCACCGGACAGGGGACCGACGGCTTTACGCCCCCTCTGTAGGGCGGAACGTGCAGACATTCAACTTGCTCAAATATAATGCCACAACTTTGGTTGATGTTAATGTTACAGTATGTACTGAAAAAGTGAAAGGAGAACCCTGGGATTGAACCAAGTACCCTTCGGTTCAGGGCAACACGTTCTCACGGCTGAACTACCGAGACCCTTATAAATAAATAACTATGAGATGAACGTAAGTCTGTTGTTTTGTGTTGATTTGTTTTTGTTGCTCGATAACCACCATCATCATCACAATCTAAATGCGATACAATCTGTCGCAATCGTGACTCTCCCTTTGTAACTGCCCATTTTAATTCAGTGTAGCTTCCACATCAATCAATATTGTGCCATGTTTCCAGAAGTTCTATTTTTGATCTACCTCTTCCTTTTTGTCTAGGTATGTATCTTTCAAATAAAACTATCAGAAAGATGTTTTAAAATATGTACTATATATTATGCCTTCTCCTATCAATTTCTTTCAGCAAGCATTTCTATTCTGTCACCTCTTCTAGCACACTTTTTTATTCGTGTTTCTATCGGTGTACCTTATTGTCTGCCATTTTGCTCTATGCTAATAATTGAAAAGTTTCTATTCCCTTAGTGTCCTGCTTAGTCAACGTCCACCTCATCATTATAACACTCCATACTTATGACTTGATAAACCTCCCCCTTCAGACCCAAATTAAACTCAATTTTTAATAGAAATTAGAAGTATATTTTGAAAAAAAATCATACCCTTAACTCTGCGTTAGCCGTAACATTGTTCAAAAATCAATATCAAGATTCACCCAACATTTTTCCATAGATTTATAATAAATTTATATATATATATATATATATATATATATATATATATATATATATATATATATATATATATATATATATATATATATATATATATATATATATATATATATATATATATAATGTATATTCTTGTGTTTTAAATTGTCCAGTTTTAATAATAAAAATAACACGACAGCAAGTAATTCAACAATAAAAAATAAAGTGACTTTCTAAACTAGTTTTATTATCTAAGGTTCACATTATAGGCATATAGTTTTTTACATTATTTTCTAGGTAAAAAATTCTGTTAGTCGACATTCTTTTTTTTACAATTTAATAATAATCTAGCTACTGCCAGTCTATCCCCAACTTTTGTCAAATAAATTCCGACCAAACATGCAGGTGCTGCAATGTCGATCAGAAAACAAAGAGAAAAAAAACTTTATTTATATTTCTTAGAAATTGTTATAGTGTGTATTTTTTAGAGGTAACAATAAAATATGTAACATAGTTACACTACTAAATTGTAAAAACAATGTGTCCACTAACTGAATTATCCACCCAGAAAATAATGTAAAAACCGTATGCTTATAACGTGAACCTTAAAAATAAAACTATCCTAAAAAGTCACGTTCATTTCAAGAATGCACATTATATATATATATATATATATATATATATATATATATATATATATATATATATATATATATATATATATATATATTTATTTATTTATTTATTATAAAACTATGGAAAATTGTTGGGTGAATCTTGATATTTATTTTTGAACAATGTTACGTCTAACGCAGGGCTAATAATATAAATTTTTTCAAAATATACTTCTTATTTCTATCAAAAATTGAGTTTTATTTGGATTTGAAGGTAGAGGTTTACCAAGTCATACGTATGGAGTGTTATAATGATGGGGTGGACGTTGACTAAGCAGGACACTAAGGGAATAGAACCTTTGGAATGTGGACATTGAGCAAAATGACAAAGACAATAAGGTACACCGATAGAAACACGAATAAAAAAGTGTGCTAGACGAGGTGACATAATAGAAATGCTTGCTGAAAGAAACTGATAGGAAAAGGCAACATATATAGGACATATTTTAAAACATCTTTCTGGTAGTTTTATTTGAAATATACATACTTGGACAAAAAGGAAGAGGTAGATCAAAAGTAAAACGTTTGGATATATGGTAGAATATTGATTGAAGGTGCAAGCCACACTGCATTAAAATGGGCAGTTACAGACGGAGATTCTCGATTGCGACAGATGGTATCGAATTTCGATTGTGATGGTGATGATGTTTATCGAGCAACAAAAACAAATCATCAAACAATAACAAACGTACGTTTATCTCATGATTATTAATTTATAAGAGCCTCGGTAGTTCAGTAGTAAGAACGTGTGCCTCTGAACCGAATGGTACTGGGTTCGATCCCACGGTTCTCCGTTCACTTTTTTCCAGTACACACTGTAACATTAACATCAACCGAGGTTGTGGCATTGTATTTAAGCAAGTCGAATGTCTGCACGTTGCGCCCTTCGGAGGGGGCGTAAAGCCGTCGGTCCCGTGTCCATGCGATGTTGGGCACGTTAAATATTCCTAATATCCTTGCAGAACGGCAGGGTTCGGCAAAATTGAAACTGCTCCCTGGTGTCGGTGATTGGCCATAGTCGCGGAAATAGACTGACGTTAAAGATAAAATAACACAAACATATTTATTTATATGTTTCTAAGGCTGACGACTTTAATTCAGCTACAGTTTCCGTGGTATAATGTCGATTAAAACAATAATATAATCGTATATTTATATGACGACTTATTTACGTACATAATTAGTAAAATCATAATAATGCACCTATGCACTATGCATTATTCTATTAACGCAACGAGAATAATAGTCAATGAACAAATTTTGTTTCCTTTTAGTTTGTAAACACCATCAACTAACTATAAAACCGGCACAGGCAGAGCTACCTCCTTATTACACATCAATAGTCAATAGGTAAACGCTTTGCAAGTGGCACCACCTGGACGCTGTCGTATAGCTCACGAATAATTCTGACTTTTTATGTCAGAATTCTGACTTTTTTATCTCAGAATTCTGAGCTTTTATGACAGAATTCCGACTTTTTATGTCAAAATTCTGAGTTTTTATCTCATAATTCTGAGTTTTTATGTCAGAATTCTGACTTTTTTTATCTCAGAATTCTGACTTTTCTCAGAATTCTGAGTTTTTATGTCAGAATGCTGACTTTTTTATCTCAGAATTCTGACTTTTTAACTCATAAATCTGACTTTTTATGACATAATTCTGAGTTTTTATTACAGAATTCTGACTTTTTATCTCAGAATGCTGACTTTTTTATCTCAGAATTATTAGAAAATAATTTTTTAACGTGACCTCAGAACGCCGTCGTAGAATTTAATTTAAATAGTGAAATAAAATTTAAAATCTCTGAAAATCGCATGGAAGTTAACTGATGTATAACAGATTTATAATGACGTTTAATTTAATATGTTCTCGTTGAGCATCTGTGATAAGTGGGTTAAGGATACGCACTGATATGGAAGAAATTGTATTTTAGTAATAACGTTATTGTTTGGTGAGTCAAACACTGCATAAAGTAAAATAAATCTTTGAATCAATACGCAAAATTGATAATCATAATTATCTAACATTTTCTAGAACAAGAAGAAGCCGTTTAGTATAATAGGAGATTCCTTGCTTATTTCTGTGTGAATGTTGCACTATAGATTTAATTAAATAACAACTTTTTGCGACGATTTTTTTTCGCTACGAAAATTAACTACAGGGTCTCATGAGCACAAATAAATAATATTCAATTAACTTTTAAGCTAGTGATGTGTATAAAAGGCTGTATAGTCAATGAAGCATGGTAGTACAAAACAGCGTCTTCCACTAAGATGCAGATTTGGTCATTCATTTTGATAGCAGTGATTATTCACAGCAAACAAAGTCACGCTTGGAACTCACAGTTTTTTATCGATGTAGATAATAATAATATTAGCATCAGCAATGATGATGGACAGGAAGTTCATATTCAAACAAATAAAGTTGAGCAATTGAGCGGTTTAAATCTTATTTCGGTTGAAGTTAGTGGGCCAACATATAGAAAAACCTTTCAGTTCAACGATGATGTAGGTAAGACAGACATAACACATTCTACAATTTGTAACTATTAAAAAAAATACTTATTTTAACTATGGTTTTGGTTTTAGGAACAATTATTCGTTATACATATTCTTTCTGGTAATGTAAGCAGCTTACCAAAAAGCACTAAACACAATTTGATAAATCTCTATTAAAATATTTTGAATTCTTTAGCAAACCAGGTTTTCTTTTAGTAATAAAAAAACTTATTTGAATTCGCTAAACAGTATAAACAGATTAGTTTCGCGAGTAAAACTTTGATATTTAGTTTGGAAAGTAACTGTATCTCATAACTTCTCAAGCTAGTTCCATGATATATTAATTACCACATACATTGCCCCAATTAAAGCTATGCGATGCATTCTACAACGAAGACAAATCTAGTTTCAAAACGTTTAAAAGTTTTATTATTGGCGAATATTCGCAGGGAAAGATATTTTGGAGGTGGCAACTGTAACACTTTCAATATACGTTTATATATATATATATATATATATATATATATATATATATATATATATATATATATATATATATATATATTCCTATATATAGGCTGTGCTATTTAAAATTTCATACGCCATTTTCTTCAAAAGTCAATACGAGTTTTGAAATCCGTCGATGGTGTTAGATTAAGGACGCGAAAGGCTTAAGCTTTGCAGAAAAATATTTTTATTACCACACATGTATATGTCACTTTGATTCAAACAGTCTTTCAGATCTTCAGGTCACTGAGGTAGGTCGCGGTGGATTAATAATTGAATGTGGATTAAATTTGTTTATTTTCTTATTACAAGTTTAACACAATCTAACGATTTTTCTGTAAATATTTGAGGTTGAGTGTAGATTGGCGCACAAGAAAAAACCTCCCTATTTTTTACAATCCAAATACTGGAAACTAGGTTCTTTAGAACATTTTATAATTAAATGGATACTATTATTAACTACGATAATCAGATTACTATATAGCTTTCAATATTTCCACAAAAACGTTTTTATATTTTTAATGTAAATATGACACCTGTATTTTATTTTTCATTTAGAAAAATCAATCATATTGGCCTAGGTCCAAGTACAACCATATGATAAGTACAATTTGGAGTACCCAATTCATGGAAATACAGTTTTTGACTGACCTGACGATCGTTTCGCTAACAAAGTTAGCGTCCTCAGAGGGATGACGCTGATGAGGCAAACTTTGTTAGCGAAACGATCAACAGGTCTAAAAATTGGATTGTGATGAATTGAGTTTCCAAATTGTACTTATCAGTGCTCATCACAGGTTTGACACTCCACCCATTTAGACCAATATGTCTAAAAGTGAAATTGCATACAGATAATACAAAAATACTGTATGTACGATCACGGGTAATTGCTTACGTAATCTCTAATCTGTGCTAGGAATTCCAAAAAAACTATTGAATGGCTTTGAAGAAAAACGTTTGCGCAAAATAAGCACTTTAGATAGATTATGTTTTAGTGTTATACGTGCAATTTCATTATAATTACATATTTTGTTTAGTTTAAATTATTCATATAATTAAAATGGTAGGGACACATGGGGTAGAAAGAGGTACAGTTTACGATTTTGGGGCCGAAGCTCCTGCCTTCCCGTTCGAAGACTTTAGGCCATGGTATCCTTCTACACTGTCAGGTCGAAGCCACCCTCAAAGGAACCTCTACAGCTTCTCCACTCTCAAAAATCATCGGGTAATTTAAAACCTTAAGCTCATAGAACCCTCCTCACATTCATACGACCCTTCACTCCACTCTCGCTTTTTCCGAAATCTCATACATTTCTCTATCTGGCGCCAACTCTTTCTCCGCGGTTTGCCTCAATCGTACTTCCAGCTCTATTTCTGTGGCCCATTTATTAAAATTCCTGATTTTCTCGGTCTTGGTGGACCTAGTTACCTTGAACGGGTAGGAACCCTTAACCATGTTCTGGTTTCTCGGAAAGTTTTCTCTTGCCGCCCTACGATTTTCCATCTGGCAGTCTTCCAGCACATGTCTTGCTGTCTCCTGCTCTCCATTTCCACACGTACATTCTCTTGTTCCGGGCCTTAGGTTAAACTTACTAAAGTAGCCCTTGAAGGACCCGACTCCAGTACTTGAGGCCCACACCACGCTCTCTATGTATCGATAAGTGGTCCTACCCGTTGTCTCACCCTTTCAGTGCTTCTGCCACTCTACTTCAGTGTTCGCCTTGGCACTTCGTTTGAGCATTCTACTCCTCACCAGAGCCTCTACCTTTTCGTGACCTAGGGGGTCACTTCTGCCGACTTTTGCTCTCGAATCGGCCTTTGCGATGCCTTCTAACTGGTCGCTACCCCACCAGAGCTTTATTTTTGTTCCCGCGCGCTTCACCTCTTGCATCTTTCTGTTGATTCTATCGGCCGTTTCCCCCTTCCTCCTGGTGAACATGTCCCGGGCAACTATGCTATCGGAAACGATATTGACGGTTCCACCCTGTAAAGTGGCGGCCTTTTCCACTGCCGTACCCACCACAAACAATTCCGCCAAGTGCACCGGTTCCTCGTCCTGGAGCTTTAGCCCTTTGCTTTCGATCACTGCGTTGTTTTCATAGGCCACCAAGCCTATTCCAACCGCGACTGCGACTATGGACGCGTCTGTGTTTATACACCGCCCTGTTGTCTTTTCCGCTCCTTTCATTATCGCCCAGGTTTTCCTCTGCTCCGTTGGGTGCCATCCTTCTCCGTACGCCGGTTTTCCCTCAAAATTTTCCATTTTCGAGTGTTCCTAGCTTATATGCCGCTCCTCTGCTTCCAGCCACAAAGGTGGACACCCCGCCAGCACCGCTAGTGCTGCGTTTGAAATCGTTATGTAGGTCTTCGTTATGCCCAACAGAAATGCTCTTTGGGCCGACTGAAGTTTTCTAGTTACCCTAGAATCCCTTGCTCGTTCACCCCAGATATCGGCGCCGTACAGAAAAGCAGATTTCACTACTCCCTCATATATGACCCTAAGGGTCTTTGGATCTATCCCCCACGTTTTTCCCGCTACCGCTCGTACCCTATGCGCTGCCCCCGCTCTCCTGTGCGCTACGTAATTGGTATGCTCCACCCACAGTAGACCTGAGTCGAGCATCACTCCCAGATATTTTATCTTGACTTCAGGTCTTATGGTTACGTCTCCCATCTTGATTACCGGGTGCCTTTGTGTCCGCGCTTTGGTACCTTTCCTCGTACCCCTGTTGAGAGCCTGCGTCTTCTCGTGGGCAAATTTGAGTTTGTGAGCCGATGCCCACTTCTGGCAAGCCTCCCAGGTACGCTGCCACGCTGCCTCGAGTTTCCTTCTTGACGGCGCAGTTATAGTGATGAGCTGGTCGTCCGCAAAACTTGGACGTCGAATTTTGCTACCGTCTCGCCCGGTTCTATGGGGTGGATTTCATTAAACGAGTCTTCAATTATAAGTAGCCACAGGACCGGGCCTGAACATAACCCTTGTGGCAGACTTTGCTGGTGTTTTTCGTAACCCCTTCAGAAGTGACGTTTCTGTCCTCCAGGAAATTGGCTACCCCTCTGGCCAGGTTTCCCGGACATCCAGATTCTGCCAGTAGTTTCCTGAGTATGGGGTACCAGGCCGAGTTAAAGGCATTTTTAATGTCTAACGTCACCAGCAGGACATGCTGCCCAGCCTAGTCCGCCTTTTTGACTCCGCTCACTGTCTTAGCCAGCGCTTCCATTGTCCCGCGTCCCTTACGTCCCTACAAGTGGTACAACAGTCTTGTCGCCAACAGTTTGTCATACACCTTTGCGATGACGGGTAACAAGCACACCGATGTTTGTCCTTCGCTCGCTGGTTTGGGTATCCACGCAATCTGTGCCTGCTTCCAAATCATCGAAAAAATTCCCTCCCTCAAGCTGGCTATTAATACTTCTAAGAGTTCTTCCCCTGCTACATCCAGTAAATGCTGCAGACCCGCTGGCGGAAACCCTTCGATGACCGGGGCTTTACGTTTAGGTCTTAATATGACCGTTTCCTCCAGTTTTTGTTTTGAGAAGTTGAGGTCCGTGTTTCCGCTCCAGATTACGGTTTCCGCCAGCCTCACTCTATTTTCTTCGGAATCACTTCCGGCGTCGTCTGTCGGGAAGAATTTATCGACCAGTGCCTCCTCTGTTTCTAATCTAACCTGCATCCAATTTTCCGCTGCTTTTTGCACCGTAGTCCACGCAGCCGGTGCCCTTTTCTTTGTTGCCGAAACGATTTTGTGAACCAGCCCCCAGGGGTCATTGTTGCTTCCTTTACAGAGCATTTGCCTGGAAAGAGGTACAGAGGTAGAATGGGGAATGGCCTCTACTAACTAAATTATTAGGTCCAGTACTGTACTGTCGCATATATTCGGTTGCTAACGCGGCTCCCGAACTTCGCAACGCATGGAGACAAGAATAGACGCGTCCGTCTACTAGACCGCCAAATGGTTTTGTGTACGTAGGTGTACATATCAAAAGTGACAAAATGTCGACACAGAGTAAGTACTTTTCTCTTAAGTTTTTTTAAATTATTTTATGATTGTAACAGATAAAGAGTGTCTTGCAAGATGCATGCTGGTGAGATTCAGTAATTGTATGTGGTATTGTCTATGTAACCTTTTATATAATACGAGTAACACACATACACTTCGGGCGGAATGGGGTCCTTAAGATAGGGTATCAATTGTGCAGTATCCCATTGTGCCCCACAGACTGAACAAAACCTAGATAGGTTTTTTTAATTTTTTTTAAATGCATCGTTTGTACAAAAGGAAACTACCCGGCTACAGTTGTCCGCTGAAAGTTTGAAGCAAGTTGTGCAAGCAGTAATAGGTGGTGAAGTGGGTTACAAAAAGGCTGCTACACAGTTCAATCTCTCACAAACGATTTTGGAAAGGTTGCTTAATATCGACGAAATGGAAATTTTGTGAGTGATAAGAAGACAGGAAAGTTTAAATGTGTTTACAAGAAGAGCAACTTGAAAAGCACTTGTAAGGTTTGAAAGGGCAATTATTCGGCTTAACATTAATGGATCTCTGCAAATTAACCTACCAATTAGCTGTTTTAAATAACTGTAACCACAGATTTAGCAAGGAAAACGGACATGATCTGATTGGGCAAGACACGTTTTAAGCAGACACCCGAGCATTTCTTTGAGGAAACCAGACGCGAGATCTGGAGCTCGTGCTTAGGGGGTTACCAGAATTGCCGTTGCTATAACTGTAAACCCCAAAGGTTATTCCAAGATATTATCATCCAAAGAAAAGCGCCAGGTTGGCATATTTAAACAAGAGCAGACAATAACTGCTGAAATATGCTTTTCCGCAACAGGTGTTTACATGTCTCCTCTACTTGTGTTTCCAAGGAAAATAATTCAAAAATAGTTTAAAATGGGGTTGCCTGCTGGATCTATTGTAAAAGTGGGTGAATCGGGTTGAATCGACACAGATATCTTTATGGACCGGTTTGTAGAATTTGTGGGTCTTATTACTTCTAGATGGTCATGCTAGCCATACAAAAACCTTAATGTTATTAATTCTGCAAGGGTAAATGGTGTCGTAAAACCCCTAACTACGTATTATCGACATCAGACAAGAACCTGGTTACGAATGAATCCTGGAAAAACAGTCTTATTACCTCTAGATGGTCATGCTAGCCATATAAAAAATCTTAATCTTATTAATTATGCAAGGGCAAATGGTGTCGTAAAACCCCTAACTACGTATTATCAACATCAGTCAAGAACATGGTTACGAATGAATCCTGGAAAAGTTGTAACATTATTTCAGTGGTCGTCACTTCTTGGAGCAGCTTTTGTTAATGCGGTTACAATGAAAACTGCAATAAACGCTTTCGAAAAAACTGGTATTTGGCCAGTAAATCAAGTAGGCTTTACTGAAGCAGATTCTCTTCCTTCTGAGACTAGCAATATTCATATTAATACTGAGCCTACATTCACAATCCAAACTAATCAGTTGCCTATTGAAAATGCAAATAACACGCATTTAATTGAAGAACAACCTCATTGTTCCAGAGATCGTACGTCCCCAAGAATAGTTGTTAAAATTACTAAGTCTACATCAATAAAAAAAACTGATCAACTTCCTATTCGGCTACAGAATTTATCACATTTAATCAAAAAGGAAGCTATTGAGAATGGAAATAACACGATCTTGCTTATAGAACAATATCACTGTTCCAGAGATCACACTCTTTCCAGGCAAATTGGTAAAATCTTTAACTTCCCTTTTCATCCCAAAGATCAGACTTCTTCAAAGCAAATCTTTGCTACCTTAGAGCCCAGTCAGCAGCAAAAGTTGAGAACACCAAGTATCCCAAATTATGAAGCTCCGCAGACTTTTTTAAATACAACACCTTCAGATGTTTTATCTAGTCCAGAAGTATCGATTTCTACAAAACGAGTTTCCAAAAGACGTGAAACAACTGCAGTTATAACATCGGCACCCTACAAAAGGGCATTGGAGGAAAGCTTTAAGCAAAAACACATAAAAGAACAAAAAAAATTAAAAGGAAAATTGTAGACAGTCCAAAAGGAAAAGTAGAAATAAAACAAACAGGTTCGAACCAGTAAGCAAGTCGAAAGAAAGAAAGAAATTTTGGAGACCTCGGAATCATACGACGAAGAAGCTAATACACTGTGCTTGTACTGTCGTGATAAATATAGTAACTCTGCATCAAGGGAAGGTTGGATTGTGTGTGTTGCATGTAAAAATGTGCACATAGTGCCTTTGCGGGAATTGACAGCGACGATGATGAATTTGAGTATGAGTGTGATTTGTGTAAATAGCGTCAGGTAGTTGCATTCGTTTGAGTTTATTTTTATTTCTTTTCATGGTTTGTTCTGTATCATTTGTTTTTATCGGTTTTTATGATCTTATATTCCTACATTTCGTATTTGGCTTTATGTCTTATTATTTTTTGTTCACATTTTTTTAGAACGTCTATCGTTAATAATAAAGTTTTTAGAACCATTAGATTGTGTTCACTTATTGTTGTTTCCACCTTACCAGCCATTTAGTTATAAAAAAGTATGTGTACCCCGTAGTAGAGGGGCTAGTTCGCGCTTACTTGAAGATTTTTTTCAAAACAAAAGTCACGATATCCTCTTTAGCAATTTATTTCTACAAAAATTTGCTAATACGAATTGTACTTTGGGCCCTGCATTTATATTGAGTATATGGAAAAAATCTTATAAGTCAAACAAAAATGTAAATACCTTTTTTTAGATTGATAAATTTGCAAGTTCTAAATGTTTCCATTCAGACTTATTTATAGACTACACAAACATTTTTACAGAGCTATATATTTATCAATTAGACAATAATTAATTAATAACTGTACAAGTTTAATGACAGATATCATTGTAGTATCCAACAAACGTATCTATTTTGTGGTAAGGTCATGAATCGTACAAGATCAGAGGTTGCGTAATGAAATAAGATTTAAAAAAATGTACAAATGATCTTAATAGCCTAATTGTAGAACCATCAATAATGTTTATCGCTAATTTAAATATTTACGATAAAGAAATATTAAGTAATAAACGGGCGTTTATGTTTATAGTTAGTTGATTTCTATTCTCTTAGGTTATGGTGGTATTACAGATTTTAAAAACAAGTAATACAACGCTTTATAGAGAGTAAAGGTTTCCAACTTCAATACTGCATTTCCATCTGTGCAGCAATGGTCCTTAAAAAACAAAGAAGTTATATCATCACAGTCTAAGTGCGATGTTGCCTTGTCTCCAGCAGCTCTTTCTACCAAAGTGTAGCTCCCGCACTCTAGCAATAATATCAGGTTTCCAGAAGTTTTCCTGTCAGTCTATCTCATATTTTTTCCCAGTATGCTTTTTCTAGTGAATTTTCATTAAGAAAATTTACTAACAGAGGTAACGATGGTAAGACTTTTGGAAAAAAATTTCAAATGAGGGCGAATTAGGGTCTCTAGAACTCCAATCCAAGGTCCGTTTAAATATATATATATATATATATATATATATATATATATATGTATGTATGTATGTATATATATATATATATATATATATATATATATATATATATATATATATATATATATATATATATATATATATATATATATATGTATGTATATATATATATATATATATATATATATATATATATATATATATATATATATATATATATATATATATATATGTAACCTGATCTACTAGCAGCCATCCAGAACTTATAACCCCATCTAATAGGTTTACCTCTGATGAATTGCTTGGATCCATGGTACCATGGACTCATCTATGCTATGACGTTCTTGGAGAGGGCCAAGCGACAGGACTTATTGTTCAAAATATCTAATAATGGGTTGACTTTTGCAAATTCATTTTCATTGTCGCTACAATGCAAGTTTTGAATTATGTAATTGAAATGATTTCTTGAAATTGCCTCATATACTAGTTTATGATTAGCATCGGAACTATTTTCCCAGTACAAGGATCTTCTTGAAGCAGTTGTATAACCACTATAAATAAGTACCCCAAAAAAGGATTTTATTTCATCTACACTTATGTCTCCAGTCTTATTATGCAGTGATACATAAAGATGAATGTAGGAAGTTATCAGTTGCCATATATGTATATATATATATATATATATATATATATATATATATATATATATATATATATATATATATATATATATATATATATATATATATATGTATGGATGTATCAGAGCGATAACTCAAAAAATACTTAACTGATTTGAACGACATTTGCCACATATCTTCATACGAGTTCGTAAATCAGCTATAACGGACATTTTCTCCCCAAAAATATACAAAAATATTTTTGAAAAGCTATATTTGAAAGTATTAAATTAAGTGGAGTGCGACTTAACATGTGGCTGGAGATGGTATAAATAAACCTATGTTGTGAATTTTAAGTAATTTGGTTTACAATATTTAGTGCGCAGCTATGAAAGAAGACAACACACACACAATATTGAGTGTTTTTTCCCAATTAAAAATAAAATCTGAAAGACACGCGTTGAAATGACTTAGTGGTTAAAGTCCGA
This sequence comes from Tillus elongatus, assembly GCA_964006375.1. NCBI lineage: Eukaryota > Metazoa > Arthropoda > Insecta > Coleoptera > Cleridae > Tillus > Tillus elongatus. The sequence goes on from OZ023266.1 coordinate 90,880,428, forward strand.
TGCCTGGCAGACAGAGTAGTTTACTGCCTCGCGTAAATCGAGTCATATAACAGGTATAAACAATACATCAACGGTAACTCAACAAAATAAATAACAGGCATAAAATATACAACCCGAACTAAAAATCGTGAAATATCGGCCACAAATATCTCAAATGTCAGACAACGTGAAATTAAAAATTTGCCAAGTGATTGTTTTTACCTGGGTGATTCAATTAATTTTTATATATTATATTTGTAGTTTGATAAACGGCCCCAAATACAGTTTTAGACTGAAAGTGTAGCATGATATAGTGGAAATGTAAACAAAATCAAGACACGTCTCTATAAAAATGGTTTTAAAACAGTTTGTTTTTTTATCTTTAAACTTAAACATAAGACGTCGTGTAAGATCGAAACAGTCGTTGAATGTGTTTCAAGTGACAATTCTAAATATTCTGTAATTAATTGTTACGTTTACTTTTAATATAATATAAAGAATCCCGGGCATGAAGCCCGCGTCAAGTATTATGTAAACAAAACGTTAGTTAACCTATATCTTAGATGGTTCATTGGTAAGGTGCTTGTCTTCTACGAAGAAGGTTACGATATCGATTCCCGCTCGATGAATGTATCGTTTTTTGTTTTACTTTGACATTTGTAGAAACAATAGTGTACAGATTTCATACGTTTTGAACAAGATCATTTTTGTTTAAAACGCCTGAATAACTTTGTCACCTTTGAATCTGAAATTATGATTTTCAGCAGACATATTGATATTGTTGATACTGAAAAACCCGGTTTGATTAGGTTGACTAAAAAGAAATCATTCCGGTGATTAATAAGGAAAAATAACTGCTACGTTTAGAACTTGTCAGATACCTTCCTTTTCTAAACATAAATTAAGTTTCCTTCTGGAAAGCTTTTGTAACTTTAATGAAATTTGTAATACAAGTTTATTTTAAAGAGACTTACACTATTTATATATATATATATATATATATATATATATATATATATATATATATATATATATATATATATAGCAAAATCTAATTTTCTAGCTGCATAGAAAATTGAGTTTTGGGCATTTTTCTCAAAGGGAATTATAAAACAAGATTTGTTTGATAATAGAAAAATATCGATGGTAACACTTTCGGAAGAATTCTTCAAATGTGCGTGTACTAGGACCTCTAAAATCGATCTTCAATGTCGGTGTAAGTTTAAAGTATTAATTTTAGTAATATGCCGTATAATAATAGTGTACAATTCTTATGAAAATTCACTACGCTAACGGACTTGCTGCGTCCAAAAATTTGTGAAATAACGTAGCCAGAGAGTTATTATGCCTTAGTAGATGTTAATAAATTCTGCCCTCCTTCTCTTAAATTCTTTCAGCTAACATCTTTCCTCTGTCACCTGTTTTGGAACACTTTCATTCGTCTTTGTATGATATAGCCTTGCCTTTGTAATTTTTTTCGATGTACACATTTCAAAAGCTTCTATTCTTTTCGTGTTTCGTATAGTCAGAGTCCAGCATGATACCACATACATTAGATCAGTGCAAACGCATGACTCGATGAACTTCTTCTTTATGTCCAAGTTAAAATATGAATTAATTAAAACAGTATTTTGCCTTTTGAATGTCTCGCTTCCTATCGCAAACCCCCTTCTTAGTTTTTTTGCTACATTTACCATCATCCGTAATAATACTCAAGTTTAGCTTTATATTCATTTTCGCAACACCACCCTTAAAATCTTCATTGTTTTTGTTTTTGCAACATTGATTTTTTCTATGTTCTACAGTGCAAGATTTCTAGGAAAATCTTATTACAAATAGCGCACCTATATGCACAGCAGACCTGCCAGCTAACAAAGAAAAACGCACTACAGTGGATGGTGAATAGTCAAAAACACGGAGCGGTTATTACATCAGACTTTCAAGTCTGTCTGCTCGTCTTAAAAGTCCTGGAAAATAATATGATAACGGTAACATGGTTTTGTTATGAGCGAATACTGAAAATTATAATTGAAGGAATTTTTAAATTTGATGCAAATATCAAGCTTACATTAGAAGGAGAAGCTAATAGTTATATGAATTTATCTAGACTTAACCATTAAAAAAGTTAGAAAATAATTCATTTGACTTTATAATGTACACGAAACCTACTTACGCAGACACAAATGTCAGCCTATCATTTAATGATACATCGTGCATTTTCAATGCCTATGTCCGAAAACAATTTTGAAAAAGAAATTTCAATAATCACAAAAGTATCATTTGATAATGACTCTTTGTTAAAATAATAGACAAGACATTAGAAAGAAAATAATACAAATTAGGGCTTAATTTAATTTATCCAAATATTGGACACACAAAAGATAACAAATACGTTTCGATAACTTATTTTGGGACCATTTGCAAAGGTAGCTTAAAAATGTGACCACACGATGCGCGATTTTTTATTTGACGAGAAAGAAAAATCATGTTTTTTGACAAGAGCTGGAGTAGATAAATTGAGTTGTATACACTGTAGCTCAATCTAAATCGATCAAGCTTCTATAAATTTAAATACCAGATACAAGAAACATTTATATGACTTGGAAGTCACCATGCTGACAAATCTACATTTGCAAAACATATTATTTAACTCAAGATAGACCCAAAGTAAATAACCACGTAGAGCCAGTAGACTTATGTAATGTTAATTTATTAGTTTTTGAGACTAAAACTTTTTTTAAATATTACTTGATATGTCGAGAACATAACGTATTTGTAGTTTTATGGAAATTAATTCTGTAATAACATGAAAAAATAAAAATCCACTGATTGACATAAGAGGCTAGGCCATTGATTGGCATTATTGGCATAACGTGTAAGATTGATTGGCATTGGCTTGCATGCTTGTTGTACAGACTGCACTATTAGGTACATATTAAATAATTTGGAGTGGTGCAGTGAAAAATTAAATGCAAAAATGAATTATTGTAAGATAATTACCAAAACTATAAGTTCGAAACCTAGGATAATTCATCTACTAGAACACATGTTAAATCCAGTAGTAGGTAGATAAATTGGAACAGAACTTCCTACATCGGTGGATGCAATAATATTGTCTACATGAGTATCGATATTACTTGATTTATTAGCTGAATTAGTCATTTGTGGATATTATTCTTGCTGCAAGTTGTTTAATTTTAGACTTTAGATGCTTTATTTAAATCAACCAAAAACATATACAGCCATATCCTAAAATGTCCGATTTAAATCGAACATCAATTTGGAAAATATCTTGTTCAGTTGAAATAATCTTCGTATAAGTCACCCGGTATGTCATTTTGCTATTGTGCATTTTCTGAAGACGTCTCTTCAATTTTTTTTTGTACATTGTTTGATCCATCGAACACCGTTAACTCTGATACAACTCTTCTTAACTTGAATGCTGATTTCCGAGCCTAGTAATCTTATCATTGCAGACAATTTCTAAAAAATTTTCTTAACTTATATGTGGTATAGGAATATCGACATAAATCGTTGTTGCAGCAGCATTGGTGACCTTTCCCAGGCATTTGGCGTACTCTATACCTTGTATGTTCCATGTAATTGTCCGAAATCCATTATTTATAGCCTCAGCTTTCAAATATTCTAAAACTTTTGTTAAAATCGGCGCAAAGTCTTTTTTAGTTACATCGGCCAAATTGTTATGTCTCCTCTACTCAAATAAGGTGCCACATCCTCAGATGCCGCAACCAAAAACATAACAGTTAAATTCTGTAAAACTTTTTTCCATTCTCTGGTCGCGGCTACTTTGTCATATTTTGGGTACGGTAAAAAACGCGTTTCTAGAGTCTAGCCAGATTAACTAGTATTTCAAAAATGTTTTGTTCTCTCAGATATTTTTCTATTGCAGAACGCCACCCATGCATATCATTTTTCAGGGACGTTACTGCTTGATTTTGTAATAACACCCTCTGAGGTTCTTTTGGTTGAATTTGGATGCCTCAACATAAAACCGCTATGACAACTACGACCAGGATTGTCATTTACGAATTGATTACTCAGAGGACTGTTTTTTAGAAAATATTATATAGAAATAATAATACTTTATTTGCTGGAAACCCCTTTTTGGCGCTTTCAGAGCGCCAGGTGGCCAACACATATTTTATTGTAGTTGCACTAAAACAGTTTGAGAACCAGATAGTACATTGGTGAACTCGGAACTTGGTCTAAATTGTAATCTTGCTTTGGGTATGCTAGCCGAAGAACACTGTTGGTAACCATTAGATCTTGCTTAAAACCAGAATGTAAAAATAATTACCCCCCTGCCAATCATTGGAAAATTATGATCCTGAGACTCAATAGTGCACACCCAATTAAAGTAAAAAATCGGCCTAAATACAGCAACCATTTTGTTTTAGTATTACCGTGTAAACAACAATTTTTTAGTGATTAAAAGAAAATATTGTAAACTATGAACCCGAAATCACTAGCTTAATGCTCCTGAAAGTTGCAAATGGTTTTCAATTTTTTCTAAACCAAATTTTATGCAATATTCTATAGCAATTTATAAAAAAAACCCGTATTGAGTCATGTCCTCAAAACATGATCAATAACATTTCTCAATAAAATATTTTAGAATCTTCCTTGAAACCAGTTTAGAATTATATTTGCCGAATTCTTTAAGTTACCCCTAATAATTTAATTATTTTTATAAAAATGTATACTTATTTTACTATAACTAGTGAAATTATTTAACTGAAATCAACATTTCCATATTTAATTTTCAGTTAGTTATGATGGTAAATTTGAAAGCGATATTTTGAACGATGTCTTTAGCAGATTCAATGGTTACATGGACGAAAAACTCTTCAACAGTCTTTTAAATACTGTGGCGGATCATGTCCAAAAAACACAACTGGAGCCAATCGTTTTTTATGCACTAAGAACACTTATTCAGGGTGTCAATCACAATGGAGTCTGGTATCCGGGACTAGTTGGTCAATATGGTCAAAATTTTTGGGGCATGGGAAACTATTTCCCGTATTATGTGAATCCAAAGTATTTGAACACAAAGTTTCCAGGTCACTCACCTTATAACGTCAATCAGCCTGCTTGGGGATATAAACCGTTTTATACTCCGTATTTGCCTGGACCCTACAAATGGAATGGCGGCGGTAATATGCAAACAGCACCAAGTTCATCCAATTCACAGCAGCAAGATCCGTTCCAAAACCCCGACTTCTGGGATTCAAAATATTTTAACGATGACAAGGTGAGTGCTAAAGAAAGAGTCTTTTGTAAGGTAATTTGCTAAAGGTTAATTCTTTAAGCGAATTTTCGTAGAGAAAATTTGTGAATGAGAAGATCGCGAGGTTGAATTTTGAAGAAATTTCTTTAACTCAGCGCAAAGTAGGCCGCCGAGAACTAAGATCTGGGGCCAGTTTTAATTTACGTATATATATATATATATATATATATATATATATATATATATATATATATATATATATATATATATATATATACATGTATCACTGCAAAAACTAAAAAAATAGGTCTATTTTGATGAAATTTGGATAAATTCGTTAAAAATTCTAAAATTTTGCCTTTCAGAAATTTTTGTACATCCGAAAACAATAAACTAAGACAATCCTATTAGGAGCGGTATGAATTTTGAAGAAATTTTTTCAATTCAGCGCAAAGAACTAAGATCTGGGGCCAGTTAATTTACGTATATATATATATATATATATATATATATATATATATATATATATATATATATATATATATATATATATATATGTGTGTGTGTGTGTGTGTGTGTGTGTGTGTGTGTGTATGTATATACACATGTATCACTGCGATAATATCACTGCGGTCTGTTTTGATGAAACTTTTATAAGTTCGTTAAAAATTCTAAAATTTTGCCTTTCGAAAAATTTTTGTGCATCCGAAAATAACAAACTAGAACAATCATATTAGGAGCGGTACTTTTCACAATAAAACGTATGTCGCATACCAAAATTAAAATTTCTAGGTTTAAAAAGTTATGAGCGTGTAAAAAAACAATGGGTGCCACTGGCCACAAGAGAAGCGCACAATTCCAGAATATTTTGTGTGGTTAACAAAATCTAGGTCAGGTTAGGACAGCTGTGGCTATTTTCCGAAAATTTTGGAATTTTTTTAAACAAAAAAGTCATTTTGATGAGATATGATATTTCACAGTAGATGGATTGTGCTACAAATGTTATAATATCGACCACATTTGTTATTTCATTAAAATAAGGACATGGGTATTCGAGATTAAAATATTTCAATGAAAATTCTCCACCATAACGCACTAGCGGCGTCCATACATTTTTCTGTAGAAATCAGATTATATTACGTTACTTGGAGGGAGAATAAAAAAGTTTAAAATTTTGCTGGTCGATATTTAATGAAAATTGATTGAATATTGCTTTGTAATACAAAATATCAAAACTTTTACTAAAATGTACCCTTTAGTTTGTATGACAAGTTTTGCGACAAAGCTTCATCAGATGTACACAATCTAATAAAGTTATATTTGGGGAAGCTACGATGTACATAAACCGGTCATATAATTAAATAAATAATGTTTATAAATTACTTGGTATTATCTTTCATTGGATAAACAGATGTTAACTTTCTTAACTAACAAACTGAGATTTAGAGGACTTTCTCTCTAATTATTCAATTAACTATTCTGCTGTTTAGCAAGTTTTGCATATTTGAAAATGGTTTTGCCTTATAATTGCGAAGAGAGGCGAAATGTTGTTAAAAAGCTCCAACCGGCAAAAACTAAAAAACTTGTTTATTATTCACAAACACAATTTTTCTTAATACCATAGTTATAGTTTAACTTATTTTAATTAGTAAAGCCGGTGGTAGGCTGATTTTGTTATGTTTGACTGATAATAGTAATAATTGTTATTGTTTCAGACCGAGTAGATGAGCGCTGAGACATAAGAACTGGAAAATGGAGAGTAAAGAGTAACTAGTCACTTTCTAATATTTTACTTTTTGAAAGTTTTCTTTTGTAAAAAATAAGGCTATAGTAAAAATATTTATTATATTTGTAAATTACCAGTATTATAAATAAACGCTTGGATTATATTAGTGGAAATATTAATTCTATTAAAAATCTCTGATAAGTTTCACGAAGGAGTCTGACAAAAGTAGGTACAGTAATTATTCTTGTGTGGTATATTACATTATGTTAAAATAAAAAATATTATTTTTCACTTAAACCAGTTTCCATTTCCAAATTTATTCAATCACTAAGTAAAGCTAGATTTGAAGTTACATTTAAAAGCCTACAATCATAAAAAATAATACAGTTGCAGATATGTCGGGCTTCGTGATAAGAATAGCTACAAAAATGTTGATTTAGATATACGTTATTATAATCCACTAAGTGAAGATTGGAACCTGTGACGAGAACCGATAAGTATACTTGGAGAACCCAAGTCACCACAACACATCTTTTTAGAGACCTGACGATCGTTTCACTAACAAAGTTAGCGTCATCAGAGGATGAAAAATTCTAAAGCTACTTACTACTAAACATCACATTTTATACTGAGTTTTAGGTAAAGACCGATACTGAGAGGGAGACTGTATTGTATTTTAATTTCCGGACGAGGTTTTTGAACTTCCTTTATAACTTTATCTGGCAAGTTTCGGAATATTTATCTGTATCAGAGAGAGAGAGAGAGAGAGCAAACAAAGAACTATCAATCAGAGGCGGCGCTCGGTTTAAGGTACTTTTGTTTTTTATTGCCTTAGAAATATATATACTTTTGTAGGCATCTAGCTTCGGTGGCTGTCTAACATTTTTTATAAGTTTGAGATTTTCTTTACCTATGTGGTGGTTATTACCCAAAATATGTTGTGTCACGCATGACTTGTCTACACTACCGTATCTCAGCTGTGCCAGATGTTCCCTAAATCTAGTCTCAATGGTTCTCTTAGTCTGCCCAGCGTATTTAAAATCACAATCTATACAACCTATCTCATAGATACCTGTCATTTCAGTGGCTTTATATTTATATTTCGTATTGTCTAACAAAATTTTTAAATTATTTTTTGTCGAAAAAGTTAGCTGCAAAACGGCTTTTTAAAAAATGCCCACGAGACCCCTTCTGATACGCGGTTTAAAAGGTAGGCTTTTTCTCTATTTTATCTTTACTAAATTTCGTGCATTCCGCTAACATTTTTTCTTGTGTTTATTCACTAATTATTCCACTAAGGATTCTGAATATCCGTTATATTTAGCCGCGTTTTTAATGTACCCTAATTCTATACCATATCTACATTTAGTTCAGGGAAATCTTATTAATCTATTTACCAAGAAATTTAAACCAGCTGTTTTTTGTGCAAACGTATGATGTAAGTCATTTGGAATGTAACTTAAAGTGGTAGTTACCTTCCTGTAGACATCGAATTCAAGAGAGTCATTATTTTTAATAACTAATACATCTAGAAATCGAAGTTTACTGTTAACTTCTAATTCGTGGGTGAACTTTATTGAATCAAATTAACAGTTCAGTCTTTTAATAGTCATCTACTTTGCATATATTTGTGTTAAGCACTCCAGAAATATCGTCCACGTATCGAAACCATACTCTAGAAAAAGACTCACTTTCACTTTCTAAATACATCTCAAATCTACTCATGGAAAGATCCGCAATGAATGGAAAGAGTGAGTTATCCATTGCCCTGCTTGCAGTTTGTTCAAAAAGCTCATTATTAAATTGAAAAATATTTTTTTTTATACAAAGGTTTGCAAACCTCTTTACTTATGTTGTTTAATTTCAACAACAGTTCTAATAACGTTAGTGTTTGTTTCGTGGGCACGCTAGGAAATAAAGACGCTAAATCAAATGATATCCAAACCTCGCCTTCAACCAATTTAATATTTCTAACTTTATTAATGAATTCAAGTGAATTTGACACTGAAAAACTTTTTTGTTTAACAGGCAAGCTTGTAAACTCATTTGTCAGCCACTTCGTTAGATTATATGTCGGAAAATCTATGACAATTTTGGAGAGACAATATTTTTATGTGACCTTGGGATTTGCAACATGTAACCTTCTTCCTAAGTCTTTTGTTATAAGATTGTGACAACTTTTTGAACTATTTTTGACCTCAAGATAGGACCGTATAGAAAACTAAGTAAAAACCCGCAACAAAAATGATTAACGAAGTGAAAATAGTTTAAAGAAATTGCGAACGTGGATTGTAATTTTGTCTAAAGCTCGCGCCAATTTGCCATAAAAGGCCATATTTCGTAAAACCTACATCCGGCACAATAAAGACACAAAACTGCGAAACCTGGTCAGACGAAAATCCAAATTCAAAATAAATGTATAAATCTGTATAGTTGGGAATCATATTTCGCGACCACCTTTCTCAGGAACAAGCCTTACATCAGAGTTCTGCCACAAGTATCTAATAGACCAACTTGTTTCTCTCTCAGTTTGCTTCCAAATCAAGAAAATCTAGGTGTATTTGACGAAAGACTATGTTATCATAAAAATGAGACTCCTGTGGGATTAATATCCGCCGCTGTGTGAATCAAGTTTTCCTGGTATTATGGATTAGTAGACAAGGCATGATTTAGAGGCCAACTTGGTCATCAGACCTCGTCACTTTGAATTTTTTGTAACGCCATGTGAGTAATAACAGGCCATTTTTGATACTATTAAAGCATAAAGCTTCCGATCTGTCTTTTTTATATTGTATCCATTATATGTACGTAGCGCAACAGATTACCATCTATGTCAGAAATATGTTACCCGATTCTTCTGAAATGTTAGATTGATTTCATTATAACAGGGTAATGTGACTATAGAATCTCGAGCTGATAGTTGCAATACTGAAGACATGTAAATGCCAGCTAAGATCCCCATGTTAAACAGAATTAAGAGATTGTGGATTTTTTGGCTAGATCATAAATAAGATGAAGTTTTTATTTTTTAAGCATTAAACATAACCAGATTTGCAGAGCCCCAGCCAAAATTTTTAGACAGGTCATCATTAAGGGGTTGGTTACTTCGACTCTCATCGCTGAGGAGCTGTAAGTAGTTATCGGGTAAATCGATGCAAGCGTGCTTTGATCAGCGAATATGTGGATCGGATCACTGGTGGTTGATAGTAGGTCATTTATATGAAAAAAAAAGTGGGAGCCAAAACAGAACCATGTGGAACATCCGCATAATTTATCTAATGAACAGCATCAGCAACAACGTGCAAGGAGTGCTCCTTCAGAAAACTTGATATCCGTAAACGTAATTTTGAAAGCAATAGGTGTGATGCAAGTTCATTGAGTAGTGTTGCATGCCAGATCTGATCAAATCCCTGGCAATATCCAATAAAATTGGACGACCTCCTTCAAATTTCTCAAAAGCAGAACTGCGATCAGAACTGAAAGATGAGTGGGGTTTGTCGTCCGTACACGGTATTGACGAAAGCTGCATTGGCGATCTCTAGTATGTTTCGAGATATTTTATAAGATTTATGTTGACAACGTTTACGATAACTTTAGACGGAAGTGATAGAATTGATATCGGACTTTAGTTCTCTATACATTATTTGTCTCCCTATTTAGCGACAGTCAGAACTCAAGTTTGTTTTCAGGAGCATCGAAATATCCCCATATCTGATAGGACATCTAAAAAAGACGATATAAAATTTCGAATTTCGAATTTCCGGATAAATGATCACTGATATATTGTTCCTCTTTTTATAATGTCAGATATTTATTCATTGAAAAAACGCAAACGCACACATACACACATTTCAGAACTAGTTTGTATACAGGGCTTATTATAGGAAATTAAAGGCTTTTACTACCAGATAAACTGATTTATTCTTAAAACCCTACGCGTTTCAACACATTATCGTGCCACCTTAAGGCGTTTAGACAACTTTCCTGTCTCAATTACAGAAAGATGCTATATGAAATGCTTTCAAAGTTTGGCTTTTCATGTATTGTCTTCAGGATACCAAACAGAAGCTGCGTAAAACAGGAAGGCAGGAACATCACAAGACTTGAAGAAATCAGACGATGAATGCAAAGGACGCTTATTTTTTAGCTTAATTTTATTAAACGAACAAAATGGAATCCCATGGATCTCTAGATATTTAACTTAATAAAAAGAAAAAAAAAATTGGTACATGGCCTCTTCTATCAAGCCTATACTATTTTATTGAAGTCTTTCAGTTGAACAAAAATTGACTTATTTAAGTTAAAACACTTCTACCAAATTCGGTACTATAATGCACTGTCTGCTTCCAGATATTTTTAACTTTCGTTAACTGTTTAACTATTCTTTTTTTAAGAGAACAGTTTTATGAAATTTTGCTACCAAGGCATACTTGAAGCGCCAGAATTTTTACCTGTGCATTACACAAATCAAATATTATTATAATTGCTAAACAAAAAATGCCTTGTGCTATTAAAAAATATGTACTCCTTTTGTAAAGTTTTTTAAAGGCTCAGCCATGATCATTTACTGAGAACTAAGCGAGAATACATTTTCCCTCCCAAATCTTAATGTGATGATTAATTTTTAGATACAGGAGAAAAAGTCATAATTGTTTAATTCAACATTTATTAAAAAATAGAGCAGTCGTAAGTTGGATCGATACAAAATCTAATAAATCATTGTCCAATTCAGTGCAGTCTATTTTAAACGACAACAGGAACCTCATGGCGAGATGATTCTACAAAACATAAATACATATATGATTAACGTTTAAACCTTTCTTATTTTAAGTTCGTACATAATTCATGCATTCATCTCAATTTTTGGCATTTTTTTTCTTTTACATTTTTACACTATTAATTTAATTTCATTGATAAATTACAAGCGCATTTAAAACCCCTTACTTAGTGTTAAACACCAAATTTATTTCTCTTTAAACACTTTTTGGGCACCAAATTAAAGTAAATATACTTACGACCCCAGTGTTGACCAAGGCGACTGTGTTCCCGTTGCCAAACGTTCTTTCCATAGAGATCATTGTCCCAATGAGAAACCTGATGATGTCCAGCTAAGTCATCTACAGAGGAGCCAATACCGTATCTAAAAATGTATATTGTACCTTTTAAGAAGCGTAAAATGTAATATTATGTTTTAAATTAATTTCAAATTTTTAGTCCTTGTGTAAATATAAAATGTAAGTATAACATATTTGACAAAAAAATGTAACTGATAATAAATAATTAAATATATTTACTAGCCAGTAGTGTATTCTTTTAGACCTGGGCGTTTTTACTTCGCTCAATAATGTTTGATTGTGTGTGATTTTTTGTATTTGCTTTACATTGTAGGTACTAAAAAAAATGATAAAAAATATTTACCCGTGTCTTACACCCCCAAAAAGCTTGTTCCAGTGTGAAAGGCCGGTGTTGTAAGGACCTTGTTGGTGAAAGTAGGACTGAGTTGGATGTGAGTACCATTCCTGTTTGTAGTCTTGTGTCTGGTCGTCCAAAAGATTAATCCAGTTCTGGCGAGTAGGGTGGACGTTGACACCCCAGTTTTGCATTGACATTTCCCAGTTGTGGGAAGCGAGAGCCTTCAAACAATGGAGGATCATGGGATCAACATCATTGGTCTGTACGTGTTTAGCTACAACGTGCACCAGTTCAACAAAAGTCTCTTCATCTAAATGGCCTTGATATTGTCTGAAGATGTGATGTAAAATATCGCTTTGGCATTGGCCTCTATAACCCTCTGTAACCAAATACAAACAAAATTAAGCGTTAGGCTGCATTAAAAGACATATACAATTTCATTTTATTTTGAAAAAATCAAGGTTTTAAATATAATAAAAATCATAGAATTATTGTGTTACAAATGGGAATATGAATTCGGTACCTTCAATATCATGTATTTGGTGTATCATTTTACACCCTTGAAGATCGCAGTAGTGTACCTGGATAACACCCGGTCCCACTGTGAGGCCTTGGTGTTTGTTGATGTAAATGTGAACCTGGTGGCCAATTTGGTTGCTAACCACAATGTGGTCAAGATCCACTTGAACGTGGTAGGTCTTGTAGTCATCGACAAAGGTGTAGGCGCTGCACATGGCTAAGAAAGCCAAAGAAATCACCAGCTTCATCATTTTGGTACTTTTTTTCGATTACGCCTAGTCAAGTGTATTCAACTGGGACTTTGATGACTGTTAAGACGAGTAGCATGTCTTTTATATTAAACTTTATCTCTCTGTTTACGGCTTAATGTATTATTGACAATCGGAATATTTTTGCTTAGTGATTATAACATAACATGAAATTTAATGTTTTGCAACAGGGCGTATAAAAGTGCCCCTAGTAACCACCTTTGTTGTTCAGCTGTACAATTCAAGATAAATAATATATACACAGATTAAAAAACTATACCAAAAAAATAACAAATGAACTTGATAACAAAAAAAGGAATAACAATTTGCTTTATTAATTTACTTTGTAATAATAATTAAAACACTAATTGATAAAGACCATTTAAAATTATCAATCTTTATTAAAATAGAAACATTCATCATCATTTTTTTTATGTTTATGCCAGTCCCGTTCAATTTGTATATTTGTGTGACTACCATTACTTTATTTGTTACATCCCTAAAAAACTTGAGTCCTTGATAGAAACACACTACTACGTTTTTTTATATGTGGCAACAGTGACATGCCTTGTTATTTTAAGTAAATAAATTAATACGATTTTCTAGTTTTCATACATATGCTTTTTCTAAATATTTTATTAGCTCTTTTGCAGCTATAAATAAACCCTTAAGCTGTAGCTACTTCCAACTTTTGTCGAATTTTCATGAGAAATTTCGCAACTAAAGAGGGTCATACTTTCGAACTTTCAAAAAATTTGTTATATGAGTGTAAATTTGGAGTCCTTGAAAACTATATTTGGGATACGTAAAAAATTTTATATGATAGATCTGTATAAAAATTCATTACCAAGGCACTTTCCGCAACCGAACTTTTCTCTTTACAGCATTTCGTACAGACACAACGGCTTACACAGAGTAGAGAAAATACTAAATAACTGTAGTTGGTAAAAAAAAACTGAGCTGTTGTTACGTGGCTTGTAGATTAGAAAAATTAAAGAAAAATCTCTTATGTCTATATCTAACATACGGGGGTATGACAATATTTAGTTAGCCTGGAAAATTTAATTTAGTTGTTATGGTAACAACTATGATGTTTTATAAATAAGCTGTCAATGTTTGATATCCAACAGTTCAATAGTGAGAAAGCTGTGAATTACTGAAAGCGGCATGTTTGAAAAAGCTATATTTTGACAAAAGAGGTTCGGTCTTGCCATGGGATCCGCCGCAACAAGGGGCTCTCATTATACAACTTAAAAAATATTAAATCGTTGTGTGGGGGCTCTGTCTAGGTTCCGTAGGATCCTGGACGCTCCACCTAAACACATGTAAAATTTGTAGTTTTGCCTGGACAACCAAGTCTGTTTCTGGACATTTAAGTTAACCTTGGACATAATTAAAACTGTGTTTAAATCTTAAAAGATTCAGTTTTTCATGGATAGTTGGGTATGGACAAGGTATTATTAATAATAAAAACAGTGGTAAAATATAAAATATAATATTTTTACTTATGTGTACACTACAACAAACTAACTAATTTTTAATTTGTCTCTCTTTACAATTATGATTTTTATTAAGACCCAGTTCCAGTAACTGTTTGATTAGCAATTTCTTTTAAAAATGTTTTTTTCTGTAGGCTGTTGTTATTGCAATTTATTTTTCTGAATAGTCTCCCCTTTTTATTAGCTGGTTTCTACGAATACCTGAAGATCTCTGTCGCACTGGCAAGTCTCTTTATTGTGTAGTTCTTTTACTGATGTGTAAACAAATATGCCTTTAACTCGGTTTGATACTAAACATGATATTACGTCTCTCACCGAAGCACATGGTCTTCCTATGCCAGGCAGCCAAGAATCACAGTACACTCGTCTAGAATAATGCGAGTGCGGCGTTCCACGAAGACCATCAACATCTCTTTGAAGAGGTTTCTGCCCATCTGCACAAGCAATATACCTTAATATTCCAACAGCATGATCTGGATAAATTATCTTCTTGAAGGTGGTTTTAGGTTGCCAACGTTGTCGCAGCTTCTTTTTTAAATCCCTGAACCATAGACCGATTTGTAAATCGTATCAAAGCGTGCATGTGGTCAGGAGCCATACTTCTATCATCTGCTTTTAGATGACGTCGATAAATCGAATATCACCCAATATTTGGTATACATAATTGTTGGTTGTCCGAACCGAGCAACGCCGAAGTTTCATGTCATTTTGCAAGAATGAAAGATAATACACCATATATATATATATATATATATATATATATATATATATATATATATATATGTATATATATATATATATATATATATATATATATATATATATATATATATATATATATATATATATATATATATATATATTGGAATAGTCTGAGCGCACACTACTAGTATACTCTGGGATTTCATCCTTTTCGCATCGTCCTCACAAGATGACTTCCATATCAAAAGCATATTACTTGAGTTTGCTAAATCTTAGTGGCATTAAAGCTATATTCGAAATAAATGACTAAAGTCTGCAACACAGTGGTTTTATCTTCTCTTGAATGGACCAGATTTTAATTTATGAGTTCGCAGGTGGCTATTAAGATTACCTAAATACTTTTTGATAAAAAAAGGTATAGCCACTGATATTTGAAAATTATAATAGAATTATGTTGTATGTTACTTTCCAAATAAAAAGTGACTTCTATAAAAATTTGAGACGGTAAAGTTTTAAAAGTAATATAGCCAAAGTTCAGTAATAATATGTAAATAAACTCAAACTTTGTTTCATTTAAAAAATCGTGCCCTGACAGAAGAGTTCAAGAAATTTGATGCACATCTTTATAAATACAAAGCGTATGAATAAGCAAATTATTGATAGCGCAGTGGCCTAGTGTAAATCCCTCAAAAAGGACACTGCGCCACTAATGCTTGGAAAATACAAAAAAAATGTTTAAAAAACCATCATAGCATATAATTATTATAATCTTGGTTTTAGTTGTAAATAACTCCTCACATAGGGTAATATAGCATACTAGTATATTAAATTTATGCACAACTTAACAACGAGTCTTACAAGTAAGCTTTAATGCTTGTGCTTGTACATATTTAATTTTTGAAGATGTATACTTCAGCTCCTCAACGACAATATGATTATTTATATAAATTTCGTCGCGGAAATCATAACTGGAAACCAATTCAACATAATTTAATATTATTTCAGTATTATTATCAGTGGCGTGCGTGTTAAAGCCTTTTTCAGGAAACTTGCACATGGCCGATATTTTAAAAATAGAATAGGACAAAAAAATAACTTTATCGTCCCTTAAATCTTTTTTTTTTGATGAAGTGGGGTATAAGATTTAAATAGATGAGCTGAAATATTGAATAAATAAACAGTATCCTATAAGATTGTTCCTGAAAGGCAAAGTTTATTAGTCTCTCAGACATACTGAAGTTGATTATTGTGCTAGAAGATGGATCTAGGAAAAAAGGAGGATTCGTAACGAACTGAGTAATAATACACTAAAAGCGTGCGCTTTTTGACTAAAAACGATTTGCTGATTTTTACAAGATACTAATGAAGCAATTGCTGGGATGCAGAGGCGGTGGTAATATCCCGAATTTTGAACTTTGAAAACTTTCTTCAAATGAGCGCGAACTAGGACCACTAGAAACTATATCTGCCACTTTCAATTTTTATAAGTGGCTTGGATAAGTTCGTTAGTCAGGAAAATCTGACCAGGTTTTCCAGAAAAATTTTGGGTTTCCTTTCGAAAAAAATTTTTTCTCCGAAAATAAAAAGAGGCAACCGAATTTGGTACATGAGCTACCATTATAAGGAGTAAACTATATACAAAAATTCAGATCTATATGTTACAAGAAAAAAAGTAGTAAGCATTTAATTTAAAAAAAAATGGTTGGTGCGAGATCATTTCTATAAAAATTCACTACCATAACGCACTTGCTGCGTCCAGACTTTTTCAATATTGAAGACATAAATGCCAGCAAAGATCCTCTGCGACAGTTATACCCAATGTAAAGAGTTGATTTTTTAGGCAGTTATTGTAATACTGAATCGAATTTAAGTTATTTTAATTTAATTGACAAATCTAACCTTCGTATTAAATTTATGAAAAATAGTCTTATTGTTGCAGAAATCATACAAATAAAAATGTTAGATACGGATGTAGAGACTTCTTATCTGGATTCACTAGTGTTTTTCTCTGTAACTGGTTTCGTCATTTACGGCATCGTCATACAGGGGAAAATTTAATTTATTATTAAGCATTCATGAAATTTACAAATAAAAATCCGTGGCTAAGGAAGGGTATTTTGATTGAAAAAATCTTTAAAAATTAAAAAAAAAACAGATGACGTCTTTAAAGTGTCTATGTGATGTAAGTCAATATTTCACATGAAAATCAAATTAACTTATAACAATAATAACCTCAACAACAATGAATATAATACAATAATTAATTAACAATAACATCATAAGCGGGCCCAATATAACGAAATAGGGACATACATGAACTTATTACATAATTACAGTTACTTTCAATATAGTTAGACGCATTCTGTTCGATATATTTATAGTTTCCGAAAAAGGGGAATCCCTCAAATTAGTTTCCTTATTTAATACAAGACGGTTATTACTTATTTCCTAACCGGAACCGGTAAGCAAGTCAAGTTTGCGCTTGTCATTACAAAAACGTAGTGGGTCTGTGCAGTTATTTACTGCGGGTAGGTTGATAATCGATAATATGTTTTGAAAAAATGTAAATTTATCAGTGTGGCTATTTCTAGGTGTAGAAATATTCTTTGTAGCTGGTATTAAAATTTCTGGAAGTTTAAGAGACCTTGACTGTGTTACAATGTGTACATGATTATTTATAAATTCCAGCTTTTGTAAAGAAACATGATTTTTCTTTCGCATTAAAAAACAAGTACCGCGTTGTTTTGTAAGATTTAAAGCTACTTTTGTATTTGTATCAAATCGTTACTTTGACATTTATAGAAAAATAGTGAACAGGCATATAAATAAATATAAAACAAATCGGAAGCAGCGTTCTAGTAGTGATTGTCATAAGAATAATACGCCATTAGTACGGAATATTACTAAAATAATTACATTTAATTTAAACAGACCTAGAAGATGGATTTTAGAAGTACTAATACGCGCTCATTTGGAGACTTTTTTCGAAAGTGTTACCATCGATATCTCTCTATTATCATAAAAAATATCTAAAGCTTTTTTCTACTTTTTTTTTTGAGAAAAAAAAACCTTAAGTGTCCAAAACTCAATTTTCTCTGAAGCTGGAAAATTAAAATTTTGTATATCTAGGTACTGTAAATCTCTTTAAAATTACTGTATGTCTCTTTTAAAATTACAACATTTCATTATAGTTACAAACGCTTTCCAGGGGAGAACCTAATTCATATTTAGAAAAGCAACGTAGCTGCCAAATTATAAGCTTGGTAGGTATTTTTCCTTATTACTCGCCTGGATGATTTTGTATTAGTCAACCCAGTTGAAGCAGTTTTCCAACAACAAAAAAGTTTTTAAAAAACAAATTTTCTATTAGTTAACTTACTGAAATTTCACTAATACCAAAAATAAAAAATATCTGCTGAAAATTATAATTTTGGACTCAACGGTGGGTGACAAGGTTATATAGACGTCTAACAAAAAAAATTAAATCTTGGTCTATTATTTACACGAATTATTAAACTTGGTGAAATAAAACAAAATAGAGTTATAGACGGCAACTTGCTGCCCCAGAAAATTGTATATTATAGCCTAAAAGTAATTATAAGTAAATAGCTATTTTCGTCTGTCTGTTAGTAGACGCAATAACTTTCGAACAAATTGAGATATCATCTTCAAATTTGGTATCCAGGTAGCACACGACAAGGGAACGCCTCGAATTGTTTTTGAGTAACATCGCTTTAAGTGGTGGAGGGTGATTTTGTGAAAATTGACATTTTTAAAATAAAACTCGAGTAATATAACGTTAGTATAATACGTCCAAGAAGTCTCCTGCCTGTCTTAAGAAGCGACTAACTGAATAGTCTCTTTTCTTAACATGCTTTTTTCTTTATTTCAACTAGTCTTAAAGGCTCGGTGGTCTAGTGGAAGAGCGTGTGCTTTGATCCCCAGGGTACTGGGTTCGATTCCCAGGGTTCGGCTTTCACTTTTTCAGTACATACTCTTAAATTAACATTAACCGAGGTTGTGGCATTGTATTTGATCAAGTTGAATGCCTGCACGTTCCGTCGTTCGCAAGGGGCGTAAATCTGCTCGTCCTTACAGAAACGCGGGATAGTGAAGTGAAACTGCTCCCTAGCCTTTGTGATTGGTCATAGTGGTGGAAATAGACCGACGTTTAAGAAACAAAACACACGCACACAACTCGTTTTGGGGGTATGTTTTTTATTTTATTTTTTACTATCTGGCTAGTATCGCTACCTTTGTATTCTCGGCCAAATTGTTACCTTTTTAAATTTCTTAATAATCCAAGCAAAGCTGTAAAAAAACGAGCCAAAGGCTATAGGGCTATAAGCGGTCACGAATGTTTCCTTTGAGGTACCAAGTACACTCCCTTGCATATGTGTCTTGTTTGACGACACGGAGCTCTGTTCAAGCGAACCATTATTCCCCATGCTGAGCCAAAGGAGCTGAGAGCCAAAAAAAAAAACGTACGGGAAAATATTGCGGCGGTCGAACCAGGCGGAAAAGAAGCCAAATACGTGTCAAGATACAGTCACATTGCACTGAAAAATGTAGCGCAAAGAAGGCGGAAATGGAAGAAATAGACTTTAAAGAGGCGTCCACAGCGTATATGGTGGCTACTATTCAGTGTGCAATTCACAAACTCCATAATGTAGCCAGAAAGACTCAAAGTTTTCAGGCTTACACCATAAGCCACAAGAAATCGCCCCCAAAAGACCTCAAGTGCGCCTTGCTACATGCAACCATGAGTCAAGATACTTTGTCAAGCGTATGCTGATGCAGTTAGTTGCTTCAGAAGGCTGCTCTTCTGCTCGGGTCAAGTGAGGGCGTAAACCTTAGAGCACTGGAGGGAATGAAATGTAGGGTCTGGATATATGCAAGGGCTGCATCCCGGACGAAGATGAAGAAAGGCTGGCTGCCAATAGAGTGCGGATCAGTTTAAAGGTGGGCACAAAGTCTCTATAGATGGTTTTTGGACAGTAGTAGAAAACCCTCCAGCTAACAGGTAACAACTGTGGACTTTTCCCATGGAGGAACTAAAGAAGATACAATACGTCTTTTCTCCAGAAGCGCAACGCTATACAAAAGGGCATCTGTTTAGGTTAGGAACTCGACTAAATGAGATACAGGTGGACAGAGTGCTCTAGAATTTGAAATTTACCTGGGAGTTCACCACATAAATAAAGTGACAAAGGCCGATAAACACACACATGAATATATACTTGATTAAAGACGTTGAATAAATATTAATCAAGTTGTGTTTTAAGCTGACTTATCATTATTTTTTTGACAAAATCAATTTTTGCAACTTGTCAATCAAATAGTACCACAATGGCTTAATGGCTTTTATATTATGTTGGTAATGAATCATTAATGATTTAACTCAACAGGTCATTTACATTTAATCTTACGAGACAGAAAATATAAAAATGTCATCGCAGATCCGCTTTCTTATCTAACTGTTGTTGTGCAACTTATAATTATTTTTCAATTAATAATCTAACTAACTATCAACAGTTCAGTATTTTTCCTTATATTATTGCAGATACATTACTAAGTTCATTCAATAAACTTATCAATATGCTGCACTCTGATGCAATAAAGTAGAAGCTTTTAATTTGTTTCTAGGTAGCTTTTTACTTATGTATAGTAAACATAATACCTATTATTTTTTTAATTAAGTGACAAATACAATTTAATGTAGTGCTGCAACTATTACATCAATTAAATAAAACCAATTCTCCGAAAAATATAATGTAAAAAGTCCTGAGGAATCAATTGCATTTGGGAGGTGAATTTTTGCAATAGTTTGACTCCTCTAAGAAAATAAAACTAACGATGTATTTAATAATCATGGAAAGTAGTAAATATATTTTGACGTAGAGTTAAGGTATTCCTTAAAAAGTACGACGGCTTCTGGGGTTACATTAAAAAAATATTTTCTAATAATTCTGAGATAAAAAAGTCAGAATTCTGAGTTTTTTTCCCACAATTCAAACTTTTTATGTCAGAATTCTGACTTTTTTATCTCAGAATTCTGACATTAAAAGTCAAAATTCTGAGTTTTTATCACATAATTATGACTTTTTATCTCAGAATTCTGCCTTTTTTATTTCAGAGTTATTAGAGAATAATTTTTTAACGTGACCCCAGGACGCCGTCTTAAAAAAGACCAAATAAAGAAAAAACTCTTCTTACTCATACTGTGATACAGTTTTTAGGAAGTTATATTAACCTTTATAGTTTAGTCTTCTAGCACTGCAAACTATTTACATGCCCATATATACCTATATATACATACATACATATATCTATATGTATATATATATATATATATATATATATATATATATATATATATATATATATATATATATATATATATATAATTATATAGATATCACAGGGTCGATCAATAAATATCCGTGTTAGGACATTTTTTTAAAAATATTTTTCAACGTAATCTCCGTATAGGTCGATACACTTATCCCGACGTTTCTGACATTTCTAACCCCTCCAAAAATTACGATTTGTGTCAAACTTTTCAAAATACGCTTCTGTCTCAGAGATAACCTTCTCGTTTGAGCTGAACTTTTTTCCGCGACCCATGTTTTTATGTTGGGGAATAAAAAGAAATCACAAGCAGCCAGGTTAGGCGAGTACGGTGGCAGCGGCAGCAATTCGTAGCGCAGTTTATGCAATTTGGGCGCGACAATTTCGGATAAATGTGCTGGCGCGTTATCGTGGTAAAACAGCACATTTCTCTTGGCTAATGGGAAAGCGTCCTCTTATTAATTAACTGTAGCACTCTTCTGTAACCATATCTGCCTTCTCTGGGGCAGATTGATCCCGTAATATCCATTGTTTTGACTATTGCTGCGTCTTTGGCGTATAGTAGTACAAATAGATGCAAAAATTACAGCAAATTATGCTTAAAAAGGCCAAAATACTGCCATGACATTGGCAGCCGTATCCCCTTGTTGTCCACTGTGAGCAATCGAGGCACCCGTCGGGCCGGCACTTTTTTTATACTTAACTGATCATGTAAAATATTGATCTGTACGACACGCCTACAACCTCTGCTACTTCGCGCACTTTAGTTCGGTGATCAGCGAGAATCATGTGGTGAACATTTTCCACGATTTCATCTGTAATCTTTCCTGCTGGGCAGTCTGGCCGTATCTCATCAGAAACAGAGGTACGGCCACCTTTACATTCGTGTAACCAATATCTTACAGTTGTCATAGATGGTGAAGGACCGCCATAGACAGCATACAACTTCGATTTTATTCCTGCACATCTTTTTCGATCTAAAAATGATAAGCGCAATACGGATCAATGTTGCACTTTTTCCATTTTCTCGAATGATACAAAACACATGTGATACAACTGGCTGCCAATTAAAAATCAACCAATGAATCAGTTTGAAATTTAGTATGGGATCGCTTGACAGACGATAGTACACGGCGCTAATGCAACATCCCTCAGCAACGCCACCTGTTTTCAAACATGGGTATTTATTGAACGACCCTCGTATATGCACAGGTGGGCGATTTAGAGCATCAGCCCTATTGCGATTTCAAAAATTACGACAGATACAAAGTTTGTTGAATTAGACAATAGTTACACATGTAATGCATCTTAAAAGTCAGATTAAAACAAATTTTATATGTAACTAGATAGGGGAAAGGTTGCTACAGTGCCGACTTAGAAACTCTGGCCACTTTCAAGTAACTAATTGGTTTCTTCAGGATTTGTACTGCTATCTTTTAACATAACTCACATCACCAGATTAGGTATACTTTGAAGAACCTAAATTATCACAACAAATTTTTACACCTGATGATCGCTTCGCTAACAACGTCACTGTCATAAGGATAGACAGTTTATTCATCCCTCTGATGACGCTAACGTTGTTAGCGAGACGATCACTAGGTCTGCAAAGTATGTTGTGGCGAATGTACCTGTCAGTGCTCATCAACGGTCAATTCTTCATTTAATAAACATAAAGTTGGTATTACAATAGATAAAATATAAGATGTGATTCAGTGTGGTGTCTTGAAACTTTACTTTTTATAATGTCAAGTGTAAATAAACTGGTTAAGTTTATAAGCGTTTAACATATTAACACCAACTGTGTACCAAATTACTTTTATTTATAAACGACAACACGTCTAGGTTTGACATGAATAAAAAGCAATGAGAATTAAAGTCTTTTTCACCAGGCAATGTATTTATTATTAACCCTAACGCTTCGGTTCATCTGAACCATCGTCAAGAGTTAAATACTTTGAATATAAAAAGATGGTTGTCAGAAATACTGTTTCTGGTAGGTCTTACATGCGAGCATTACACAGCAGCTACAGAAAGCGCAAAGGTCTAACAAAAGCTAATGGTAAACTTTAAAAACTAAGCCCCAACAGCCATGCAAACTAAACTGACAGAGTGTCAGGAGTGAAAGCAGCATTTTTTACACATTTAAAACGGGACTAAGTCTCACAAAGATCACGCTCTGAAGGAGTCAAATACAAGTTAAGAGTCAAAGTAATCGACTAATTAAAAGCAAAGCGACAAACACAAAATAAATGGCAAGTAGGCAGCACAGCTAATCAAAACCTCCTGAGAACATTTGAACAAGCGAAATTCAGAAAGAAACGAAAAGAAAATTGCCCCTCTGGCAATTATTACTTCCTATCCATGTTTGTGTTTTACAAGAAGATTATAGGAGACAATAAGGATCACATTCCCCCACCTAAAAATGCCAGGGGTGTATTGTCTCACTTGCGGTGATCCACAATGGAACACTGTCTATATAGGAAGAACAGGAAGGGCTCTAGGTACCATAGTGTCCGAACATCTGATAAGTAGAAACAACGCTGACAGCACCGCTTCAGTTTTCGGCTGCCTCCTGAGAGAGAGAGAGAGCGAGAGAGAGCGGTCATACCTTTGACAAGGAAAGCAATTCCAGAATCCTTTACCCATCAAGTTTTGGCACCAAACAATTCGTCTCAAAGGAGAAGGAGATTTACAAATACATAAATGGCTCCAACAACAATGTTCTCAATGTTTCCAGCACCAGTGCTATGAACTTTCCCTTGATATACAGAAACCTGATGGAATAGTGTTCCTACTCACTGATGATCGATTCAGACCATAGAGTTTAGCAAACTTGGTTTTTGTCACTCTCTGGTTTCTGTTCTTGTCATTGGCTGCTTCTTGCGCGTGTTGTCTGTCATTTGTGTCACTTGTCGTTTTGTCTTCGTGGGGCATAGTTCCGTTTTATATGTGTAAAAAAATGCTGTTTTAGTTTTTATAAGTGCACAGACTCTATTTTGCTGCTTTAATAAAATTAAAAATAAGCATCGTCGATATTCATCCTCTAGCTGCTTCAAGTCTGGAGAGGCTGTTGTTTACTTCCTCAGTGTCATGTTCGTTTGGAAATCTGAAAACAATAAATTAAACTAAAACTTTGACAATTTCCCATACACCCACATTTTCTGTAACACAAATATACAATAGCAAGTATTAATTATCAGATAGGCCAGATATGCACCTTTTTTTCGTTTCTTTCTGAATTTAATTAGTATTTTTAGTTAGCTGATTAATTTGACTTTTAACTTGTATTTGACTCCTTCAGAGTGTTATCTTCGTGGGGCATAGTATCATTTTATATGTGTAAAAAATGCTGTTTCAACACTTGTTTTTGTTTAGTTTGCATAGCTGCTCGGCCTTAGTTTTTGATATTTGGCATTAGCTTTTGCTAGACCTTTGCGCCCTCTGTAGCTGCTGTGTAATGCTGGCATGTAAGATCTACCAGAAACATAGTTTCTGACTACCATCTTTTTATAGTCTAGGTATTTAACCCCCCAAAATGGTTCAGATGAACTAAAACGCGTAGCGTTAATAATAAATAAATTGTGTGGTGGAAAAAGCTTTTAATGCTCATTCCTTTTAAATGAAATTACTTTAATGCTCAATTGCATATAATAGTACTCAGTATAGGCATCAACTATTAAATCCAAGCTGTGTTCTTTGTAGAAGGTGATAGTTTATATCTTGAAACAGGTGGTTTTTGGTACAGCAGCTATTCAATTTTTTCTTCCCTCTGAAGATGCCGTAAAAACGCAAACCATTTACAGAGAAAAACAAGAATCTATTAAGCCATATAATAAGTCCCTACATCTTAATTCGTATGGAACGGTTTCACCAAGTAAGGTAAACAACAACTAGGTAGTCAAAAATAAACTTTTAATGATTTTACGTTTGCGGGTAAATACGTAGAAACATGCCATGGCCACAAAAATCCTGCAATATGCAAAACTTCTACCTAAAGCATTAAAAGGTTATTAGTACTGTTATGGAAGATCAAATTAATAAAGACGCTGCTGCTATAAAGGAAAAGATTGTACTTACCACTAATGACATTATGTAGATATAATTTAGCTTTTGTTCATATTTTTCGGGCTATTCTAAAATAAAAAAAGGTGTATAACCATCATATTCTTTAAAAACTCACTAGATACTATTATATTTTTGTATCCGCATGGCATTTCCAGAAGTATTCATGTAACGTACCTTGAAATATTAGACGATTTACTTACCAACATGCATTAATTTATCACCTTTCCATTCTTAACGAATCAGGATCTTATTAATCAAATGCCCTGGAAAATGTTACGAATATTTCAATTAATAAACGTCAAACATATTCCACTTGTTTGTGTTGAACGCTAGTTATTTTGTCAAGATGCCGCTACACAGTTTATTTTCAAATAGTGATCTGACTGATATGGTAGTAACTTATATACGGAAAAACTCCAATGAACACGCTGCAGCAAGACATTGTGCATTGTATATCCTAATCGTAGCCAAAGAAATGGAAGTTTATTATCGGGATATTCTCTAAGGTTAAGAGAAATGGGTAGTTTTCAACCTACTAATCGCAAGGAAAAACTCACACTTCGTTCCATTCGACAAGAATAAACTGTTTTAATAATTATCACGAAGTGTATAACATTTATACATCAGATATTTGTATATAAGAATAAGACTCTTTAGATATTGAGAGATAGTACTAAAGGGTATTCCATAGGGTGCAATACAAGGTCTTTTATTGTTCATATTATATGTGAATGACCTCTCTAATTTGACAAGTCACTTAACAGTGCAGTTTGCGGATGACATATCAGTTATGGTAAGAGGCAGTGGTTGGAAAGATGATGTGCAGGACGTACTTCGTAATGTGAAGAAATAGGTAACTAAAATAACCTTCGGCTCAATGTAAGGCAAAATTAGTCAATTTAAATAGAATCAGCAATACCCACCTTAGTTATGGGGAACATCTAGTTGAATCGAGCATGGGATGATTGTGGATCGAGAACTGACTTATAAACCTCATGTGGATTGCAAGCATGGTATTATCCACTGCGGACGATATCCTCTTTTGTTAGCACATTTGCAGTCTTGCTTAGTTTCACGCGTTTGTTCAGTCAATGTTTAGGTATGGTGTAATATTTTGGAGAAATTGTGCTTAAGCGAATAGAATATTCATTTAATAAAAAAGTGCATTAGAGCTATTTCAAATTTCAAGTAAAACGTAATACACAGAACAATTTTTATAAGAAACAATATGCTTACCTTACCATCCATTTATTGTATGGATGTGTATGTTTTGTGAAAAAACACACTCTTCAGTTTGTTTTTTTTTTCATCTGCGGATTTACTCGGATAACTGTGACTGTATCTGTGTCCTCTAAAGACCCACTTGACAAAAATTCAGAAAAGTGGCATTTATCAATTAGTGGCATAATTATCTTTCCAATGAGATCAGAGGTGTAACCTGGAGGGATATTAAGAAGGCCGTGTGGTGTATGCTAGCGAAGGAGAAATCTTGTGGTGTGCAGAAATTTTATACTGTTAGAAGAGGTGAAACTTTTTGGTGCTGTTTTATTTGGATGTTCTAATTTTACGTAGTTTAATTTAACCACTGACCATCATTGTTTATTGTATTTCACATTCATCTGTTGAATTTACCGGTCACCTTCTGACAACAACTTTGTCCAGCTCTTTGACTACCTTTCTGAAAAAACTGACTTCTGAATATCCTTCCTCGGAGGTCACTATTCTTGGTGACTTCAATGTCCATAATAAGGAATGGCTAGGATCTTCAAAAACCGATCCACAAGGGAGAGCAGCGGAGGCCTTTGCAGTCAGCAATTCTTTAGCCAAAATGGTTAAGTAACCTACTTACTTTCCTCGTATCCCAACACACAGCACCAATCCCTTAGACCTCCTTCTTACTACAAAACCTGAATGCTATAAGATATCAGTCACCGCCCCCCTTGGTCGCTCAGACCACGGCATGGTCACTGCTTCCTGAGCAATGCAACCCGAGGTCACACAGTCGTCACACCCACGTATATTTTGGCACTACAACCCCGCAAACTGGGACGAAATGCGGGATTACTTTTCCTCATTTCCATGGGCGTTTGTCTGCTTCTCTCATCCTGACCCCTCTGATATCTCACAAAACGTCACCGAAATTATCCAAGCTGGCATGCAATTATTTATTCCACGTACACAGAAAACCTCTTCAGCCACTCAAAAGCCCTGGTTCTCAAAATCCTGTGACAAGGCGAGACTTAAAAAGGTCAAAGCTCACAAAACGCTTCTACACAATCCCAGTCAAGAAAATCGTCAAGCATTTAACGACGCAAGAACGCTCTGTCCGCACTCTTTCTGAGGCAAAAAACTCGTTTAATAACCACATCAAAAACAAAGTCCTCTTAAGCTCCAACGGCGGCAAACCCTTCTGGACTCTTGCTAAATCTATTGGGAATAATTTCTGCAAAAGCATGTTCCCACCTCTTGTCTCAGGGGATGAAATTGTTTCTACCGCCCTGGGCAAGGCTGAACTTTTTGCTTCGTTGTTCGCCGGCAATTCTACTCTCAACCCACCTCAAAATGTTCAACCACCAACAGTCCCCAATGTCGCACATAAAATGCATTTTCAAATCCAAAAATGTACGAAAGATGCTCTCTTCTCTTAATACCAGGAAAGCCACTGGCCTTGACGAGATCCCCGCAATTGTTCTCAAAAAATGCGCACCAGAACTTGCTCCTGTCCTGACTCGTCTGTTTCAGATATCTTACAATAAAGGCATATTCCCTAGTAACTGGAAAACTGCTCTAGTACAACCCGTTCCCAAGAAAGGATCCAAAGCGCTTCCTAGCAACTACAGGCCTATTTTTCAGTCGTCTCTGCGATGGAAAAGTATATAAACACCGAATTACTAAAATTTCTTGAAAAGCACAGGCAGTATGGGTTCCGTTAGCTCAGATCAACTGCTAACCTCCTCTCCTTTGTCACCCATTCTTGGAACAAGTCTATGGAGCTACATGGTGAATCCCAGATTGTTGCTCTAGACATATATAAAGCATTCGACCAGGTCTGGCACGCAGCGCTGCTTAATAAACTTCCGGCCTATGGCCTACCACCAAAACTTTGTACCTGGATAGCAAATTTCCTCTCCAACAGGAGCATTTCTGTTGTTGTGGATGGCCATTCCTCTAAGCTGTATCCAATTGATGCAGGAGTTCCTTAAGGTTCAGCTTTAGCCCCTACTTTATTTCTTCTCCACATCAATGACCTCCTCTATAGCACATCCAACCCAGTTCACAGTTACGCGGACGACAGAACCCTCCACTCAAATATACTAAGCCTGTCTCTTTAGCCCAATTAGATGAAGATCGCAGACTCATGGAGGGTTCTGTATCCGTGAATCTCCAAAAAATATTTGACTGGGGAAGTAGAAATCTTGTACAATTCAACCCCACCAAATCTCAGTCTTGCTTTCTTTCTCATAAGAGATACACCACCCCTAGACCCATCACAATGAACAACCAAGTTATTCAAAGTAATAAGTCCTTTTCTCTTGTTGGCATTTCTGTGGATCGAAATCTTAATTGGCACCAACATGTCACATCCATTGCAGAAGCGGCTGCTAAGAAATTAGGTTTCCTCTTCCGGGCTCGCAAATAATTTTCACCAGCTAATCTCTGTACCTTATATACTTCACAAATAAGGCCAAACCTCGAATACTGCTCCCAAATCTGGGGTGCAGCTGCCGCTTCTACACTCGTTATCCTCGACTCCATTCAAAAGAGAGCTATACGTCTCATCGGTGACACTACCCTCACCCAAAGGCCGCCTTCCTTTGCCCACCGACGTGTCGTTGGTGACCTCTCTCTCTTTTATAGATATCTGCACGGGCACTGCTCAGAGGAGCATTCCTCCATAGTTCTCTCACCTGCTGCCCCCAACAGATCTACCAGGGGAACAGAGCGAATGCACCCTTTTACTCTCCAGGTCACCAGACATAGAACATCTTGTTATGCCCGCTCTTTTGTCCCGAGGATTTCCAAGTTGTGGAATTCCTTGCCGGCACATGTTTTTCCTTCTCCTCCGAACCTCCAAACCTTCAAGTCCAGAATTAACAAGTTGGCTCTTTCCTCCTTGTCAACACCCACGGTACGATAGTATTTAGGCTGTAAGCCCTCGTGGTGTGTTGTTGAAATTTAAAAAAAAAACATGTTATTTTTATGGTGTATTGTTTTGTTTGCTAACTTTGACGTGTTATAGGCACATTGAAACGGATAAAGTATTATTAGTATATTATTAATGACTGTCAAGAAGTACCTCATTTGCTATATTATGTAAACAACAATAATTAAACACTACTTCCAAATGAACATGGTGCTACATTTAAATTTTTGTGAATTTATTATAAGGAAGACTAGAGGGAACCAGAGTTTTGTTACAAAATATTGTTCGCAGTTAAAGCTATGATCAAGTCATTACGAGCCACCATTTGAACAATGTTTTTCTATATCGTTGCATGTGGCTACGAGTCAACATCAATGGCCACCACAAAATGCAAGCCCAAACCCGTTGGGCTCTTTTTCTGAGGGCACATCAAAGCCTTGATTTTTTTTGTTAGAATACCTGAATCGAGAGGTGAACTCTGGCAAAGGATAGTTTTAACAACAAATGTATTCTGGAATCTTCATCCTACATTTAAACTTGTCAGGACCAAGTTCTTTTGGATGATGGCATAAATGTGTCGATAAAAGAGGTAAAATAGTCATGTTTTAATATTGTGTATATTTTATCTACTTCTCCTTCACAAGTTGTTTATTTTCTATCTAGGCTTTCTTTGTTTGATTATATTGGTTGAATCTGTTGCTGTTTGAGCTTTCTTCGTGTTTTCTTTTTTCATTGGACATTACAAAATAAATTTTTAAATGGTATGGTATTTTTATTTAAATAAAATGGACCCATATCAGCCTATCTTTCTCCAGCCCCTTCATTTGTAGCAAAACACTCTAGCCATATCTAGTGGGATTTATGTTCCATGCAGATATAGCAACATAGAATTATACAGATTGTTCTTAATCGATATCGAAGTTATGGATTCTTTTTCAAAAATATCTCAAAAATGATGAACTTTGGGTGTATGGTATCTACGTAAAGTCACATAATTCTCATTAGAATTTTAGATAACTTTTCTAAATGGGATAATATACAGAGTCTTTTATGTGAAAAGAGATAAACTTTTGTTCTTTCTCAAATTACCATTTTCATAACTTTATTTTTAAACCCATTTTACGGAAAAATATGTAGCCTTTTGTGTAGTAGATTTCTCCCATTCCCAAAACAAAATAAAAATTGCGTTACAAAAATAGTTAAAATGTTATATGTAGACATCTGACAGAGTCTTCTTTGTACTTCACATAATTCTCCTTAGAATTTTAGATAACTATTCTAAATGGGACAATATACAGAGTCTTTTATGTGAAAAGAGACAAACTTTTGTTCTTTCTCAAATTCCCATTTTCATAACTTTATTTTTAAACCCATTTTACGGAAAAATATGTAGCTTTTTGTGTGATACATTTCTCCCATTCCTAAAACAAATTAAACCTCGCGTTACAAAAATAGTTAAAATGTTATATGTAGACATCTGACAGAGTCTTCTTTGTACTGTTAAAAAATGGAATTTATTTCATTTTTGGGCTTCACGATAACCATCTGCTACCAAGTTTAAAGGACGTATCTGGAAAACTAGGCGAGTTCTTGTGAAAAAAAATAAATTGTTTGGAAGCCCATAATTTTTTAGGTGAGTTGGCTTATTTGGATCCTGGAAAGCTAACATTAAACTATGGGCCGTTCATTACTGGACAGCCTGTATACTATAGTATATAAAACCACTGTTCATTTTTGTTGTTGTCAAAATCATAGTGTATCCACGTACCAGAGGTAATCTAGGTTAAAGACGTGCATAAAACATACATTACGAGAAAATCACTAAAGACATGAATAAAAAACCACGACGCAAATTTATGCAGAATTCGATGTTAATGTTAAACGTATAGAAATATAGGTACAGGTTTTCTATTTGAAGAGAAATGACTTTCATTATTTTAAAATCTAGTAATTTTAACGCGTAATTACAACACAGTGTATAATATTTAGTCATTTTTCAAATGCTTTATGTAACCTTTGCGCACGTATGCACTGTCAAGCTTTTTAGTAATAAACGCAAGTGAAAAAATGTACCTAAATGTGATGTGGGAAACAAACAAACTTTAGAAGTAGAATGCAAAAGTGCGATAGCATATACGGTATCCTATCTAAAAGAATCTTGACGGTCATTTCCGGTTCAACCGCAAGCGTTGCGGACATCTAAAGATTTGAAAAAGAAACAGTGCTGTGGTCTAAGCATAACGATAAACTTTCAGATACAAAAACGGACAATAAACTTAAATAGACTAGTATTATATTATTATTTATAAAAAACATTTGATCATTTGACAAATAACAGAAGCAGCGGTTGATTGAACAAACTTTTGTCACTAAACCCAACCGATAAAAAAATAATGTTTACGATTCGTCCGGCCACATTAATTTTTTTAATCAACTTACGCCAATTCATTTTATTTTAAGTGCGGTCACTTTACACGACCCCAATTTAATGACATTTGTGAAAACCGTTGACAAAAAATTACTACTCTAAGTTTTCTTTGCTTTGTATGGACAACTCTGTTTGTCGAGGCTACTACAACAAACTTTACAGTGTAGACCTAACCTTTGAAAGTTGTTTTGTTTGATTTAAATTGTAAGGGTAGGGTAGTCCTCCAAAGCTTCATTTTAATGTCCAGTGGCTGTACTTGACCCTTGTCGTTTAACCTACTCAGAAATTGTGTAGCTGGTCGATATCGGTTTAACAAGCTACTTCCTACTAGACCCTTAGAAAAGACACCAAAACAAATTTCATCTAGGTATACGAAGTGTGTCGAAAAACTTTTTGAGGATTACTATACTTTGTGTCTTACGCATGCAATTCATTAAAAATTCTCTTTTGAGCACAACTGTTAATAAAAGGTCAAAATATTTATTATCACTGAGAAATATGGTGAGACTTACAAAAACTAATTTTAAATTTAATAATAAAAATATCTAAATTATCATATAGAACACTCTTTATTGTTTTACATCATGGGATAGTAAACTTGAGATTCTTTCACTTGCACTATATTTATATACTTATATCTATCTAGCACAGAGCTTGAGTAAATACCACCATTTCTTATGACTTAAATTTCGTAAAAATAGATTGACGAGTTTCAAAGACAGCATTATCGACAAGATGATTTGTAGTTGTTCATGCAAAATCACCCCAAACTGGGAAACGAAGTTTCAGTGCAAGAAAAAAGTAAGTGCCCTATAGATGATGTAGAACCTTCGCAAACCACGTTGTCCATACACACACGCACCCACACACACACACACACACAGATATATATATATATATATATATATATATATATATATATATATATATATATATATATATATATATATATATATATATATATATATATATATATATATATATATATATATATATATATATAAAATTTTATTTATTTCTTTATTTATGTGTTCCAAATTATACATTGTCTTAAATGGAAGTACAAGTTTGTATTCTATGTAAATATAACGCCAATTAAAAGTTTTTTCCAAATTGTTAAACTGGCTAATATATCTTAAAATGTCACTTTGAAATTTTGACCCAAAACCTTGCTGTAATTATAATTTCAGCACCACTACATCTGGGGCCACTCTTCACATTAAACTCTGCTTCAAGATATAACTAATCGATATATTTTTCCTTATTTCTTAAATAACAACTACAACTGCTACTACTAAAAATTGAACAGTTGATTGGTTATTTAAAAGTTAACCTAAAACTTCTAAAATGGGGTATAGAGACTATAATTCTTGCCCATTTAAACATATTTTTCGAGAATTCGAAAGTCTCACCTGGCTGACAAATATGTTGCTTGAGTTTTGTGACAAGGACGATATAATTTTGCTAGATTTTCTGGAAAAGTATATGACTATCACATAAGCATGCCGTTACAGCGACCCAGTAAGAAAATTTTGGAAAAGCCGGAAAAAAACTGACCAAAAAAACCACAAACATTTGATAAAACTGGTTGATACTATTCCCAAAGCCCAAAGAAATTTAAAATGTGAACGATTTTCGACAAACTACGAAGTCAAGTAATATATGCCGTTGAGTGGTTTGAAGACCAAGATAAATATTTTACTTCCACATCGTCAATACGTGTAGGAGTATGGCATCGGCGACAAAAACTTAATTTTTTCTCGATACCGTAAAAAGTGTCAAAACATATAGAAAACATGATTTGGGAACGAAATTTTTTTGTGTCTGTCGATCTGGCGGTCTGTGTGTCTGTCTGTTTGTAGCCACGATAACTTCAGAAACAATTGAGATATCGTCTTCAAATTTAGCATTCAGTTAGCACATCTGTTAATAGGCACAATAACTTTCGAACAAATTGGGATATCATCTTCAAATTTGGTATTTAGTTAGCACCCGACAAGGGAACGCTTTGAATTGTTTTTGGCTAAGATCGCCTTTGGGGATGGGCGATAAATGAGGGGTGATTTGGTGAAAATTGCAGTTTTTGGGTGAAAACTCGACTAATATAACGTTTTAGAAGTTTATAAGTACAGGAATACGATCATCTTCCTTATTGTCAAGTCATGGACACTAAACTCACTGAGGAGAGTAGATTATCACAACTATGTGGAAGTTACGATGCAATTTGCAGCACTATTTTAATGGTCACAAAAC
This sequence comes from Tillus elongatus, assembly GCA_964006375.1. NCBI lineage: Eukaryota > Metazoa > Arthropoda > Insecta > Coleoptera > Cleridae > Tillus > Tillus elongatus. Next base: position 90,915,005 of record OZ023266.1, read on the forward strand.
TGCTTCATAATCCTTCTGATAAAGGTAAAACGTAAGATGCTTACTGGCAATTAGGCCATTGCTGACCCTTTTTGCTGTTCTAAACTAACCTACCCTCCACCTTGAGTTCGATCTCAACGACGACAGTGATTTGAAAAATCATCCGCTCCCGGTCAGTCTCGAACCGTCGTCCCCCGTGTCCGTATTGGAAAGTCTGAATCGACTTTCCCGCACGGCCACGGAGGCGCTTCCGATAAAGGTAAGTCTTAGAGGAGATTATGTGAATAATTATGTGGATATATAAAATTTTGTTCTGAAATATTATTTCTTTTTTATTGCAGGCTAAGTACTTTTGAACACCTCCTTGTACTTACTATTTTACTTATTTTTAGCATATTTTAAATGAAAAACCTGCCATGAGTAATACCAGGAAAAATATCCTATTCATTTTTGAAAAATTCCGTATGGCGTCGATAAGAAAAAATTGGACTGTCGCGACATAAAATGTATAAGTTCGGAAACTTTTCTAAATCACTATTTCATTCGGACTGGTTAACTACAACATTGTTTAATATTTTATCTTCCTGGAATATCTAGTCTTACAAATACAAAAAAAAGGTGTGACGCAGAAAGTGCGTAGAGTAGTGAATTTTCATAAGTTTTGTAACAATAAAACGTAAGTCAAAATAAATATGCGAACATGGAATTTGTACCAACAAAAGTCAGTAAAAGTATGAAAGTGAAGTACGAAAAGTTGTGAAGTGTTGAGAAGTTAAGAACCTGAAATTTTAACAAAATTGGTAGTGACAGTCCATCAAAATTTTGACATTTATTTAATGACGCATTACATCTATCAAGCGGAAGCTTATTTGTACGACACATTGTACTTTCTATGTGCGAAATAAACTATGCTTTATATAATGCAACTTGCTTTGTCTCCTAAGTATATAATTGGAACACTAAGTGAGTAGCGAACGTGTCGCCACCTAGTTCGGAACCAAGTACTTGTTGTCACGCCCGCTCCAAATAATACAGAGTATTAAAAATAGAGACGGTATACAACTAACTAACAATTTAAAAAATTGTTAGCCCTGGCCCATTTCTACCCCAATATAGGGACAAAGTATGTAAGACTAGATGCATTCTACGGTTCTAATTGTTGCGAGAATGCATCTAGTCTTATATAATTGGAGTTGTTTAAACTGAAATAGAGACTTAGGGATTACTTCCCTGGCTTCACTATTGGTTTCCTTTTTTGTAAATGAAGGACGTAGCCAGAGAAGCAATCTCTAAGTCTGTATTTAGTATGGAACAGTTTCACCGAGTAATAGCAACAACAATCAATGAACCATTGAAACTTGTTTATATGTCGTTTACGTAACTGATTTTGGTGAATTTTCTGAGGAGATGGTGGCGTTTGAATTTTGAAACAGTTTATTCAAATGAGCGCGAACTAGGACCCCTGGAACCCATATCCAAGGTCAGTTTCAGACTTTATATGTATGTGTGTCACACCGATAATTCAAAAAATATGGGGCCGAATTTGATCTAATGTGGTAACTACCTTCCTTTCGAAAGTGACCTGAAAGTTTGTTAGCCAGGAAAATTGACCCAGTTTTCCCGTAAAATGTTGCGTTTTCTTTCGTGTCTCCGGAAATAACAAAGTCATGGCATCCAAATTTGGTCCGCGGGTTTATATAATAAGAAGTAAACCATGCACTAAAATTTGGATTTCTACGTTAAAAGAAAAAAAGTTATAAGCATTAAAAAATGCAGTTTTTCTTCTTAAAACGCCAAAGTCGCGATTTAAAACGTCAAAATTGACATGTTCTAGATAAAGAACTTTAAACGAATACGGGTTATGTAAAAGAAATGTCGTAAGAATTGACCCTCATTTCACTTAAATATTTGGAGATAATTAATTTTAAATAGACCCTTTCTTTGATGATTGGCAGTAGTTTCAGTTATAGATTTATTCTATATATATATATATATATATATATATATATATATATATATATATATATATATATATATATATATATATATATATATATATAATGATTTACATGCGTACTACTTTTAAGGTGTATATTTTATATGATTTAATTTATATGTGTATTTACGTATAATTTTATGTATAGTTATGTAATTGTACAATTATTATTGTATAGTTTAATGATAATTTGTGAAATTATTAGTGTAATATTTGTAGATTTTGGTATTGTAATGGATATTATGTTTCATACTTATGAACTTATGAATCTCAGATTATATATATATATATATATATATATATATATATATATATATATATATATATATATATATATATATATATATATATATATATATATATATATATTTATAGTTGGGCGCCTCTAAATTTATTTATTTATTGATTATAGAGTCCACTATATTATTTAATTTAATTTGTAACTCAAATTCTGACACTTTTAGAACACCTTTATGTATGTACGTAAGTAATAATTTTGTTACTTTTAAGAATTATAACCAATATTACATAGATTTATATTTATAATATTACCCTGAATGAATTTACATTTTTTATTTAATTTGTTTTCTTCTTAATTTATCCACGGCTTTATGTAGGAACTATTCTGCAGGGATGTAGCGGGATCAAGTAAAAATTCGTACCTTAAACCTTTTACTTAAATTTCTGTAAAGTTTTCTCAAAAATTATGTACCTTGATAGGAAATTAAACCACAAAATATCTCAATTTAACAACTTACTTTCTATTAATGAGTGTTTTATATATTTTTTTATTTAATATTATTGGCTGCGGCATCTCAGGCCATTAGCACATTCTTTCCCATCATTTAATATTATTTACAAATTTTCCAGACAAAGTCAACTTGGCTCACCCGGGAATCGAACCCGGGACCTCTCGCTTTGCAGGCTGGCACCTAGCCACCTGCGCCACAAAGGCGTCTGTTTTATATTTTAACAATTTTACCACAATATGAAAAGTTTAATGTAGCATTGACATTTACATTAATACCTTATTGGATCATCTAATTTAATTATTGGCCATTCAATTTTATTAATTACTCATAAAACAAGTTTGCAGTTTGAACTGCCTTTAAAATTTTCTGCTATACTTTTCTGTCAACTCTTATCCTGTTCCTGTGGCAACAGCTTTGATGTCAAAATGGTTGATGTTTGATTATTTAATATTCTTAAGAGGATATTGTAACGGCATCTATGGAGATTTACTTGAGTCTCTTTATTTAACGTGCTAAATTCTACGTCTATTTATAATCAACACGTAAATAACATTTAGAGCGTTGTAAAATTCTCATTGACAATTGTGGTATTAATTTTTGCTTCTGTTATACATATAGGTTATATATTATTAATTTTCAACAATGACTTAAATGAAATATTGTTTTTAGCTTATTCATATCACATATATTCAGTACTGAATAACAGCAGCAAAGAATATATCTGGTGAGAATGTGTTATTTATGGTTTTTACGTGGCTAGCATCGTGTAATATGGATGATTTGTATTGGAATGGTTTGGATATTCACGGACAAAATACAATTTACAAAATAATACATACATATTTCGTGCAAACTGCAAGTATTGTTTGAGACATTTTATCATACCAATATATATATATATATATATATATATATATATATATATATATATATATATATATATATATATATATATATATATATATATATATATATATATTGTGTCACACCGATAACTCTGAAAATAAAGGGCCGATTGTGAATTACTACAGGATTATTGAACTAGTTTTTCCGGGAATTTTTTGTAAGTTATGGCAATTTAATTTGGTAGGTTTATATGATGAAAAGTATGCTACGTACCTACCAAAATTAAGATCTCCAAGTTAAAAGCAAAAAGTTATAGGCATTTAAAGGTACAAATTTGGGTGCCACTGATGAGCAGAGAAACGCACAAAACCAATATATTTTGTGCCAAGAACAAAACCTATTGCATATCACAAGGAGTAAATTTCTTGGATCAAAAAGGTCAAGAAGTACAATAAAAATTACTTTGAACATTTTATAGTTTTCTTCTTAAAACGCCAAAGTCGCGATTTGAAACGTCAAAATTGGCAACTTTGAGGCAAATCACCTGAAGCGAATACGGGTTATGTAGAGAAAATGTGGCAAGAAGTTTGTTTTACAAAACGTTAAGTTTCGGCTAGAACCGTCATTGTCCTGCATTTTAATACTAAAATATTTGCGGGAAAGTTATTCCACATAGACTAGTTTTAGCTATAGAGTTCATGGTTTAATATGAGTTTTAGCGAATCTTCGTGAATAAACTTGACATTAAGGAGACAGCGACTTTTAAATTTTGAACCGATTTCTTAAAATTAGCGCGAACCAGGCCCCCTAGAACCCACATCCGGGGTTAGTTTTAGTTTTTATCGCATTTCTACGGTAAAACATAATAAAGTGAAGCTCATTATATCCGTTATTATACAAGATATGAGAAAAAATTATATATGTTAATTATTGGATGTCGTGAGCTACATCTTACACAATTATTTTTACAATCACAGCGTGGTTCATAAGTCGTTAGTGATACAAACTTTATTTTTTGTTAATCGAATACTCCTTATATTATTGCATTTGTGCATCTTTATCGAAATATAATGCATATTTGTAAGAAAAATTCGGGACGCAGTAAGTGCGTTTTGGTAGCGAATTTTCATTAAATGCTTCGTGTTTGAATAACTTAATTTGCTATTAACATAAGGTTCGTTGGCTAGGAAATCATTTTTTTCGGGAACACTTTAAGCTTATGTTCGAAAAATGTTTCTACATATTCAAACAATAAAGTTATCTTGATGAAATATGGTACATTGTTTCTACCACATAGATTACACTGGCAACCAAATTTTATGCCTGTTTTTATTTAAAAAGAGACATATTTGCTATTATTTTTTTTACAAAAATTCACTTCCATAACACACTTGCTGCGTCAATACTGTTTTATAAACAGATTACTTCAAAGCACAGGAATTTTTCTACTAACTTAATATGAAAAGTCACTCAAATTGTGTGACATTACATAGGTTAGGAGCACTGACAACGACCAGATCATTTTATATACGTATTTGTTTATTCTATTTGCCTTCATACTGCAGAGTAGTGTCCTTTACTAACAACAACAAATATCGTAGAAATAAATAAAAATGAAAAAAAAAATCTGCAAAATCTTATGGTGGAAAAACTTGGATATCAATTATGCAAAAAAAATAGAATTTTGGCACTTTGCATGTGTAGTTTAATGGCAGTATATAAGTTCCGTAAAAATAATTTGACAAGTGTTAAAGATATAGAATTTTCAAGAGGAAATGTTGGATTTTCCACGAGAAAACTTAACCCTTAGAACTGGCCAACATACTCAGCATCCGCACAGATTTTTTCAGTGTAATGGAACAAACCGAAAGTCTTTAGGTGGCGTAGCAATAATTTAAAACCTGGTTTGCTGAGTTCGTACGCCACCTAGACATTCGGTTTGTTAAATTACATCGGAAAATTCGTTGACCACTTCTGAGAGTAAGTTTATCTATGGAAAATTACACTCACACTCACACACACACACACACACACACAAATATATATATATATATATATATATATATATATATATATATATATATATATATATATATCGATATCTATAAGCATAAAGCATATAAAGCCTTCCTTTGTATCCAATGGAATAATTAATGTGAAGAACCACTTCTAAGATGTGCCCATGATTATGCAACTTAATTCTAATTCCAGTTTGTCTAGTTAGTGTGATTTAACTAATCTTGTCTCTCTTATTGTCTTCGAAATTCTAGTGGTATCGACAAAAACAAAAAAAAGTCTGGACACAGCCAGTGCGTTATGATAGTGAATTTTCATAAAAATGTTTTTAATAGCAATATGTCTCTCTAATGCTAACAGGCATCAAACTGGTTACCGATATAGTCTATTTGAAAGCCTATAACTTTTTTGTATTACAACCTACAGCTCTAAATTTTAGTACGTAATTTACTTTTCATAATATAAATCCGCGTACCAAATTGTGTTGCCCTTTCTTTTCTAGGGGGCCTAGTTCGCGCTTAGTTGTAGAATTTTTTTCAAAATTCAAAAGTCGGGATTTCCTCATTAGTGATTTTTTAAAAGAAAATTCACCAATAGTGTGTCACACCGTATAGTTTTGTGCAGGTATCAATGTCCATTATGTATCAGCCATATTTCCATCTCAAACATTTGCACTCTTTTTGTTGTTGGGACTTAAAAAAATTCGACACGCTAATGTGCAAATATTTTTTTACAATTTACTTATACACTCTAAGTGACTTTTATTTTGTTAACTTTGTGATAATAAAATTAATTTGTTTTGCTATTTTGTAGCCCACTTTGTTAAGTGATTTCTAACTGAAACGTGGATCTACTTTGTTTAGTTGGTGGCACACTGAGAGTGACGCCAGTCAACCTGAAAAGTGAGTGCTATTTGGTTTGTGCCTATTATTCAGTACCCTTTCAACGTATTTAATATTTTAATAAAGAAAAGAAATCAGTTGTTAACGAAGTGTTTATTTTATTTATTTTACAATACACCACACATTCATTTAATAAGCCATGGTGTCGTCTACATCACTGGTTTTCATGTAAGCTTTCTCTCCTTGGGTTTTCCTTATTCCACGTGTTGTCATGTAGCTGTTGTCGCTCATTCCTTGGCTCATGTAGTCGTTAATTCCATGAGTAGGGTAAACTATAAAAATAATAATAGTATTACGTATCCCGCTAAGTGTTAGACATAATGTAAAAATTAGGTTATCATTGCCTGTATATAACTTTATTTACTTATAAATTATCTAACATTACTAAAAGGTAACTCGCTCCACTTTAATAACGCCTTTTGTCGTAAAATATTAATTTTCGAACAAATACTCTACGAGGGAAAACTAAAATGAAATCTTCATAATTAGAAGGAAAAGAATAACAAAAACAAGCAGTTTCAAACGTATGGACTTTTAATGTTTACACGTTACATACAAAGCTTCTACAATAACGCGATACCCCTAAAAAATTCTTTAGGTACCTAACTGTTAAAAATGTCACTACTGGCCTTTATTAGTACTCCATGTGAAACAAAATCGACATAATTTCAAGTGTGTATTTATGTTGCGTGTCGGGATTCAATTTTCGTCAACCACAAACTTTTATTAAACCTTTTAAGTGTTTCAACAGTTTTTTTTTCAAAAATTCTGTACCCTCGACTGACACGCGCGGTGCAACTTTTTCAGCCCTCATGTTAGGATTGTCGTCTAGCTCTGTCATTCTGTTAACCGCTAACGGCAATAATCACGTAATTAATTTTGATAGTTTTTGTACACTCTGTAATATGAATAAACCAGAATATTTGCGGCACATTATTTATTAAATGTCCGATCAACCTTGAAAGATTACAATGGCTTGGCCTGCCTGTCGGGTACAAATAGGCCAGGACTAAGGGCGCTCTGCACGTATATTAATAATGTGTGTGAGATTCGTTCCTCTATTATGAATGGGTGAAGGGGGTGGTGCATCTGCTCTTTTGTTATATATACAAATTATTTTTTTAAAGTAGTATTTGCATTACTACGATCGCGATAATTTTACCGTTAGTATATATATATATATATATATATATATATATATATATATATATATATATATATATATATATATATATATATATATATATATATATATATATATATATATATATATTGTTTTTTCTTCTTGAATTGATTTGATTTGAAGTGTTTCAAAAGCTTAGCAAAAGAGGTAAAGTCAGATGAAGCTAGGCCAGGGCTGTAATGAGGGGTGTCATAACTTAACAAAACCGCATATAATAATTTCTTCCCGAACTCTGTAAGTCTCATGAACTTGGCAATGGTCGTGCAGCAATTGTTTTTTGGCACATAGCAATTTTAAAATCTTAACTTATTTTTTGTAGATATCTTCGGTAATTGTACACTCCTTTTACATATATACTCAATCTAAATTATTCCCCCATTATTTCTTTAAAATGCCCCTATCAGCTTCCCTGCACATACTTGCATCTTTACTTTTTTGGGTCCTAGAGATGTTTCGTGGAAAGGTTTACATGTTTTATCGCTCCTTACAATTCTGGAAAAAAAGGTCCTGATCACGATTTCTTTCCAAACTTTGTAAACCTTCTGGACTCGGCAATAATCGTGCAACAATTATTTTTTTGTGCAAAATTTGAGCGCGTCTTTTGGCGTATAGCGATTGCAAAATTTTAGATAATTTTTTTGTAGATATCTGCAGTAATTATACACTTCTTCTACATATACATAATCTAAATAATGACCCTATTATTTACTAAAATTGTCGCTACCATCTTCCCTGCAGATGCTTGCGTCTTTGCTTTCTTGAGTGGTAGAGATGCTTTGTAGAAGGTTCTTCACGTTTTATCGCACGTTACAATTAGGGAAAAAGGGTCATGGTCACAAGCTACGGCCACAAAGTTTTCTTCGAAAATTTCTTAACCATTTTTGTTCGGCAGTCACGATTTTTTGAATCCAGTCGCTCACATTTATTAATCACCAAATATACACGTGAAATGGTCAACACGGACCTTTTTCAGATTCATATTCATGGCCGATTATCGAAACTTTGCTTCGGCAATGGTCTAACACTATTTTTTGATGTCGTCCTCGGTCCTTGCCTCCACGGGTCGTTTAATTTTAGGGTCATCTCGAATGAACTATTTTTTACATTTTAATTGCTTTAATCAGAATTTTATTTCAAAATATGATGGAAACTTTTCACCTTACACAGCAGTCACACGCTAGTGTATAATTTTTTAACGATTGCTTTCTTTTGTCAAAAACTTTACCTTCTTTGCTGTAGTTTAAGATTACTGTTTTATACGCGTTTACTACAGCTTCAGAAAATTCAAAAAATTAACTGATTTACACACAACTTGACATACAGTGTGTCCAAGATAAGGAGGGGATATCCAAAACAGTACCAAATACAGACTTGGTTATATCTAAGAAAAGTTGCGTACTCAAAAGTCTAAGAAACTGGCGGTTAGACACCTTCGAAATTTTTTTTTGGTTTTTGAGATATTTTGAAAAATTTGGATTTTTCGATTTTACGTATTATTTTTTTCTGGCCTTAATGGTGGACCTACACCAATACGAATGAGACTTCCCTACAGCAGTCTTTCATTTTATTTAACGTATCATTGACAGCGTTTGGATCCGACGTTTCGTCTTTGCGGGACCATCTTCAACTGTTTTTTTAATACGGCCCTCATTTTCTGATATCATATTCTGAAAGCCCGTTTTATCGCAAATTAAGCGATGTGTAACACTTAATGGTTTAGTACCGTCTTATAGTCTCTTTCGACCTTAATCAAGAAAATTCCTATTACGGGCCTGTACATAGCTTTTAAACTTAAGTAGTAAACAACTAGCTGTATCAATTAAAACTTTACGTCATGTAGGCGTTTAATAATAATACAATGGATGAATTGAGGCAACGATTTGATAGAATAATCACAGAACAAATAAATTACATTACCAGAAGACCTGAACATTAAAAAAAACACCAAAAATACAAACAAAGCAACAAAATTTAGAGCATATGTTCAAATAAACTTACACTATTTTCCAAGAACAAATAGCACGATCTAATTGTCGATTCTGAAACCCTAGTCAACATTTGGGGAGTAATATTGGTAAATGCTTCCAGAACTAACCCCCTCAGATCTTTTTTGTAGAAAACATTTGCTGATATACATGATTCTTAACGTATCCCCCATACTAAGAAAACAAGCGGGGTTATATCTGGTGAACGCGCTGGTCAGGGTGTTTCCGAATACGTACTGATTATCTTATCTGGAAATCTCCTTGAAAGATATTCCCGGATGATTCTGGAATTATGTGCTGTATCCAACAGATGCAAAATGTAGGTAGCGCTCTGATGTTAAGGTATGGTGGTAAAGAAGCGGTCCTACAATCGTCGTATCAAAAGTGCCAGCTTACATATTGAAAGCAAAACGATGTTGATGACTCGACGTTTTATTTGCGCGTTTATTGGTTTCAGACCAATAATGAACATTTCTTCTATGGAAAATACCATTACTCGTAATCACGCTTTCATCAGACTATTATTTGTCATGGAAAATTAAAATTGACCTGGCATTTTCTTGTGTACCACTTACAGAATCAGAGACGTCGTTCTAAAAAACGTGTCTGAGTCCTTGGCAAATTCTGTACTTGTACGGATGTAATTCTTGTTTTCGTAAAATAAAATGTGCCGCTGCTAACAAAATATTATGTACTACTTCCCCATTGCTGGACTTTTGCCGAGAAACTTCAGGTTTTTCAAAAGAATCATATGCTTTAAGGTTTGTCACTATTTTGCTATAAGTCCTTTTATTTGGCTGTCTTTTTTCCGGATATTTATGCAAATACATACGCTCCGCAACAGAACAATTTCAGCGGGATGAAATGAATCATGCAAACATGTCAAAGTTTTCTTCGTTAGAAAACATATTTACTAAAAACAGTTATTAATTATTACACAATAAATTAAACAAGAAACTAATGTGTTAAAAATTAATGTTAGTGTTAATCCAAATACAGCTATTGTCACATCCATTTATTTTCCAAAGCATATTTTGTCTTTTTAATTAAAGTTTATTTGTTCAATGTTTATTCCATAAAATTATTGCCTCAATTCATCCTGGCTTATTATTAAACGCCTAAATGACATAAAGTGTTAACTGATATAGCTAGTTGTTTAGTACTTAAATTTAAGAGCTATGTAAAGGTCCGTAACAGGAATTTTATTGATTACGGTAAAAAAAAGACTAAAATGGTACTAAACCTCAAGTGTAACACATCGCTGATTTTGCAATAAAAAGGGCTTTCGGAATATGAACAGAAAATTAGGGCCGTTTTAAAACAAAGTTTATGATGGTCCTGCAAAATTAGCAATGCTACGTTAAAGAAAATTAAAAGTTGCTGTAGAGAAATGCAATCCGTATTAGTTAGGTACATTATTAAGGCCAGAAAAAATAATATATAAAATCGAAAACTCAACATTTTTCAAAATATCTCAAAAACAAAAAAATAATAATTTCGGAGGTGTCTAACCGCCATTTTGTTGATCTTTGGGCGCGCAACTTTTCTCCCATTTAACCAAGTCTGTTTCTACCACCGTTTTGGAGATCCCCATAGTGGCTCTCCTAATATCTAACATACTGTATACTTATCAAGAAGTTTTATTGTTGTTGTTTGTGGTTTGTTTCATTGCTAGGTAGATTTTATTTTAATTTTCTCTCGTATAATTGGTTATAAATTATTGTTTTTACTTATAATACGTGACAAATTCTAACAGAAAATAAGTTACACCAGCTTTAAAAAATATACACATATTGGACACTGTGGAATGGAGCTTGTAACAGAAAGCAAAATCACCCCAAAATTTTTACCAGCTTAAGCACTAAAAATATAATTGCTAAATAAAGAACCAACTGAGTCTAAAAGTGTGGCCCAAGCATATCTTTTTAACTTAAATGTTCTTATACCGAACCAGTTTTTACGAAACTTTACGGTTAAAAATCAAACTTGTTAGGATCCTACCACTGTAATATTGATGAGGTCTCTGCATAACACTCCTTTCACCCATTGTATCTTGATAATGCATTTGATCATTGTACGCCTGGTTTCTGCCATATTGCTGACCAACATTGTCCATCAAATGGCCATATCTGCAACAATGTATTTATAAAGTTATTATTGAAGATCCTTAATAATTAAAGCAAAAGGTATTGATAATGTACTCTACACGTCACCAAATGTGCGAAGTAGCCTACAATAGTAATCTATAACGTTAAGCATTGGCTGATATGGCACATAGTGTTATATTCACTGGGATATGTGTTGTAGTTATACAAGGGTATTGGAAATTCTATTTGTGAAACGTGGCCGTAAAATGAAAAGGGTTCATCTGAGAGGTTGTAATGAAGCAGGCATGTTTACTGGATTTATTTGTATATAAATCACGCTAAAGAAAATAGCATCAAAAAGGCTATTAAAGAGTAAACAGGCACGTCGAATGTGTTTGTTTACGTTAAATCATTTTTGTATTAAATGAAACCGCGCTGAAATAATATTGATATAAAAGTTCACAGCGAGCGTCGAGACACGAGCGAGTTTCTGGCCGGCGCATGGGGCCGGACTGCGGCGGTGCTGGTCGAGGGTCGTTGCCCGGGCTATAAATAGAGCGGACACAGGCCGGACCAGGAGAGAGCGACAGCGGAGAGGCTAAGAAAAGCCGTTCGCTGTACTCTCGCAAGCCGATCCAATAATCTCGGAGAGGTTGTTTGATCGACAACGGTAAAGGGAGGGGCGCGTGATGCCGCGAGCTGGCTGCGTGCGATATTGGAGTGGTCGCATACTAGTCTAAGACCTTCCAGTCTTGCACCAGAGCTAGGAGTGGCAAGTCACGGCTTCTGGACAGGATTGTTTATTTCGCTTCGCGGATCGTGTATTGTGTATACCGTGTAGGAGAGGTGCTGTGCCGTTTGTCAGGTAGGCCTCTTCTGCGACTGTAGGATGCAGCTGGGTGCATCCTGGTTTTAGTTTCGCGGTGTCGAACTATGTTGTCGCGGGTATATACAGGGTGGTCGCTGTAACGCGACTGTAGTACGATGCGAAGCGTTGTCAGTTGAACATCCTGGACGTTCGGGACGAGTTAGGAATTGGGGAATAATTTCTGTCGCGTGCGTTGGTTTTATTTATGTACAGGCTGGTTGCTAAGACACGACTGTAGAATGGTGCGAAGTGTCGTTAGTCAAACACTCTGGCCGGTCGTGAATTAACTGAAGTAGGGAACAGGTAGCTTCGCGTGCATTATTAACGGGAAGAAGTATGTACAGGGTGGTTGCTGCAATACGACTGTAGAATGGTGCGAAGTATTGTCAGTTAAACACTCTGGACGTCGGCCAGGGGAACAAAGATGGCGCCCGAGGAAAGTAAGTCGTAGTAATATGAAAGGTAAAAGGGTAAAGAGTCGAGGTAAACCGGTTACAAGGTAAACATTTTTATGAATGTCGTGCACTAAACAGTATAAAATAATTTTCCTTTTAGGAGCCTCGGTACATACTGTAAGAATGAATTTCAACCGAGGTTGTTGCATTGTATTTGAGAAATCTGAACGTCTGCACGTTCAGCCCTTTGTAGAGGGCGTGAAGTCGTCAGTCCTGTATTCAAGCAATGTTTGGCACGTTAAAAATCCCTAGCTTTCTTACAGAAAGGCAGTGCTCGGCAAAATTTTCAGGATAGTAAGGTGAAACTGCTCACTGGTTTATTTATTTAAATATTTAAATATTTCCCAACTACTCTACACTGCATTATCATACTATAAGCTGTAACCGTCAAAATCATAGTATAATATGTCAAGCAACCTAAAAGTATGGTAAAAAAACAAAACAAAAAATGTATAACATGGATTCATATTTTAGATTACTAGTTTGACAATTATCTTGGTTGAAATCGTGCACGCGGTAACTTAATGACGAAGACCAAAAAGGTAATTACTGTAATTCTCAACTGTCTTACTTCCTTTCAAATTAAATATGGTCAATAATTATTAGTTCAACTTGAGCCATACAATGCAAGCGCCCACGATTTGATAACTAAAATGGATTATCAAACTAGTAATCTAAAATATGAATCCATGTTACTTTTTTCGTGTGTTTTTTTACCATATTTTCACGTTAGTTGGCATAATAAACTATGACTTTGAGTGTTACAGCTAATAGTATGAAAATGCAGTGTGAAATAGGAAAGTTAGCTTAAGTATACCGTTTAGTGAACGGCTTTTATAAAAATAAAATTGTTTTATTTAAAAAATTATTTATATTATTAAAATCGTAGTTAGTGACTTCGTTGGGGGCAAGAGTTATACATTTTATTCCTTTGCTTTTTTTGTGAGCATTAAGTTTTTTTCAATTAGTTATCTATCACTGGCTAAGTACAAGTTGCTTTTTGCACGTTACTAGCAAAAAATATTCGATTTTGTTTTAAATTGTAGAGTATTCCTAGAGGCGTGGTATAATTTTATTATCCCTGAAGATTAATAAATATTTCCAAAACTATTTAAAAAGTCTGGCCGCAGCAAGTGCGTTATGGTAGTGAGTTTTCATAAAAATGTTTTTAATAGCAAATATGTCTCTTCTTTTAACGAAAGCAGGCATGACATTTGGTTGCCAGTATAACCTATATAGTGGAAACTATGTACCATATTTCATCAAAATAACTTTATTATTTCAAAATGTAAAAGACTTTTGGAAAATAAACTCAAAATGTTCCCGAAAAAACTGGTTCCTAGCCAAAACGTTAACCAGATACAAAATTGAGCTATTGGAATTTGAAACATATAATAAAAATTCGCTACCATAACGCACCTGCCGCGTCCTGAGTTTCTTTTCTTACAAACATGCATTATATTTCGATGGAAAATGCAGAAATGTAATAATATAAGGTGTGTTCCATTTAAAAAAAGTTTTTAATAGCAAATGTGTCTCTCCCTAATGAAAGCAGCTATCAAATTTGGTTACCAATATAGCAGGAACAGTGTACCATATTTCATCAAAATAACTTGTGCAAAATCTTTTCGAAAATGAACTTAAAACGTTTTCGAAAAAACTGGTCCGATTTGTCTGGCTAACTAACCTCTTCAAGTTAATTACCCACCTACCAAAATATAATCATTCACAAAAACATTTTCGACGAAACTTTAAAAAAATTGCATGAACATTCGCAAATAATTCTTTGAAGAAAATCCGAAAACTTTCTTTTTATAATAGCTTATGCAACATTTATCATTAATTACCAAGATTCCTCAAAAAAATCTTACAAAAAATGATTTCTACTGAAGTAAAAAAAAATTCTGCAAAATTGGGTAATATTTTTTACACATAATTTTGCTAAAAGAACACATAAAATTGAAATTACATGCCTAATATGTAATTGAAATTGAAAATAAAATAATTTGTTTGCACGAAAAGCCATTAAAACATTATTTTCGACGATTTTCCTTTAAAAAATGTTCCACTCGCAACAGTGGAATGTTCCTTCAAAGAAAATACCTTAAGTTTATTTATAAGAAAATTCGCTCTTAAAACAACATTTTGTACAAGAAAATTCGCTAATAAAAATAAATTAAATAAATTAAAAAAAAACTGGTCCGAACCATTTCAAGTTATTTACCCACCTACCAAAATATAATTTTTCCCAAATACTTTTTCGACGAGACAACAAAACTCTCATGAAAATTTTCAAGCAATTGTTTTAAGAAAATCCGTAAACATTTTTTATAATAACTTATTAAACATTTATCACCAATTACCAAAATTTCACCAAAATAGCTTACAAAAAATGATTTCTACGGAAGCAAAAAAATTTCTGCGAAAACTAACTACATATTTGTTATAAAAAATTTTGCACATATAAAATTCAAATTATATACCCAATACGTAATTAAAATTCAAAATAATTTGTTTGCACGAAAATCACATAAGTTAAAAAATACTCAAAATCTGATCTAAATACAGAACTAGATACTTATTCTGTGGCTTTAGAGAGAAAATTCGTTTGCCTCTCGATGCTGTAAAAATTGAATCCGGTTGCACAGAAGAACACAACCTCTTCTGATGTCACAAATATCTACGTCTATGTTAACTGTTGAACGGTTTTACCAACTAAGGACAACAGCATTAAACTTGAATTAAAAGTTTTCAAAGTGTTTATCTTTCATTAGTAATTTTTTTTCAACAAAAAGTCGCTAAAAATATTGAAAATAAATCAGATAACTTTAAAAATGCATCAAAGGTGAAAAAAAGTTAAAAAAACCTAACAGAGAAAACGGCGAGATTTGAACCTTCGTTCCTTTGCTTATCAGCAAAGCAATTTCAATTTCAAAATAAATAAACCAAATCAACAACAACATAAAATTCACAATAGAAAAAGAATCAAACAGCACCATAAACTTCCCGGGCTTAACACTAATCGGAAAAGAGAACAAGATTGAATACAAGATATACAGAAAACCTACACAAACAGATATCCCTATACCTAAACACTCAATACACCCACAAACACACAAAATGGACGCATACAGATACTTAATAAACAAAATGCTAAATGTGCAACTCGATAATGATGAACGAGAAAAGGCATACAACATAATACAGATAGGACATAGAAATAGATACAACAAGAAAACAATAGAAACATTAGTAAAAGAAATAAAAAAGAAACACATCACCAAAACCGTCAAAGAAACAATACAAACAAACACAAAATTCACTTATAACCACCTCATAAAAAAAGTTCGGGACGCAGCAAGTGCCTTATGGTAGTGATTTTTCATTAAATGCTTCAAATTTGAATAACTCTATTTTCTATTAAGTTAGAAAGTTGAATTTGGGTGCGTAGTAATGTCTTTTCCAAGGCAACATATCCACCAAATTTGAATAAAATATCTTAGTAATTTTAGAAGAAAACATTTTATTTTCGAAAGAAAACTAAACATTTTCCCGGAAAACCTTGTCCGATTTCTCTGGCTAACGAACTCATCCAAGCCATTAATAAAAGAAAGGCACTTGCCGACTTTCATCAGTTTCAATCGGTTAATTATTTTTTGAGTCATCAGTTGGATACATACAACATACATACATACACACACACATATATATATATATATATATATATATATATATATATATATATATATATATATATATATATATATATATGTAATGATTTTTAAAATAAAAATTCACTAAAAATAGCAGAAACACTTAAACAATATTACTTAAAAATGAGCTACAAAAGCAGTCATGAAATAATAAACAAAATAAATAAAAAGCAAGAACACAACTCACATAAATTAAGCGGAATATATCAAATAGAATGTAATAAAAAATATATAGCAATGACAAAAATATCAATACAAACAAGATTCAAGGAACATATTATCCACATACCTACCTACAAATCACCGAAAGTACAGCAAACAAATAAAATACACACACACACACACACACACACACACACACACACACACACACATATATATATATATATATATATATATATATATATATATATATATATATATATATATATATATATATATATATATATATATGTATGTATGTATTGTATGTATATTATTTAATGACTAAAAAGTGAATTTATGTAATTAATGAAGCTGTGAAAAAATATATCTCAACATCTTGCGTCAGCCGATTTAGGGAGATTATCAAAGCGTAGCCTACTGTATTTTATTCGTAAACCTCTTTCATTTGACACCTATATCAAGGGAGTTGCTGAGAAAGAAATATTTCGCTATCTTACGTTGGCCGCCATACAAGTTTGTTGGTACCATAGTATTGTAGTGTCACCAGAATTGAATGAGTTTCCAATATTTCAGATTGATAGGACCATCGGAAGCGATTTAAACTTTAACTTTTTTTTTTTTTTTTTTGTTCCCTCAGGGCTCGTCCGCGGCCTTGCCGTCCCGATAGCTCAAACTTTAACTTGCTTGCCTACTGAACCCATGCAAGTGCTTAACAATGGTAAAATTATAAATTTGGCAGGTACCTTCCTTTTGTAAATAGCTTAGTTAAGTTCGTTAGCCAGGCGGATCGAACCAGTCTGTTTGGAAAAGCTTTAAATTTTCTGGAGGTATCTCTCAAAATAACTAAGTTACCTTAGTTGAATTTTCAAGGCAAGGTTCTCGAAAATTGGCAAAAACGGGTTTTTACGAAAATATAATATTTTTTTTACAAAAATTTGCTAAAAAGTAACTATAACAGTCTCTCTAATAAAATTTGTTAAAAATTATGCCCACGAAAATATTTTTAGTAAAATTATTTACGAGCGGCATTGATAGGTTTTCGTAAACTATTTCAAGAAGAGTATAGAAAAAGTTTTGTAA
This sequence comes from Tillus elongatus, assembly GCA_964006375.1. Classification (NCBI taxonomy): domain Eukaryota; kingdom Metazoa; phylum Arthropoda; class Insecta; order Coleoptera; family Cleridae; genus Tillus; species Tillus elongatus. The sequence continues at coordinate 90,933,032 of OZ023266.1, forward strand.
AAGAATTCGCCCAGAAAATTTTCTATGAAAATCAAATAAAAAAGGGTTTCTACAGACATTAGACCCAGACGAGATCACGTGTCAGCCATCCAGAAACTGACCGTGATTGACGTTGTTTAACTTTAATTAGGCAAAGTCAACACGTATCCGAACTCTGCCGGACACATTTGCCTTTTATAAGTTGTAAAATTTACGTACGTTATCAAATCTATAAATCTAAAGTATTAATTTATTGGCTTACTAAAGATATTGTACCAAATTTATTTTGTTAAATATAAATAGAAAGCCTGGACGCAGCAAGTGCGTTATGGTAGTGAATTTTCATAGAAATGATCTGGCACAAAATATTTTATTATAACTTTTTTTTTTCTTGTAACATAGAAATCTAAATTTTGGTGTAGTTTACTTTTTATATCGTAAACCTACCTACCAAATTTGGTTATCATAGATTTTTTATTTTTTAAGATAAAAAGTTTTTTCAAATGAAAACTCAAAATTTATCCGGAAAACCTCGTCCGATTTTTTTGATTAACGAACCTGTCAAAGCCATTTACAAAGGGAAGGTACATGCCAAATTTTATCAAAATCACCCTATTATTCTTTGAGATAAAATTTTTGTTCGAATAGAAACTCAAAATTTTCCCAGAAAACCTCGTCCGATTTTCCCGACTAACAAACTTGTCAAAGCCATTTACAAAAGGAAAGTACGTGCCAAATTTTATTAAAATCGGCCCATTATTTTTTGAGATCATAATTTTTTTCAAATAAAAACTCAACATTTTCCCGGAAAACCTCGTCCGATAACCTGACTAACGAACTTATCCAAGCCATTTACAAAAGAAAGGTACGTGCCAAGTTTTATCAAAATCGGCCCATTATTTTTTGAAATAGGAATTTTTTTCGAATGAAAACTCAAAATTTTCCCGGAAAACCTCGTCCGATTTTCCTGACTAAAGAACTTATCCAAGCCATTTACAAAAGAAAGGTACATGCCAAATTTTATCAAAATCGGCCCATTATTTTTTGAGTTATCGGTGTGATACATATATATATATATATATATATATATATATATATATATATATATATATATATATATATATATATATATATATATATATATATATATATATATATATATATATATATATATATATATATGTCAGTTAGATACTGCCATTTAGATCCTGTTTAAAATTTTAAAATGTTGTATTTAATAAGGAATGGTTAGAATAGATTTTCATCCAAAGAGAATATTGATATGGGTGGGAGCTGTAATGAATGTAGGCAATGATTGATACATTAGATGGGAGAAAAATGTAATTAAATTTTCGTATGTCAAAATCTGAAGTTAATAACTTTTGGAAAGCATATGTCACACACATTTGGGCCAAAAGTATTTAAATTATGTCAAATAATATATGTACAAGGACAACAGCATTAAACTTGAATTAAAAGTTTTCAAAGTGTTTATCTTTCATTAGTAATTTTTTTTCAACAAAAAGTCGCTAAAAATATTGAAAATAAATCAGATAACTTTAAAAATGCATCAAAGGTGAAAAAAAGTTAAAAAAACCTAACAGAGAAAACGGCGAGATTTGAACCTTCGTTCCTTTGCTTATCAGCAAAGCAATTTCAATTTCAAAATAAATAAACCAAATCAACAACAACATAAAATTCACAATAGAAAAAGAATCAAACAGCACCATAAACTTCCCGGGCTTAACACTAATCGGAAAAGAGAACAAGATTGAATACAAGATATACAGAAAACCTACACAAACAGATATCCCTATACCTAAACACTCAATACACCCACAAACACACAAAATGGACGCATACAGATACTTAATAAACAAAATGCTAAATGTGCAACTCGATAATGATGAACGAGAAAAGGCATACAACATAATACAGATAGGACATAGAAATAGATACAACAAGAAAACAATAGAAACATTAGTAAAAGAAATAAAAAAGAAACACATCACCAAAACCGTCAAAGAAACAATACAAACAAACACAAAATTCACTTATAACCACCTCATAAAAAAAGTTCGGGACGCAGCAAGTGCCTTATGGTAGTGATTTTTCATTAAATGCTTCAAATTTGAATAACTCTATTTTCTATTAAGTTAGAAAGTTGAATTTGGGTGCGTAGTAATGTCTTTTCCAAGGCAACATATCCACCAAATTTGAATAAAATATCTTAGTAATTTTAGAAGAAAACATTTTATTTTCGAAAGAAAACTAAACATTTTCCCGGAAAACCTTGTCCGATTTCTCTGGCTAACGAACTCATCCAAGCCATTAATAAAAGAAAGGCACTTGCCGACTTTCATCAGTTTCAATCGGTTAATTATTTTTTGAGTCATCAGTTGGATACATACAACATACATACATACACACACACACATATATATATATATATATATATATATATATATATATATATATATATATATATATATATATATATATATATGTAATGATTTTTAAAATAAAAATTCACTAAAAATAGCAGAAACACTTAAACAATATTACTTAAAAATGAGCTACAAAAGCAGTCATGAAATAATAAACAAAATAAATAAAAAGCAAGAACACAACTCACATAAATTAAGCGGAATATATCAAATAGAATGTAATAAAAAATATATAGCAATGACAAAAATATCAATACAAACAAGATTCAAGGAACATATTATCCACATACCTACCTACAAATCACCGAAAGTACAGCAAACAAATAAAATACACACACACACACACACACACACACACACACACACACACACACACACATATATATATATATATATATATATATATATATATATATATATATATATATATATATATATATATATATATATATATATATATATATATGTATGTATTGTATGTATATTATTTAATGACTAAAAAGTGAATTTATGTAATTAATGAAGCTGTGAAAAAATATATCTCAACATCTTGCGTCAGCCGATTTAGGGAGATTATCAAAGCGTAGCCTACTGTATTTTATTCGTAAACCTCTTTCATTTGACACCTATATCAAGGGAGTTGCTGAGAAAGAAATATTTCGCTATCTTACGTTGGCCGCCATACAAGTTTGTTGGTACCATAGTATTGTAGTGTCACCAGAATTGAATGAGTTTCCAATATTTCAGATTGATAGGACCATCGGAAGCGATTTAAACTTTAACTTTTTTTTTTTTTTTTTGTTCCCTCAGGGCTCGTCCGCGGCCTTGCCGTCCCGATAGCTCAAACTTTAACTTGCTTGCCTACTGAACCCATGCAAGTGCTTAACAATGGTAAAATTATAAATTTGGCAGGTACCTTCCTTTTGTAAATAGCTTAGTTAAGTTCGTTAGCCAGGCGGATCGAACCAGTCTGTTTGGAAAAGCTTTAAATTTTCTGGAGGTATCTCTCAAAATAACTAAGTTACCTTAGTTGAATTTTCAAGGCAAGGTTCTCGAAAATTGGCAAAAACGGGTTTTTACGAAAATATAATATTTTTTTTACAAAAATTTGCTAAAAAGTAACTATAACAGTCTCTCTAATAAAATTTGTTAAAAATTATGCCCACGAAAATATTTTTAGTAAAATTATTTACGAGCGGCATTGATAGGTTTTCGTAAACTATTTCAAGAAGAGTATAGAAAAAGTTTTGTAAAAGAATTCGCCCAGAAAATTTTCTATGAAAATCAAATAAAAAAGGGTTTCTACAGACATTAGACCCAGACGAGATCACGTGTCAGCCATCCAGAAACTGACCGTGATTGACGTTGTTTAACTTTAATTAGGCAAAGTCAACACGTATCCGAACTCTGCCGGACACATTTGCCTTTTATAAGTTGTAAAATTTACGTACGTTATCAAATCTATAAATCTAAAGTATTAATTTATTGGCTTACTAAAGATATTGTACCAAATTTATTTTGTTAAATATAAATAGAAAGCCTGGACGCAGCAAGTGCGTTATGGTAGTGAATTTTCATAGAAATGATCTGGCACAAAATATTTTATTATAACTTTTTTTTTTCTTGTAACATAGAAATCTAAATTTTGGTGTAGTTTACTTTTTATATCGTAAACCTACCTACCAAATTTGGTTATCATAGATTTTTTATTTTTTAAGATAAAAAGTTTTTTCAAATGAAAACTCAAAATTTATCCGGAAAACCTCGTCCGATTTTTTTGATTAACGAACCTGTCAAAGCCATTTACAAAGGGAAGGTACATGCCAAATTTTATCAAAATCACCCTATTATTCTTTGAGATAAAATTTTTGTTCGAATAGAAACTCAAAATTTTCCCAGAAAACCTCGTCCGATTTTCCCGACTAACAAACTTGTCAAAGCCATTTACAAAAGGAAAGTACGTGCCAAATTTTATTAAAATCGGCCCATTATTTTTTGAGATCATAATTTTTTTCAAATAAAAACTCAACATTTTCCCGGAAAACCTCGTCCGATAACCTGACTAACGAACTTATCCAAGCCATTTACAAAAGAAAGGTACGTGCCAAGTTTTATCAAAATCGGCCCATTATTTTTTGAAATAGGAATTTTTTTCGAATGAAAACTCAAAATTTTCCCGGAAAACCTCGTCCGATTTTCCTGACTAAAGAACTTATCCAAGCCATTTACAAAAGAAAGGTACATGCCAAATTTTATCAAAATCGGCCCATTATTTTTTGAGTTATCGGTGTGATACATATATATATATATATATATATATATATATATATATATATATATATATATATATATATATATATATATATATATATATATATATATATATATATATATATATATATATATATATATATATATATATATATATATATATGTCAGTTAGATACTGCCATTTAGATCCTGTTTAAAATTTTAAAATGTTGTATTTAATAAGGAATGGTTAGAATAGATTTTCATCCAAAGAGAATATTGATATGGGTGGGAGCTGTAATGAATGTAGGCAATGATTGATACATTAGATGGGAGAAAAATGTAATTAAATTTTCGTATGTCAAAATCTGAAGTTAATAACTTTTGGAAAGCATATGTCACACACATTTGGGCCAAAAGTATTTAAATTATGTCAAATAATATATGTACAAGTCTCTGACTTCTTTATATGGACATGATGTATTATTATAAAAACCAATAAAGCATAATCATATATATATATATATATATATATATATATATATATATATATATATATATATATATATATATATATATATATATATATATAAATTGAAACTGACCCCCGATATGGGGCCTAGGGGTCCTAGTTCGCGCTCATTTGCAAAAATTTTTTCAAAATTCAAAAGTCGGGATCTCCCTTATAGTGAATTTTTTCTACGAAAATTCACTAAAATTAACACAAACTCTGTAATTAAATCTACTGCCAAAACATCGCAATAGGGTCTATTTGGTTTCAGAAGGAAAACATAACATTTTCAAATTAGATGCTTTTTATCTCTTCAAATTTTCGCGGAAAGACTGGTCTCCTTCTCCTAGATAATAAATTTTGTAACCCATTCGCTAGTTGAACACGTTTGCCAAGCTTAATTACAATCAGTATTTTCTGAGTTGTCGTGATGCTATTTTTTTCAAATATTTATGTCAAATTATGTTGATTACCAATGCGTTTTTGCTAATATATGACGAAAAGTAATACAAAGTAATATTCTATAGGCATTCAACGAACTAGTAAAATGAATTCATAGAAAAAACAGGTTCCCTCGTCTGGGTACCAACAAAAAGCCAATGCATGCAGAGGAACGTTAAATATGATTTCAGGCAACTCACCCTTATACTATCTTGTACACTTGACGAGATATAGGTGCTTAAATTCGCACAATAAAATATAGCAACACATACATCTCGGAAACTGTTTGCGTCACAAAAAATAAACTTGGTATGTTACTTATTATATGCTTATTACGAGACTCAAATCAAGGCAACTCAGAATTTATCATATCTTTTAATAGCTGTTGGCGGGGATAGGCTTAGTTGAAAAATTATATGAAGTGAGTCTTTAACTAATTAAAAAATAATACATCTTGTTTTATACACTATGTAAGTATAAAGAGCTTTTATTACTTCCACGTCGTCATAATGTGTGGAAGTATCGCATCGGCGACAAAAATTTCAAAAATAATTTGGGGATACTTTACTTTTGATCAACATTTAGCAAAACGTTAACAATAACATTTAAACTATCGTGCATATAAACTTAATTCGTTATAAAATGAAACCAGAAAAAGAAGTTTGCTTCATATAGACCAAATTGTATTTTAAACATTGATTTTTATTCATTTTTACATGACATATTTAAGCCGTGGGGGGTACAACTTGGTATAATAGTAAATTATTTCAAATCATGACAATTGGTACATATTTTGCGTCAGATCTTAGACGGAATGCCTAGTATAAAAGCTTGGGTTTTCCGATTTTACAGCTTATGCTTTTTGAATAATCTTCATTATTTGCCCAATTTAAAAAAATACCGCGAAATGTAAGCACCAATTATGTTAATAATATTCTAGTTTAAACATCTAGCGAACACAAAATAATGATTGTTATAATTTAAGATCTTATTTTTTATAAATAGATAATTTCCTTACCCTCTGGAATACATATGTTCTTGCTCTGGTGCATTAAATAAGGCCTTATGCAATAAAGGTCTTTGGTGACCATAAACATCATCACCTTTCATCATGCTGTAATAATCTCCTATTTGTTTATCTTGGTACATTTGCTGTCCACTATGCAAGTGAGGTAAATAGCTTTTTTGTCCCATCAAATCATATAGTCCCAAATCATCAGAAGTTGCTTCTTTCATCATCATATTTTTGCCCATCATAATATCTTTGCCCCTTCCTGGCATCACCGATTGGTCACCCATAGTGTAGTAAGGATATTCCATACCCTTATATTGTTGCTGTTTTTGTTGGGCCATGTAATGAGAAGGATATTGGTTATTTATCAACATCTTTTTATACAAGTATTCTGGGAGTTCTTGATTGTAATCGAAAGGTTTTCTATGCTGTGTCATCATATCAACGTCCATTTCTCTGCCAACTGTAGAACCAGAGCCCATCATCTGATCTTTCACTATTTCTTGTATCTTCATTTTGTAGAAAACGTTATCTTTCATGTCGTATTTTTCCATATCAAGAAACTGGAGAGCATGGAGAACGTTTGGATGGATCTTTTTGTCTTGAACGTGTTTTTCAACTGTGTCCATAAGTTTTTCGTAGGTGGCTGAGTCGATTGTGCCTTGGAAACCGTGGAAGATTTCGGCGATAGTGTTACTTTGGTATTTGCCATCGTCACCTAAAAAATATGGTTGATATAATACTTTTTGAATAAAAAAAGAGTTTGTTAAAAACTAGTGAAGACGCTTTTGGCTAGCTCACATGCACTCTTGAGATTTTATACTTTATCAACGTTTTATCTTTTCAGCCTACACTTATTTCCATTTAGAAACTTCCAACCTTCTGCTATCGACTTTATTTACGAGATTTTCACCTATGAAAGCGAGAAACGACTGCTCCAGTGAATCTGATGAGCTGCTAAATATCAGCAAGGATCAGTGGATCAAACGAGTACAACTTAGAAATAAATATTTTGGGTCTGGATTTTATAGTGTTTCACTAGGTTGAGACAAACGGAGTTAATAAATTAATAGGGTCAGTTTGAAAACTATTTAAGAATATAATGTTAACAGTTTCTTCGCACTAGTTTGTTTTATATAGTTATACACCATCTAATAAAACAAGTAAAAACAACAATAAACGCACAAAACCTTAACCTCAAGATTCTATCACATAGAGTAACACATGCACACACGCACGCACATGCACACGTCTACACATGCACTTTACACCTACATACAAATAGGCAAGAATAATCACTTTTTATTTTTTCAATAGTGTTATCAGATTTTTAAACATTTCGTGGTCTAACAATTGAATTTATTTTTTATGACTCTTATTTTTAATTATAATAATTTTAAAAGAAGTACAATTTATTATGTAAGTAAATCATATGTAGTTTTTAAAAGCCATAGGCCAAAAAAAAATAAATAAAAAATAACAAGAATAAAAGTCTAAATATAATGACCCATTTCTCTAGCTGTTTACATAAAGTATATAAATATCAATTGGATTGTCAACTTTGAAACATCTGTTTAAGGTGGGGCAGCGTCACAGGTAGAACAGAATATTTTTTTTTCTGTTAGAAAACCAACTCAAATATAGTACCATTTGTTAAAGCGGTTCAGCAAATAATATGGCTAATAATGTAATAAAGAAAATTTTTAAAAATGATATAAATGTTTGCGTCGTTCATGGTAAAACATTTTATTTAAGTAGAAAACAATAAAAAACTTGGTAATAACATATCCTCGGTAAAAACAGGAAAGAGGTTGTTAACACAGATTTAGTGTTTTGGCATCGAAGCCATTGTCGATGAGAAATAAATATATTATACTAAAAATAAACTAGTGTCTATGCATACTACAGTATACTCTAATCTTTACTTGCATTTATAGTAAAATTGAATACATTTTTATGTTTAGCACTTTGAGACGACTTATCGAATCGGACGCCCCCTACTATAAATGCAAGTCTGAAGGTATTACGTAGAAAGTTTCCTTTATTCAAGATTACCTGCAGCCTAGGTAGCTATTTGCGCTTATATATACACCAACACATTAACATACACATCCACACTTACATATATATATATATATATATATATATATATATATATATATATATATATATATATATATATATATATATATATATATATATATATATATATATATATATATATATATATATATATATATATATATATATATATATATATACAAAAAAGAAACATTATGACCCTGCACATACACACTTACATTCGTTTACAAACAAATTCTTTGTAACACTTTTCAGACCATGTTTTATTTGTTGCATAGTAAGTATCTGCGATAAAAAATTAAATGTTATTGTCAAAATAACAGCTAGGTGTCAACAGCTGTGATTTTAATAAGCTTTTGTACACGATTACCTAAGGTGTGCCACGACATAATTGTTTTTTTAATGAGCAAATGAGAGATATCGTTTTCCTTAATCAGAAAGCAAATTTAATGGACTTGGGGCTTGCAGAATGTATGTTGAAAAGCTTTTAAACAGAAGAGAACTGGATCATAAGTGTTCAAAAATCATAGTAACAGATAAGGCCAAACTGGTTTATTTTTTCCAAAACTAGATAGTTTCGGACGTCGAAAAATATTGGTTCCGAATAATAAAGAGATATTTTAGTTCGTGTAGCAGATAATACAGAAACTGGTTCCAGAAAAATAAGTGCAGCTGTTTAATATAAGGCTAGCTTACATATTTTGTCCCTATATTGGAGTAGAAATGGGCCAGGGCTGACAATTTACTAAATTGTTAGTTGGTTGTATACAGTCTCTATTTTTTAACATTCTGTGTTATTTAGAGCTGCCGTGGCAACATACTACTTGGTTCCGCAACGAGATGGCGGTACGTGTTTCGTATCTTACATCTCACTTAGAAGTGCAGCTGTTAATGTAAGTAGCTCGTCGGTTCTTGGGATATTTTATTGAAAAGTCTGTATATGTATTGCTTAACACCCGTAGATAACTTTCTGCCAGCTGATCTTTCAGCTAGGCTGCAATCTTGCCAATCTTTGAGTCACAAACAGTGTTTGTGAATAAACACTATTTAGAAGTGATCTCACCGACAATTAACCATTGAATATAAGGGAATATATATTCTTTGCAAAGCGGTGCACAAGCATACGTCTCCGTTCAAGTACGAGATTACTTAAATGAAAGCATCCCTAAACATGAGTAGGCTGCGACAGCCCAATTACTTGACCACATTGTAGCCCTGATTTTAAACCACTAGACCTTTCCTCTAAAGTTACCTAAAATCGATTGTCTACAGTAACACAATAAACACCCGTAAAGAATTGTGGCAAAAAATTGTAGCAACCGCCAATTTATTTAGAAATGAAATGATCCCATTAAATGTTAGACAATCTCTTCTCAGGCGTATATCAGAGTGTATCTAAGTTCATAGTGGCGATTATGAAAATTTGTCGTTCAATATTTAAGTATTTAATCTTTGCTTTACCTAATAATAATGGTTGATTGAAGTCATAGATCTTACTACTTTTCTATTAATTGCTACATTTGTTACATCAAAATACTTTATTTAATTCATATGTTTTTTTTTCTATTAGAATTTAAAACTAAAAAATAATAATTAATAAATTTGTAATTGCCTGTCACTTAAAGGCCCCAAGTTTAAAAATGTATTTTGTGTCCATGCTTAATCTCTGTCGTTTCTCAGCCAGTGCTAGACACTTAAACGTTGCTAGTATTACATAAATGTAGCAGTTGATTCTAGTGTCATTCAACAATAAGAAGATACGACTATCTGATTTAAAGTTTCCAGCGATACCAACACAAAATTGATTGTTTTTAAGACTTTAATAGCAAGGCAAACAGCAGCCTCTATCTGTTAAAGCTTAATTAGGAAGGTGTTATTTTTGTCACTACCAAGAACCTTTAACAATTTTGAAGACAAAAATCACATATTAAAACTGTAATTATTAAACGAAAAAATGCCACCTTATCTATGGCTCGTATTACCTACTAATTAGAATAAAAACTCATGTCTATTAAAAAAAAAAGAGAATATCGCAAAACAAGTAGTTAGGTAGAGGCAGTACCTAGCAAATCTTAAAGTAGAAGATATGTTCAGTCTGACTAAACCCTAAATATGGGGTCGGGTATTAAAAAGGAAACACGAGTCCTAGTTTTATACTTTTAAATGACCATATAGCAAAAGGAAAATTTATAAAATCAGTTGCAAACAAAATTAGATATTATTTTTATATGCATGTTTGCAAAATATAAATGAATCTGTTACATCAAGATACTATATGCCTATTTTATGGGGATTCCGGTATAAAAATGTTCATAACTTTTTAGGCAACCTGTATAACTGTACACACGAAATGCAAAAAAGGTAAACTTAATTTACATTTGCCATAATATATAGTGTTCTATCTAAAAAACCTTGTTGTTTGCCCTAAAAATGTGAATTGTATGTCGCTGTTTACAATTTTTTTTTCTTTAACATCGGCCCATTTCCGCGACTATGGCCAATCACCGACGCCAGGGGGCAGATTCACCTTATTAATTTGGAAATTTTGCCGAACCCCTGTCTTTCTGTAAGGAGGGTAGGGATCTTTAACGTGCCCAACACCGAATGGACACGGGACCGACGGCTTTACGCCCATCCGAAGGGCGAAACGGACAGACATTCAACTTGGTCAAATACAATGCCACAACCTCGGTTGGTGTTAAAGTTACAGTATGTACTGAAAAAGTGAAAGGAGAACCCTGGGTTCGCACCCAGTACCCTTTGGTTCAGAGGCATGCGTTCTTGCCCCTATTTTTGTTAGCTTACGTAATAACGGATGCATTAAGCTTCGTTATACTATTGCGCAATGTAAAAAACACAAAACTAAAAAATCAAAATTTAAGGTGAGGCAAATATTGCACCTCCTAAGTTAAAAGAAATGGATACAAATTATAGCAGTCTCAAAGCCATTATATGGATGATGAATAGGTGTATACCATATGCCCAGTTAAATGACCAGCTTGTATAGAATTTATGAAATTATATAAAGTCGCTGTTATCTAAAAATACTTAAAATCTGTTACCCTTATTTATATAAAATCATAGTGAGATATTTTGGTTTACTTGAAAAGTAAATACTTTTTAAGTAATATAATAATAATAAGTTGGCTACTGATTTAATAAAACCTAACTTGGTCTAAAAATCCGCAATTACAGCTTTATTATGGAGGCAGTTAAGCGATATTAAATGTACTCAGGAGCTAACATATTTGCTAAGCTAATAAAATTAATTTTACCCTTGTAGTCATCGATCCTAACAGTTTTGGTCATCTCATTGGGGCCAGTCACTTGTATTTCAATTTTTTGCCCCCTGGTAGCTTGACCTTGGCTTTGACTTTCAGTCTTGTTGTTTAGAATATGGATAGCGCGTCCATCTCTGGCCATAACCACAATGTTGGATCCATCGTCATTTACAAACACGGTTTTCAGGTGGTAAGTGGCTGTACACACAGCCAATACACCAAAACAGCAAACCAGCAACTTCTGAAGATGATGCATCTTGCTCTAGTTCTACCTTAAATGCTATATTAAAAATAAAGTTGCAACCTTTTATAACGTCTGTAGATACAGACAACTGGCAACAGGATTATTTTGGGTTATCTCCAGATATAATAACACAATATTTTAATTACTGGCATCTAATTGCTATCTTTTTTCGAACAGTTTCGTCCATTACTTTTGCAGATAACAATTTGCTATTTCGTAAACTAATTAATCATTAGCTTTTTAGATAGACAAAACATCTAAATGTACAGTATCGCTATTGAAACAAAAATTTTATGCACTAATTCATTTAAAAAGTGTGGACGCAGCAAGTGCGTTATGGTAGTGAATTTTCATAAAAATGTTTTACAACGTATATAGTAAAAACAATGTGCCATGTTTCTTCAAAATAACTTTATTGTTTGAAAATGTACAAAAACTTCCGAAAGTAAACTTAATGTGTCCCCGAAAAAACTTGTTGCTTGGTCAACCTTATAGAGTAATAGCAAATTGAGCTATTCAAATGTGAAGCACTTAATCAAAATTTTTATTAAATGCTTCAAACTTAGATAACGCAATTTTCAATAAACTTAGAAAGTTGAATTTTGGTATGTAGTAAGGTCGTTTCTATAGCAGTATATTTACCAAGTGTCATTAAATGAACTTTGTAATTTCCCGATAAAAAAATGTTTTTCGAAAGAAAATTGAAACTTTGAAAAAGTTAATTTTCTATAAACTTAGAAGGTTTAGTTCTGGTATGTAGTAAGGTCTTTCTTACGGAAATATATCCATCAAATTTCATTGAAATCGATTTGTAATTTTCGGAGAAAATTTTTTTTTTGAAAGAAAACTCAAAACTTTCCCGGAAAACCTAGGCAGATTTTCCTGGCTAACGAACTCATCCAAGCAATTAATAAAGGAAAGGCACTTGTCGAGTTTCATCAAAAATCGGTTCATTATTTTTTTAGTTAACGGTTGGATATATATATATATATATATATATATATATATATATATATATATATATATATATATATATATATATATATATATATATATATATATTTATTTATTTATTTATTTAATACATTATTCCAAATTAAGAGTATGAATACAATATAAAATACATATCATACACTAGAAAAATTAACATAGTAAAAGTTCTACTAATTACCAAGCAGCGATGCAACGTGTCTCATCTCAGACTCACCACAACACAATATGTCTATTGACTGATGCACGCTGTTATAAATGGAGTACGATCTGTAAATCGGTGAGTTAAGCCTAACATTGGTCCTAGGTGGCGGTAGATAAAAGAAGTCGTGTCTTCTAGAGTTGACTCTAGGGGTGTGAAAAAGCAGAGTGCGCAACAGTTCAGGACAGACGATCCTACTGTGCAGTAAATTATATATCAGGGAGAGAGCAGAGTAAATACGCCTAGCCTGCAGATATTCTAATGAGAACCTCGACGGTAAATCGGCCTGTGGTGTACCAGTAGCGGGATACACCCGATCCGCTCTGTATGCAATGAACTTTACAAATCTCCGTTGGACACCCTCAAGATCCCCTATATGGACGTCATACAGAGGAGACCAGACCACACAGGCATATTCCAGATGCGGCTGCACATAGGCATTGAACAGGAGCCTCAAAGTGTCTGCATTATGACATGAACCGGAATTGCGAATAAGAAATCCAAGTGTCTTCGATGCCCTAGCAATAGCATGTTCACAGTTCTCCACGAATGAGAGTTTCGAGTCAAAGACGACACCCAAGTCTTTAAAGGTTGCAGGTCTTAGAAGAGGCTGTCCATCTATGGAGTATGGGAACTCGATTACACGGTGGTTGAGCATATAAGACTTTACAACACATTTTTTAATATTCAGTGGGAGGTTGTTAATGGAGCACCAGTGTTGAACTTTACGCAAACATCTCTCAAGCACCAAACAATCGCAGAGACCAGCAACGGATGAGAAGATTTTTACATCATCCGCATACAGAAGATGGGGTAAGTCGATAACATCCGAAATATCATTGATGAACAGATTGAACAGCAAGGGTCCCAGAACAGATCCCTGAGGAACACCTGATTCAGCCAAGACCTCCACGGACTGACACCCAGGATAGTGAACAGCACTAACTCGATCACGAAGATATGATTCCATAAACTTCAGCAAGTTCGGTGAGAAATCCATGTTATCCAGTTTCTTCAAAATAATATCGTGATTTAATCTATCAAAGGCCCTGGAGAGGTCCAGGTAGATAACATCCGTCTACGACCCCTTGTCCATGGCAGCAGATATATATTCAGTTATGCTGATTAAGTTAGTGGTAGTGGAGCGACCCCTCACGAAGCCATGCTGAGCGCTGGTAATCACATTTTTTACCGCAAACGAAATTATCTCATGCAGGACAATCTCGAACACTTTCGCAAAGTTGTCCATTATAGCAATTTGTCTATGGTTCTCAATTAACGTAGAATCACCTCCCTTTGGAATGGGTATTGACTTCGCCTTTTTCCAGGTGCTAGGAAATAAAGAAGACCCCAGAATGAACAGTATTGTCAAGGGCTGAACAAGTATGTGAGCACAATCCCTGACCAGAAAAGCTGGAATTTGGTCAGGGCCCGATGTGTGCTTCGGTTTGATCTTAAGCAACGCGCTTAAGACCTGTTCTTCCGAAACCAGTTTGATATCCAAGGCAGTCCAACCACTGTAACAAGAAGCGCAGCCCACTAAAACGCCGCCAGACGCATCCGAGTATAATATATATATATATATATATATATATATATATATATATATATATATATATATATATATATATATATATATATATATCTATATAAATTTAAACTGACCCCGGATGTGGCTTCTGAGGGTCCTAAATCGCGCTCATTTGAAAAAATGTTTGCCAAGTCTCACCATCGATACCTCTCTATTAGCAAATTTTTTAAAATAAAAATTCACTAAAAACTAAATCGTTTCACTTAAAAACTTAGCATAGTATTGAAGTAAATGTTGATAATAATTAGGACCAATCATGCTATTAAACCAACAAACCAACATACGAACGAATTACATTTTAATCCAATAAATGTACTAATTGAGCACCACCAGCTTCCATACAATTGTAAAATATTTGTTCCAATTTTTGTCTAACATTTGCAAGCATTTCAGGAGTAATTCTACAGCATTCATCAATAATGCAATAAACGATTCGGATTGTTTTTGGCTAAATTCGCCTCAGGGGTAGGGCATGAATGGGGGATGATTTGGTGAAAATTGATATTTTTCATTAAAACTCGAGTAAGATGACGTCGGCCTGTATGTCTGTCTGTTAGTAGGCGCAATAACTTTCGAACGAATTGAGATATCAGTTTGGGTACAGGAATACGAATATTTTCTTTGAGGTCAACTCAGGGACCTTAAATCCATTTCATGAGGATGTCTTTCTGAGGAGAGTAAATTATCACTGCTATGCGGAAGTTATGATTCAATTTGCAGCACTATTTTTAATTAATGGCCACGGATGTTTCTCACAACATATGTAACGTTAAGACTTTCATTAAAGTCGTTAAATAAGAAATCATAGAAACCTTCGGGTTTTCAATTATTGATAACAGCAGACGAATACGGCTTATTAAATAAAGAAAAAATATTTTTTTCTAGTGTGCTATTGGCACTCTCAGTAGCTCACCAAGTTGATATTTGCCTATAGGTAGTGTAGAGTGTAGAAATATAAATATTATTAAATGTATTCAGTATAAACTGAAATATGATAGGTACTAAAACATCGTGTCCTCCTTTCATAGAGGACATTAGCGTGTTGGTCACGTATATTTTGCAAGAGTAGACAGGTAAAAAGAT
This sequence comes from Tillus elongatus, assembly GCA_964006375.1. Classification (NCBI taxonomy): domain Eukaryota; kingdom Metazoa; phylum Arthropoda; class Insecta; order Coleoptera; family Cleridae; genus Tillus; species Tillus elongatus. The sequence continues at coordinate 90,949,145 of OZ023266.1, forward strand.
CCTTACATTACTTACAAATGGCTTGTGCTCTGCAAAATTTCCATATTGGTGAGATGAAACTCCTCCGTGGCGTCCGTGATTAACTATAATCACTGAAAAGGGCCGATGTCAAAGAAACAAAAAATACAACAGACAACTATCAAGGACTTTTTAGTTAAAATGTCTGCTTCTTTAAATTATGAAATTATCTCGTTAAATCCTATCTAAGAGTTAATAAAGTTATTTTATCTTGGCATTTAGGTTACGATATACAGTTTCGCGCATTTTCAATATATTTCATTTGAAATATTTTTGGTAAACGTCTAGTATATTGACATAGAAGCGATTCTGATGAAATTTTGCATAACCACGTAGTTTTGTGCCTAGATGGTGAAACTAACAAGGATGATAAGGACACACGCGTGTTTTCCGAGGTATCGTCATTTTTCCGACGAAAATTTCCATCACTTTCATGATAATGTTTTTAGAATTTTGACATCATATTCATCGCTCATTATTACTCTAAACAAAGTATATCACTCAATTGTAACGTAATTTTTTGATATTTTCAATTTCTTGTATAGGATTTCCTCCAAAATGCAGAGAAACCAAATGAAAGTGCATGTGGTATGCAAATGTCAAATTTAACAAACACGAAATTGACGTTACGTACGTCAGGCGCGTTTGTATAGACGAGCGTCTCGCGAGAATAATTAGCATTAGTCGCGACAGTTATTAACATGGCTGTGACTCGTGAGTTTTTGTCGTTTTAACGAACTGAAAGACTCCTGAGGTGATGTTAACAGACAATTATGCAAACTGACCTTCCTGAGCTGTCCTGACATCAGTTTGCCTAATTGAAAGTTAAAAGAAGGAAAAAAGACAAATAAAAGAAGGAAAAACCAACGCCATACATCAAGGTCATGTGAGTATAATGTATACATTTCCTTATTTTAGCTTTGAATCAGGCAAACTGATGTCAGAGCGGGTGAGGAAGGTCAGTTGTCAGAATTGTGTGGAAACATCACCTCAGGGAACTCTTTTATTTAGTTAAATCGGCAAACAACTCATAAGTGGCAATCATGTTAATTACTGTCGCGAGCCACCTTGACTACTGTAACGAGACGCTTGTGCAAATGCGTGTTGGATAAATTTGACATTTGCATATGAAGTGAGTTTTCATGTGGATTCTCTACATTTTTGAGAAAATTATGTATAATATGGAAAATATCAAACAGGTACGTTACAATTGCGTAATATACTGTGTTTAGAGTGATAATAGGCGCTGAATATGATGTCAACATTCGAAAAACACAATCATGAAAATGATAAGAGTTTCCATCGGAAAAATGACGATATCTCGGCAAACAGGCAAGTTCCTTAATTTTCTTCGCCATTTTCGTTATCTACGCACAAAATTACGTGATTATGCAAAATTTTATCAAATCGTTTACACGCCAAGGTACTAGACAATTACAACATTTTTGCACACCACACGCGTCGCAGTCTACATATCGGTATGACTATAATATAAAAGTCTGGACGTAGCAAGTGGGCTAGGGAAGTGCATTTTCATAAAAATGTTTTAATAGCAAATGTGTCTCTCTAATGCAAGCAGGCATCAATCTGGTTACCAGTATAGCCTATATAGTAGAAAAAATATACCATATTTTATCAAAATAATTTATTGTTTGAACACTAAGTGAGATATGAGACACGAAGCACGTGCCGCCACCTCGTTGCGGAACCAACTAGTATATTGTCACGGCAGCTCCAAATAACACAAAGTGTTAAAAAATGGAGACTGTATACAACCAACTAACAATTCAGTAAATTGTCAGACCTGGCCCATTTCTACCCCAATAAAGGGACAAATTATGTAAGGCTAGATGCATTCTCACCACAATTAGAACCGTAGACCGGTTTCGCTCTAATTAGAGCTCGTGAGTACGGCATACCAGCTGCAGCGAAAATACACATATAAAGTAATACGGCTATGGTAGCCAGCCTTCCAACACTAGGTGAGATATAAGAGACGAAGCACGTGCCGCCACCTCGTTGCGGAACCAAGTAGTATGTTGTCACGGCAGCTCCAAATAACACAAACTGTTAAAAAATAGGGACTGTATACAACCAACTATCAATTCAGTAAATTGTCAGCCCTGGCCCATTTATAACCTAATATAGGGACAAAGTATGTAAGGCTAGATGCATTCTCACCACAATTAGAACCGTAGACCGGTTTCGCTCTAATTAGAGCTCGTCAGTACGACATACTAACTGCAGCGAAAATACACCTATAAAGTAAGATGGCTATGGTAGCCAGCCTTCCAACACTAAGTGAGATATAAGACACGAAGCACGTGCCGCCACCTCGTTGCGGAACCAAGTAGTATGTTGTCACGGCAGTATAAAGTCTCTATTTTTCAACACTTTGTGTTATTTGGAACTGCCGTGAAGGTCTACAGCAAGACCCCGCTTAACATCCAGGATCTACCAATCGCGACGTTAAGTGAAGCAACGAATCCTTGGGAATGAATATCATATACATACATCATATGTATATGTTTGTGACTGCAAAACTATTAAAAACAGTGTTCATTTACGTATGTATTATGTACATGCCTACATATTATATTATGTACAGATTTTTACCTACCATTTCAGACCTTTTTAAAATACCAACGCTATACCGAATCAGTTTCAACATTAAACGATACATTTACCTACAACAAACTGCGATGCTATAATGAAACAACGTTAAATGAGACGTTGTTATGCGGGGACTTACTGTGTTTGAAATCAATTTTCTGTAAACATTTTAGTCAAATGAAGGCCAATGACGGTTGAAGCTGAAACTTAAGGGCTTGCAGAACACTCTTCTTGCAACATTTTCTTTTCATAACCCGTATTTGTGTCAGGTTATTTGCCTAAATGTTGCCAATTTTAACGTCTCAAATCGCGACTTTGACGTTTCGAGGAAAACTAATATTTTTTTAACTGCACATAACTCTTTAGTTTTTAAAAATGCAGTCCTAAATTTTGAAACGTAGTTCACCCTTTATGATAGAAACATGCGTACCAAATTCGGTTGCCCTTGCTTTGTTATTTACGGAGATATAATTTTTTTCCGAAAGAAAACACAACATTTTCCTGGAAAACCTGGGCCGATTTTCCCGGATAACGGACTTTTCCAAGCCACTTGCAAAAGAAAGGTATCCACGAAATTTGATCGCAATCGGCCCATTATTTTTTGAGTTATCGGAGTGATACATATATATATATATATATATATATATATATATATATATATATATATATATATATATATATATATATATATATATATATATATATATAAACATATAAACATTGAAAATGACCCCGGATATGTGTTCTAGGGGGCCCAATTAGCGCTCATTTGGAGAAATGTTTTTAAAATTCAAAAGTCGGGGTCTCCTCATTAGTGATTTTTTTTAAAGAAAATTCACTAACAAGAAAACAATTTTTTAAATAAAATGATTTTCTTATGAAAGTCGTACACTAAACGGTATAAAATAACTTTGCTAACTGTTTCACACTGCACTATCATACTATATCTATAAAAGTCAGTCATAGTAGGTATATTATGTCAACCAACTTCAAAGTTTATATATTAGATAGATTGTCTAGTAAATCTGAACCAATCAGAGAGCGGGGCGGGAATAGGTCACATGTGTTGCCAATTTAAATCTAGTGGAATAATAGTGCATTGAATATTGAAATCAGTCGGCATTTTTATGTTTGTCTTTTCAAAATTATGCTTTTTTTGAACAAGAAATATTTAATAATAAGTTAAAATTAAGTTTTTTTTCAAATAGTAACAGAAAGTATTGAAGTTTTAGGACATTAATGGGTTTCTAATTAGTGGATTCACATAATTGGTTTATCTTGAAAAGGAACAAAAACTAATTATTATTTATTATTATAATATTCATAATGTCTTAAATTGAACAGAATGTTTTTGTTCTAAACCACCATCTAGGTTTTTAGTGTTTTTTAAATAATTTATTTTTACCGGATATTGGTCATTTAACAACATGCAACTAATCACAGAATAAGCAAAGTATTTAAGTTTATAATATTTAGTTAGGTCTGTATTTTTACACATGCAAAATAGTAGTTTTATAATTTTTACAATCAATTTCTAAGCAAAAAACTCAAGACATCTCATATTTAATTTAGCAGTAAATTGTGATAGCCCAATAAGTAAATTAATGATATATAATAATATTTGGTAAATTTTCAGATGAGCTCACGGAGGGTTTTTAGAAAAAAATGTTCATAACGGGGAAGAAGAAACGAAAAATACGAAAAAAAAGCTTAGCTGGACCTACATAAGCTGTCTTTATTCCATTTTGCAGCTACACCTCCTTAAAATCCTGTTTAACCCGCACAAAGCCTCAATACGCTTTAGGTCCCGTAACTTTCTTGGGGTTTATTTCCAAGAAAGTTGTCTGGTGGTTTATGCATTGAGGGTGCTTGTGTACATGCAGAAGGGGAAGGAAAACCCCTAGAACGACTCACCTAACCCACCACCACACCCGTTGTATGACGCCCCCCCCCTAAACACGGGTGGTTCTCCTTTCCCTTCTGCATGACTACAACCACCCTCGATACATAAATCACAAGAGAAATTTCTTTGGAACAACCCCCATGAAACTTACGGGACCTGGAGCGAATAGGGGTTCTGTGCGGATTAACCAGGATTTTAAGAAAGTTTTTCGTTTATACTTCATTTTTATCTTCCTCCCCGCCAAGCACCCCTATTCACTTCTAGTACTGTAACTTTCATGGAGGTTGTTGTCACGAAACTTTTTTTGTGGTTTATGCATCCAAGGGGGTTCTAAGCATGTTTCTGGAAATGTTTTTCTAAAAACCCTATGTGAGCTCATTTTTAGGTTGTTTGGCACAATATGCTATGACTGACTTCTATAGCTTATAGTATGACCACTCAGGGTGAAATAGTTAGAGAAGTTATTTTATACCATTTAGTGCAAGACTTTAATAAATTTCAAGGGGGAGTTGACGATACAGCTTTTGTTATTGTGACCTTTAAAGTTATTGTAACACTACAATGAAAATTTATAGGGCACTCTGTTCAGGCTTATTTCCTCTTACAGGTTCCACAGCTTTGAGAAATATCCTTTTGTGTAGCTTTCATCCTTAGCTTTCTCTTCACAAATTCGTTGAAACTCCACCCTTGTTAGGCCTTCATATTGGTTCAACACATTAAATGAAGTCTCTTTTTCCTGTCAGAATCGGCAAAGTACTTAGTCTGTCAAATGTATTTTGGCTTAAGTGCTTCTAGAGTCGACAGTAGGTCTGTCATAGGAGGGCTTTTGTGAATTTAGGCGAATATCCTTAGATAAACTCTTTGGCCTGTGTTTGTCGTGTGGTGTTTTTCACCATTTCAGTGTTTTGTCTCGGATTTATCCATCCATAAATTCCCAAATGCGCGGTTGATCAGACCGCAAAAAGATTTGAAAACAATTAGGGGCCGGGACGCGCCTTCCTTGGCCAATTTATTTGCCTAATCGTTTCCAATATAACCCTCATATGGTCAATATAAGCTAATGTAACTTTGTTTTGGCTCCCTAGCGCTAGTATGGTTCGATATTTAAATTTATTTTCATGAAACCTAGTGCCTTAAGCACTACTTGGCTAGGCAAGTATATAACAACTGACTGGTGCGTCACCACTTGCTCAATACTCTGTTTTGCACAATATTGTATCACGCCAATCTCGGGCTAAAATATTCTTGCGTCTTTTTCTAGGCTTTTTAAATTTTGGCTGTTGAACTTATTCTGTAAAGCCATGATCCAACTCCTGTTTGGATATTGAATCCGCCGTTATACCAGACTAGTTGTGCTCTTAGAGGAGGGTCATTTATTTCGCCTCCTCCCTCTGATATTTCTGTGTCAATTGAAATTTTTCTCGAAGCTTAGTGATTGTCTTGTCTGATTCTGCCTTCAGTCCCTTGCATAACTTCTGATACTCAGCTCTGTGCTACTGGATAATTGTGTTTAACCTGAGTTAGTCTACGCACCACTGAGTGACTTCAAAAGAGAGGTCCAAAAGAAATTTCAATTCTGCCGTCGGGGTGGTGCTCATGGCTTTTGTGGTGCACCGCCAAGCTAAATTTTGTTCCTGACTTACCAGTTTAATCACCATCACCATGTTGGCGGGGAAATTCAGACCAGATTGTTGAAAAATTGTAATTTTTTAAAAAAGTTTTTTGTGTAGTATGCTACTCTGTAAATAATACAGCGATTTTGATGAAGATTGGTATTTTAGTTTGTGCTGTAAAGTATATAATATCTACGAAATTAGATGTCTTAATGTTAAAGCTTAGCTTTTTCCATGAAAATATCGCACTTGCTGTTTTCCGATTTTTGTTTCTAGTTTCTAGTTAGTTAAAATTGCAAAAGTATGCAAGAAGGATAAAATAAATAAAACATATGGGACTGCCAATTTAAAATACAGGTATTTACTTTATTTAACACTTTTATCGACAGTTTGCAAAATCAGAGTATCTTATATGGATAAGTTTCACTAAATATTAGTATACGCTTCGGAAGAATTGCTCAGGCTGCCTTGAATAACCTGCAAATAAATAAATATATTAACTAAATGCAACAAGTTTATTAAAAAAAAGCTTGCAAGTAGATATTTCTGATGTATTTATTACATTATAATTTAACTTTTAATGGTGTACTTTTAGCAAAGTTGGTTTTATCCTAGGTAAAATTTTAAATAAGTTTGTTGGTAAAAACTGTCAGAAATTAAAATTTTTCTGGTAAATTTAAATTCAACGAGTTTTGCTTATCAAATTTCCCATTGGTTTTAAATCAGAATTGCAAAACATTTTCTTGTGCTTGAATTGAAAAAAAATAATGTAACTGACTAATGCAATTCAATTATTGTTTCATGAATCGTTATAAACTTACAGGTGCTCGATGTATATTCCCTATTTATAAACACATTACTTTTTATATATAAATGCTTCTTAAGAGACACTTTAATTTTGTGGGATTAAATTTGATTTAGTACTGACCTGGATAAAACCTTAAAGTTTCATATGGTAAATATTGTTGGTTGAAGGCACCTCTGGCGAGATTTTCCTTAAATCTCAATCCATCAACGCGATTTAAGAATTGTTCGGGTAGACGTCTGTCTTGTATTTGATAACGCCACTCAGCTAAGGGGATCATATCTTTTTGTTGGGTTCTCAGAATATCAGAGAGTGCTGGTTTGGCATATATTGGATATCTAAAAAAATAATATATAGGTTATGATCTGAATTTGTGTCCTTATTAATTTTATAAGCTACGGGTAACATCTGTAAATATACCTTAGGCCCAACAATAAGTCCCTTTTGTCAGCTAAAACTCTTTGGTCGTTGGATGGATAACGTCTTGCATCTAAAAGTCTATTTCCCACACTGTCATAATCACGTATATCCCCCGTTAGTCCGTAACGTACACGAGCTGCCAAATCATCATATTGTCTACTAGAATCTAACCTGTATTCAGATGCAGGTACAGATACGATGTCAGCATCGTCTTGAGTAAAAGGTCTCCGAAGCATACGTCCCAGGTAACTGAAGGGTTTTCTGGTAAGAGGTACCCTAGTTTGTGTGTTTTGGGCGTCTAGTTCTCTCTCCAGAATTAAATCTTCAAGAGCCTCTTTATGTTGGGCTCTACCTCTATTTTTTTCTCCAGGTTCAATGTCAAGATTCCCCAAGATATTATGGTCATTTTTTTGAGGTAATCGACTCTTCTGAAGTTCTAAGTCATATTCACCAAGTCGCGAAAATGGATTTTTGCCCCCTTCAAATTCTTGCCTCATTCGAAGAGGTTCCAGAGTATCTCTTTGTTTTAGAGGACCGAGTTCACTGATCGCTTCTGGAAGATTCAAGCACTCCTGGCAGTCTCCAGAGTCAAGGCACTTTAGGCTTTGAAGTACAACATTGTCGATTTCTCCTTTGTCGACGGCCTTTTCCAATTTCTTAAGAAATTTCTCAAATTGTTTTTCATCGTTGATACCCATATATTCTCTGCAAACTTCTGATAGAATATCGCCTTGGGTTTTGCTACGTCTGGAACTACGTTTGTAACGGCTGAAGTCTGATTCGTCATAGGAATTGCTATAACCTAAAAACCATAAATAAAATTTTTATAAATATTAAAGACAGGCACAGTACAGATATAAAATCAAACTAAGTTTTAATGCATTTCGGCATTTAGTTAGCAGTAACATTACATTTTCAAATAAAGTGTTAAAGTTTTTTGCGAATTTTTGTCAAATAATCATTTATAAGGATTCGCAAGATTTCAGAAAACATTTATCAAATTAGTGCGTTTTAGAGCCATGAGAATCCACATCTAGAGTCACTTTAAATTTGTATATATATATATATATATATATATATATATATATATATATATATATATATATATATATATATATATATATATATATATATATATATATATATCAATATCTAACACGGCAGGTAACAAATAGAAATGTACTAACATCAAGATGTAACAAAACTATTTCACGGAAAACTATTGTCTTTCTTGGACCAAGATTATATAATCTTGTACCAGCCAAACTTAAGATTATAGAAAAGAATTATAAATTTCGGAAAAAAATAAAGAAATACATATTGCAAAATTACGAAAGATTAGAAATCTTAATACAGAATTTTTGAAAACCCCAGGTACAAAAAACAGCGTATAATTGTTGTTACGAATGAATAGCAATGGAGGAGTGCTACATACGTGGGTGTGCAAGTGTGGGCGTAGCGTTAGCGTGTATGTCGGGTATGTGTGAGTGTATGCTTGTGACTTATGGGATGATGTGCGAAGGCGGGAGCTAGTGATTGTCGGTCAGTAAGTATAAAAGTGTGTATAAGCGACTTATGGGATGGTGTGCGAAGGCAGGAGCTAGTTAGTGGCTGTGGGTAAGTATAAATGCGTGTATAAGCGAGAGTGGTTGCTTAAGGCTGTGTATTGATTGGAGACAGGGTTGTCCTCTGCTTGTGCCTGGAGTAGATTGGGTGTTAAGACAGGACGGGTTAGAACAGAGAGACGTTAGAGGGATGGAATGGTTTGAGCGATTGTTGTTGACGGATATATCTCATTCATTCATACTGGAATAGAGGTGAGAGGGTGTGTGCAGTGGATGGAGGGATGCTTGAGAATTTAAATAATTTAAATAGTGAAGGACGGTCAGATGTCTAATGTAGGATTGTTGTAGTGTATGCTTTGATAGTTGATAATTATAACTAATTATAAGGCGAAGCATGCACAAGTATGAGTATACTTATGTGCTTTAAAATTTTTGTTGTAAAGTTTTTGAGTATAAATTTTTATTAATTGTTGCTGGCAAATAAATAAAAATAAATAATATATATATATATATATATATATATATATATATATATATATATATATATATATATATATATATATATATATATATATATATATATATATATATATATATATATACATATATATTAAAAATGCCATCTTCTGGTAATTGAATGCGAGAAATCGTAAATTTTATTGTTAACAAAAAATAAACAAAAACTCATTAAAAAAGCAAAGACAATTGGTTAATTAAGTGTTCGTACTACCATCCACCGACTTCTTGACAAATACGTAAATCTGTATAGAAATTTTTCTTGTATATTTTGAACCATTTTCAGGCTAATTATGCGCATTTAATCTGTAATGGGATTTTTAAGTTCAGCAAAATTTCGTCGTCCATAACGTACGCACTGGACTCTTAATAGACGCATTAAAATAACTAAGGGCTGCAAGATCTGGGGATCACGAAGGGCCACTCTACCTATCCTCTCCTGCCAATCCACCCCTCGCAAACGCAATTGTTCAGAAAATTTCAAACATGGCGTGCAGAGTGCTGAACAGCGCCATCGTGCTGAAGCTATATGGTATTCTCTGGAAGGCAATGATCATTGTCGTTTGGGAAAATTGCCGCAAGCGCTAGAACGAGGTCATTTTGCAAAAACTTTTTGCAATGGGCGTCCCTTCAAAGAAGAAAGCCCCCCAACTATTCCTCTTTCAACTATTCCAGTCTACGCATTCAATTTCCGCGCGTGTTGAGTATCTGGGTCGACTCCAATACCTGCAATTTTGATGGTCAACTGCGCCAAAATTAATGAAACCAAACATGGTTCCATCTAAAAAAGTATTTGCTGGTGCCAACATCAATTTGCTTGACGCAAATACATGATCCGTTTCACAAACCGTGGTCGGTGGTCGGGGTCGTCATCGTTGAGTTTCCGTACGAGCTAAGTTTTGTAGGGATGGTATTTTTACTCCACCTGACACGTGGCATTGTTGTTTGACTAACTTTATTTTCGAATGCAACTAATCAAGACGTATTATGAGAACTCTCTTCCATACTTATCAAATGTTTAGTTTATGATCTTCTACAATTTTTGCACATCCATGTTTTTAAATATATTTAACTCCATCAGCTTCTTTAAATTAAGACTGAATCCTACCAACTGTGGATTGGCTAATGTGGCGATCTGGATATTTCGCATTAAACAAGTTTTATACTTCCTACTCAGTTATAATCTTATCCCTGTATCCGATGAGAATTAGAACTCCAACCTCTTGTGTGGCAGCTAAATGTACCATAATACGTAAAATACAGAGTCTCGGTGGTTAAGTGGTAAGAACGTGTGCCTCTGAACCGAAGGGTACTGGGTTCGATTCCCTGGGTTCTCTTTTCACTTTTTCAGTACATATTGTACAATTAACACCAACCGAGGTTGCAGCATTGTATTTGAGCAAGTTGAATGTACGTTCTGCCCTTTGGAGTGGGCGTAAAGCTGTCAATCCCGTGTCCATTCGATATTGGGCACGCTAAAGGTCCCTACCCTTCTTATAAAAAGGCTGGGGTTTAAAAAAATCTTCAGGGTAGTTAGGTGAAACTCCCCCCTGGCGTCGCTGATTGGCCATAGTCGCAGCAATAGACCGCTAAAGAAATAAAAACACACACACACAACACACGTAAAATACAATCAGGACCTTGTACCGATATTACACAAAAAATCGCCATTTAACTGATACTTTGTAATGATTTATTATACGTACGTGATCTGTAGAAAACATCAGGTCACTCGAAAAATTAAGTTTAATAACGTTTTTCATTGGATATACAGTACAAACAATGTGCCATCTTTGATCAAAATAACTTTATTGTTTGAAAATGTACAACAATTTCCGAAAGTAAACTTAAGGTGTTCCCGAAAAGAACTCGTTTCTTGGTCAACCTTATATGTTAATAGCAATTTGAGCTATTCAAATATGAAGCATTTGATCAAAATTTGCTACCATAACGCACTTGGTGTGTCCAGAATTTCTTTTCTTACAAACATGCATTATATTTCGCTGGAAAATGCAAAAATGCAATAACATAAGACGTATTTGATTTAAAAAAAAAAAGAGAATCTATATCACCAACGACTTATGGGCCATCCTGTGATTGTAGAAATATTTTTTAAGATGTAGCTCAAGACACCCTATAATTAATGTATACAATTTTTTTCATATCTTGCATAATAACGGATATATTGACCTTTATTTTTTTTACGAAAATTCGACAAAAATGATATACCATTAACCGATAAACACTATAGCCAAAACACTACTGCCAAAGCATCAGAGAAAGGGTCTATTTGAAATGAATTTTCTGGAAATATTTTAGTAAAATGAAGGACAATGACGGTTGAAACTAAGACTTCAGGGTTTGTAAAACATTCTTCTTGAGACATTTTCTTTCCATAGCCCGCATTAGATTTAAGTTCTTTGCCTAAATGTTGCCAATTTTGACGTTCCCGTCATATACGTATGTATCACACCGATAACTCAAAAAATAATGGGCCGAATTTGATTAAATTTGGTGAGTACCTTCCTTTTGCAAATGGCTTGGATAAGTTCGTTAGCCAGGAAAATCGGACCCGGTTTTCCTGGAAAATTTTTTGTTTTCTTTCGAAAAAATATCTCCCGAATTATATATATATATATATATATATATATATATATATATATATATATATATATATATATATATATATATATATATATATATATATATATATATATATATATATATATATATATATATATATATATATATATATATATATATATATATATATATATATATATATATATATATATATATATATATATATATAAACGTATACAAATTGAAACCTACCCCGGATATGTGTTCTGGGAGGCCTAATTAGCGCGCATTTGAAGAAATTTTTTCAAAATTCAAAAGTCGGGATCTCCTCCTTAGTGATTTTTTTTTTAAGAAAATTTACTAAAAAAGAACAACGTTGTTGTGTTTGGAATTAAACCTGAGGAGTATGAGAATAGCGACTTATCTGAAGTTGCAGTGTAAAAAATTAATGAACTACTAAATATCAATTTGACAGACAACGCAATTAGTCATGTACATTTAATTGGAACAAATAAGACAAGTAGACCAATTATAGTGGAATTTACCCTCTTTGTAGAAAAGCTAAGAGTTTTAAAAATGCCGACAAGTTCAAAGGAACTGGTATCGTTCTGAACTATGATTTGACTAAACGGGAGCAGAATACCAATATGATTCTTAGACAACATCTAGAAAAAGTTAGGCCAGGAAGTTATAATTTATATATTGAAGGGGAAAAGCTGTGTGTCAATGGAGAATATTACTCAGTGGGGCAGCTAGACCACGAATTTATTAAAGACCCTATCCAGGAAAAACTTCTAATAATAGAGAAAAAGCCTAGTAGGTGCCTAGAAACGCCGACCCCCAGTCAGTTTGAAGATGTCTTCACTGAAAATGTCGATACTCCCAAGAAGACCAATGATTATGCGTGGCAGCAGAGATCACAAAGCAATAAAGCAGACCCCAACATGAAAGTTTTAAGAAGCAACTCAGGATCAAGTGCCAAGCGAGGGTACCAGAACGAGTACATAGAAAAACTAAAGGAGTTAAATCAGCCTCAAGCTTAAAGACAGATCATAAAAGGAAATGTGGTTAAATATGAATGGTGGGTGTCTGTCTATGTTTAATGCAGGGACAAGGCTATATGTTGCTGCAGCATATATATTTTTTTTTTGTTCCCTCAGGGCTCGTCCGCGGCCTTGCCGCCCCGATAGCACCGCAACCCTTGGTTGATTGTGTGCAGCATATATAGTAAGAATGTTAACTTGTTTAAAATAGACGAATTGACATTAAGTGTGATGTATATGTATGTGTATATATGTGGATGTGTAAATGATGCATGTTTATTGGTGTGGGTGTTGGAATATGCATTTGTGTTCATCATTTGCTCTTAGTTATCGTGTTTATAACCCTTACAATTCTATTTCAGAAATAGTTCCATTTAATACACATTTATTTTTGGAATCATTTAATTGTATTTGTCTCTTCATTGTATTTGTGTATGCATTCAATCGCTTCTAAAAGTCATTGATTGTTATTAATTTTTGAGGTATTAGTCGTCAGGTAGTCTTAGTATTGGTCCAAATGTTGTAATATCCTTTATTTTCATGGTATATTTTTGTACAGTTTTAGTTAATTTTCTTTAAAAAATTCACTACTTAGGAAATCGCGACTTTTTAATTTTGAAAAGAAAATTAACTAAAACTGTACAAAAATATGAAGAAAATATAGTTTTTCTTCTTAAAACGTCAAAGTTGCGATTCAAAACTTCAAAATTGACAAAATACAAAATAATGAGTATGTATGCTTCAATTATTGAAATGTACCCTTGAACCAAACACTAAGGGCATGCACAATAAGCCAAAGGCTGCAGTGCTATCGGGGTGGCAAAGACGCGGAGGAGCCCTGAGGGGGAAAAAGGGGTAAAGGGGGCTGGATCGTTAAAAAATACCAAATCTGTGGTGTTGTACAGGAAGTCGGAACGAAAATGGAGTAAGGTCATAATTGAATAACAGACCCAAAAGGCCTGAGTGAAGCCATTACAAAAGCCTGTGATAAAGTATAGAAAAAAGGAGAGGCCTCATAAACAAGAAACTGGTGCAGTTTGATTAACTATAATTATTGTTTTTTCATCTTTTTTTACGTTGAGTTTTTCTAGATTAGATAAGAAAAGATTTAGGGGGGAACTGGGGAATCACTATGACACAACCATTAAAATATACTTTTGTATTTTATCAATTTTGAAGTTTTGAATCGCAACTTTGACGTTTTAAGAAGAAAAACTATATTTTCTTCATATTTTTGTACAGTTTTAGTTAATTTTCTTTTCAAAATTAAAAAGTCGCGATTTCCTAAGTAGTGAATTTTTTAAAGAAAATTAACTAAAACTGTACAAAAATATACCATTAAAATAAAGGATATTACAACATTTGGACCAAGACTAAGACTACCTGACGACTAATACGTCAAAAATTAATAACAATCAATAACTTTTTTTTTATTGTTGGGCGCCTTTAAATTCCTTTATTTATAATATTTATATTGATTATTTGATTACTGGATTCACTATATATATATATATATATATATATATATATATATATATATATATATATATATATATATATATATATATATATATATATATATATATATATATTTCTTCTAATCACGTGCACCTTCCTTGTTTTGATATGTACACAAGTCACAGACTTAGCACAGTTGTGTAATTTGTTTATTTGTCAATTCTCTGTTATCTGCTTAGGCTAAAAAGTTGTTTGTGATACTTTAACTATTTTTGTACGGAAGAATGAATGAATAAATATTATTACTATTATATTATTATTAATATTAATACCTAAGTCATTAGATTACGAAATTGTTGAAAAAAATTTATGTAAGTATTCTTTTTTCGAAATCGTTTATAAAATAACTCTATCAGATGAGTTGATATGTTCATTATTTCAATACATTAAGATTTCAGTTATTAGTATTTTGTATTCGAATGTTATACTTTGTATGTTATGTTGTGTGTAGTGGGGTGGGATGGGGGGTGGGGGGTTACGTGTGTGTGTGTGTGTGTGTGTGTGTGTGTATGTATATTAAACTGACGCCTTTAATAACCTACGTAGCTTGTAAAATAGAAATATGAAGATATGCCTTCCTTTTAGTGGCTAAGTTAGATATAATTTTTTATTTATCATGTTTAACTTTTACACCCTGTTTGTTCATAATATAATTGTCAAACTTTTGTTTAAAAGATCGCTAATAGAAAGGTATCGATGGTGAGACTTTGCAACATTTTTTTCAAATAAGCACGAATTTGGGCCTCTAGAACCCGAAACCAAGCTCCGTTTGAATTTTTATATGTTTATATATATAAATTTGCCATAACTCAAAAAGTTATTAACCGATTTTAATGAAACTCGACAGGAGTCTTTCTTTTATTAAGAGCTTGGATTTTTTTCTAAGAAAAATTACTTTTTCTGAAAAAAAATGTATTTCAAAAAATAACAGAGCTGTTTTGATAAAATTTGGTTGTTATCTTGCCTTAGTAAATGCCTTACAACATACCAACACTCAGCTTTTTTCGTTTATGGAAAATTGAGTTATGCAAATTTGAAATATTTAATGAAAATTCGCTACCATAACGCACTTGCTGCGTCCCAATTTTTTTTATATTCGCTACCATAACGCAACTGTGGCGGAAAACCTTTTCGCGGCAACACTGCAATTTTCATTATTTCAAACTTGAGGTGAATAAACAAAAATCGTTTTATTGATGACAGACAGATTGACATTATTTATCTTGTTATTAAAATCACCGCAGTTTTTTTAAGCAACAGAAAGGTTTTTTACTTTTAGATTCTAAATCAATTTTACAAATCTATCATTAGCATTGAAAATCATTTCTGTGATTGTAGAAATAATTTTTTAAGATGTAGCTCAAGACACCCTATAATTAATATATACAATTTTTTTTTCATATCTTGTATAATAACAGATATATTGAGCTTTATTGTTTTTTTTTTACGAAAATTCTACAAAAATTATATACCATTAAACGATAAACTCAATAGCTAAAACTACTGCCAAGCGTCAGCGAAAGGGTCTATTTGAAATGAATTTTCTGGAAACATTTGGTTAAAATGAAGGACAATGATGGTTGAAACTAAGACTTCAGGGTTTGTAAAACATTCTTCTTGAGACATTTTATTTCCATAGCCCGTATTAGATTCAAGTTCTTTTCCTAAATGTTGCCAATTTTGACGTTTAAATCGCAACTTTGACGTTTTGTGGAAAACCCCAATTTATTTTTCTTTAACTGTCTATTACTTTTTTGTCTTTTGACCTACAGACCTAAATTTTGGCAGGTAGCTTACCTATAAGGATGTAAATCCGCGTACCAAACTTGGTTGCCCTTACTTTGTTAATTCCGGAGATATAAATTTTTTTCGAAAGAAAACACAAAAATTTCCGGGAAAACCTGGACCGATTTTCCTGACTAACGAACTTATCCAAGCCATTTGCAAAAGGAAGGTATTTACCAAATTTAATCAAAATCGGCCCATTATTTTTTGAGTTATCGGTGTGATACATACATACATACATATATATATATATATATATATATATATATATATATATATATATATATATATATATATATATATATATATATATATATATATAAACATATAAAAATTTAAACTGACCCCGGATATGTGTTCTGGGGGGCCTAATTAGCGCTCATTTGAAGAAATTTTTTCAAAACTCAAAAGTCGAGATCTCCTCATTAGTGATTTTTTTTAAGAAAATTCACTAAAAGCTGAGAGCAAGAATTATTTACTTTACATTAAACAGGTATTTAGCAAAATTGTTAAAATTCCAAAACTGCTAAATTGGCCTGAAATTTAGTGTTTTTATTTTTTATTGATTCATTATTCTTATCCACAAAGGTACGAAAATTTTAGGAAAATACAGATGTGGTTATGATGACAATCTTAACAGGTAAGTACAGTTGGAGAAACCAAACCGCCTCACGCATTTTTTAAAACCTGACGATCGTCTCACTAACCAAGTTAGCGTCGTCAGAGGATGAAGAACTTTTTATTCTCTGATGCGCTAACTTGGTTAGTGGAACTATCCTCAGGTTTAAAAAAATGTGTTGTAGTGATTTGGAATTTCAAAGTGCACTTGTCAGTGCTAATCACAGGTTGCAATCTTCAGTTAACGTTAACGGGGTAAATTGGGAATAAGGTTTACTATTGAAGCGTTGCTTTACAGTAATAGAACATGAAAAATCTATAATAAATTTTACGATCTTTCAATAAATCGCAATGCAGGTACTTGATTCCAAATTGAATAACGTTAAGATTAACTTTAACAAACGTATTCACAAAATATTTCTTCGGTTAGTGTAGATAAACCTATTTTAATTCGGTTTAATACTAGTTTTGTTTCTAAAAAAACATTAAGTGATGTGAAGTTTCATTTCAATTGCAGGACGTAAATAAACAGATTGTAAAAATTGCAAAAAAGGCAACTTACCACGTTCATCATCATTAACTCTGACGGTTTTTGTTCTTATGCCGGGTCCACTCACTTCAATATCTATATTTTTTCTGCCTTCAGCGCCTTCCCTGCCCCTTTCAATTTTGATTCTTTTGCCATCCTCAGTAGTAATCTCCATTCTAGAGCCCTCTTCATCTATGGAGATTTTTTTGTTGCGTGACGTAAATGCGCAGTGGCATACCACTACTACCAGGGAAAAAATCAACAACTTTAGACGCATCTTGTGACACTAAATTTGCTCAAGTGATACTAAAGAAGATGCTGCTGTTTCTTTTTATGCTGTTTCGATACTTTGTTTATTTAATTACAATCTATAGGTTAATTACATCCCATTTCTTGAACAATGTCCTTTATATATTGTTTTTTTAGTATATGCTTGAAGACGCCACCTCATTTCGTCAGCTGAGGGCTTTAAGTAAACAAGGGTCACTAGTAGGTTATCCAATATAACATAAAGAAATAACAATAAAATAATATCGCTGCCAATCATGTTTTTATATTAAAAATACTTAAACGAAATTCCACTATAGTTTTTTATTTAAATCTAACGAGACAGCAAAATTATCAAGTAGATGTATGACACAGGACCAGAAATTTCCAGTTCCCTGTCAGTATCAAAATACCGCGAAGTAGCAAAAAATACACTTCTGCGTATGAGAGGTGAATGACATAGGCGCGCATTATAAGTAGTTAATTTATGCACAAAATAGAAATATTATCCAAAAATTAAGGGTTTTATTGGTTTTTTTCAATAACTAAATCAGTTATAAATAAGCAGTGAAATGAAACTTACCGAGTGGTTTGGATAACATTTTCAGTTTTTTTTTTGTAACAAAACAAAATTCACATTTAGTTTAAAAGAGACAATATGATCACTGTTAACCAACTACTAACCTAAAATAATAAGAAGCGAATCTGTTAAATGTTAAGACCTAGTTCAGTCCATACACATGCTATCTTCGGTGGCACATTATGACTGACTAAATGTCAATAAAACCCTTAGAATTAGTATCGGATTCGGTTTTTTTTTTGTATGAGGGGAAATCCGTCATTGACACCCAGGCATGTATTGGATCTGCTTTGGTGGGTAGTTCCGGACTTCTACCGGCTAAAACACCTGATTCTCTCCATTTGCCCACTGTAACCACGTAGGCGCATGTCTTCAGGAGGCATGGTGGTCTGTTCTTTCGCTTCAAGTATTTTAGCCCTACGTTTCGTTGGTTTGGGAGTTCGCTTGGTCCTGCAGTCTCCTTTCGCTTCTCTTCGTTTCCATGATCTGTCTCACCATCGTCCTTACTTCCTCCCAGTGTTCCGCTTTGTACTGAGCATCACTGCTATTAGGTTACTAGTGGTGAGTAGTTCCCTGGTGTTTATGTGGCACCTTGACCTTATTTTATCCCACCTCTGGCAATAGAAATATGTGTGCTGCGCGTCATCATATTCTAGACGGTATTGGGTCTTCTGTCAAGTTGAATCGCTATAGTATGCCCTAAAGTAGCCGGGGCGTGTCAGCACCTGGGTCAGGGCAGGGCAGGTCAGGCCAGGTCAGGTCAGGTCAGGAAGTAGTCAGTTTCCCCATGTCCTCGGCTTTTTCAAGTTTCAATATTGGGGATCAGCATCGCTGTCCATCGGCCCTTAGTCGACGTCTCTTTTCGGTCTTGTCACCTGGTAGGCGTTGTTTTTCTTGTTTTCCGATCTACGCTCATGTATTAGAAGATCAACAGGCGGCACGCCTGCCACCACTTGAAGTGCCGCCGT
This sequence comes from Tillus elongatus, assembly GCA_964006375.1. Classification (NCBI taxonomy): domain Eukaryota; kingdom Metazoa; phylum Arthropoda; class Insecta; order Coleoptera; family Cleridae; genus Tillus; species Tillus elongatus. The sequence goes on from OZ023266.1 coordinate 90,968,489, forward strand.
GGGCGTCGTCCTGTATCCGCGTGCCACCCTTAGGAGCATCCTTCTCTGGGCTTTCTGCAACATATTGGAGTATTTATGGGTTTCAACTACCGTGTGCCATATCTCCGCTCCATAAAGGAGAATGGATGACACCGCACAGTGTTGCACTCTTTTGACTTTCAGGTCCTCCGATATTTGGCAGTATTCTTCCAAGAGCCGATGTTCGGCGTTCCGCCTTGCTAATTACACATTTCACGCCTCCAAAGGCGAGGAGCTGATCCAGTACAACTAATGAATGCTTTAGAAGCTATTCGGACTCCGCGCATTTGATATGTTAGGTTTCGACACCTTCTGCTGCCTTTGAGGATGACAGCTTAAGTCTTGGCTGGGGCTAGCTCGAGATGGTGTCCCCTCATTCACACGCTTATCCTGCGGAGAGCTTCGTTGACATCCCGTTCTAGGACTTCTGAGCCATCTCCTGTTACGAGCACTGCGAGGTTGTCTGCATAAGCTACTGTTTTAACCATTTTCCCGTAGTTCTGCCGCAGAATGCCGTCATATAGTACATTGCAGAGTGTGGGGCCTAGCACGGAGTCCTGGAGCATTCCCGTGGTAACATCCACAGTCTTCTTGCTTGTAATTTGAAGCCTCCTATCCATGAAGTAGTTGGATATCATGTTTACCAAGTACTGTGATATTCCCCTCCTCCTAAGTTCTTGGATGATAATACTCCAGGTAGCGGTGTTGAATGCAATTGCTACATCAACGTTAATGAGCGCGCACACCATAGACGTTGCATTCCGAGCAGCCTCTACAACCTCTTCTTTTGCGTGTATTGTTGATCTGCCCCTTCTGCACCATTACTGGGATTGGAAGAGGCCCTCCCCGACCTTCAGTTCTGCGATTAGCCTTTCCAAGATCATACTTTCGTATAGTTTTGCAATCACGTCGATTAAGCATATGGCCCTGTACGCCGACGAGTCTTCCATGTCTTTTCCGCTCTTTGCCAAGAGGACCACCTTTGCCACTTTCCGCTGTATTGGGAATTCCTGTCTGACTAGCAGGGTATTCAGCATATCTAGCAACAATTTCGGATCAGTTTGTATCACCTAATTTACTATTTCTGGAGGAATCTTGTAAGGTCCAGGCCACTTTTCTGTTTTAATTCTTTCCCCTGCCTGACTTAGTTCTTCCGCAGTAAACAAGGTAACACTCTCAATTGGGGGGGTTGCGGTTTCAATAGTCTGTGCGGCAGGGAAAGGGTTGGCCCACTATCTCCATCCTTCTATTCGCACTCAATCGGAAAGGTGGGTTGACATTTGTCAGATGTTTCCTGGAAATTTTATAACCATTACCCCATATGTTATTATCAAGATCCTGCAGTAGATGTCTCCAGTTCTTCTTATTTTCGTCACTGATTATTTCCTTCAGTTGTTTTCTGAGTGTTTTCAGTTCCTCCCTTAGGTTTTCCTGTTCCTTTTTGTTATCGTCAAACCTCGGCCTCTTTCAGTTTCTCGTCAGCATTTTCCTTGTTCTTATGCACTTCATTCTCAGTTATTCTATCTTGAAGTTCCACCAATGTGGTAGCAGGCAGTCACTGGTAGCTCCTCTTCGTATCAGACTGTTTTTATAGGCTTCGCCTATTATCTTCATTATTAGGGTTGGATCAGCCGCTGGCAGGGTGTCTACAGTTCTTTGCAGTGCGAGCCTAAATTGGTTCAGGTCGGCGCTGGGCTTCATCTTATCAGCTTGCTCAGCGCCAGCATCATCTACCTCAAATGGTATATGCCTATGATCTGTGAGTGGCTCGTTGTCCAGTATCCTCCAGTTCTTCAGTGTTCCGGCGACCTTCTGTGTGGAGCAGGTTTTGTTTTCTCTTGCTACTTCAGATTTTAGCTGAGTCCAAATTAATTCAACGGAGTTTAGCTCACAATGTTAGGATGGTAAACCATGGAGTATAATCCGATGTTTCAAGGCTAGTTCATCTACGGCATACTTTATAAATGATTGTTTGTGACGGCGTGATAGGTCAAGTAGTTGAATTTTAAGCATGGTTTCTTCATGAGCAATACCATTACTATCAAGCCAGTCGATAATTTGTCTCTTCCGCCAGCTGGATTTTGGTAACGACTCTAACCGACGACTATGGTATGGTGCATTGCCCATAACTATCACAGAACCTGCTTCCAACTGTAGTAAAACTGAAGCAAACCAACCTTCAAAACGCGTAGTGTTCATATCTCGGTGGTAATCCTCCGTTTTTTTCGACTTGACTATTGAAGCACAATCTACGAGAAAACCATAATTACTGTCAACATGAGTAACAATCAAGCGTCTTCTTTTGCCAGAGGGAGCTTTCAGCCTCTAGACCGTCCTACCACAAACGCTTGTCGACTGTTTGTCACATTAAGGTCTTGCCAAACTTTCGAAACGGTATGACCTTCGTTCAGCCAAGTTTCGTTCATAAAGTAAATTTTGCGATTCTCGGGCCTGTATTGGCGAAGTTGTCCAAAATACTTACGCCGCCATAAAATAATTTACTTTTTTTTCTAAAAGAATACTCTTCCTATTTTTTTCATGAATCGGAAATTCATAAAGTGCAGACTTCTCATCAACACTCGTCGTGATACTTTTGGCATATCGGAGTCTGCTTTGATAGCAGTTGAATTTTTTTTTAATTTGGCAATTTATTTCTAAAGAAGAACAAATTTTCAAAATTTTACAGGCATCTTGAATTGTTGCTTTGTATTGAATATTATGCACTATAATGTTGACCCACTTCGCGGTATTATGATACTGAAGTATAGATTACAATAAATACATTTAGCTAATTAGGAATTTGTATGTTAAATATCTAAATCAATATATAGATAATGGAATGATAAAAATCCAGAAAAAAAGAAAATAAGCACGAAAACATGCATGCACTGAACAAATTTTGTTTGTCTCGGATATATAACGGTATTAGAAGAAAGCACTTTATTCGGTTCAATTTATAAATGATGTAAGTTTTTACAATAATGGCTTTAAAATTGCTGTGATTATGTTTCTTCGCAGCATTTCAGAATTTGTTGCTTAGAACATGCCTTATACATATAAGGAGTTGATAGGCTATCAAAAATAGGACACAATATGAAAATAATACAATGATTTGTACAGTTTAAAAAAACCAACTTAAAAATTAGCGGTTTTATATTTTATCACATGACAAACTAAAATTATAACTTATTTAAAACGTGGCTCACAAAAGATGCTAGTAAACACTATTAGTATGACACATGTAAACTCATACTGTGTGACTGTATGGGTACGAAATTTAAAATATCACCAGAACAATAACAACGAGATTACAGATCTTCGTAAATCAATATCTACTAATCAAACTTAATATCTTTGTGTATTTAACAGATAAATTTAACAGGTTAATTTCTTAAACCAGCAAATATTTATAAAAACCCTTTAATAATATCCAAAGCATTTTTTAATCAGAAATGCTAGGACAAGCGCAAAGTAGGAAGGCATATGCTAACTTGTCCAAGATCTGGTTTCGAGAAACCTAAAAAAATGAACGTAAGTTGGCGAAAGCAGTGGCTGTGGCTCAGACCCTATACATGCATATATATATATATATATATATATATATATATATATATATATATATATATATATATATATATATATATATATATATATATATATATATATGAGCAGTTGGGAATGGCGCCTCTGGTTTTGTGACAATTCTAGGCTTCTACGTATATATAGTACACCAAGAAGAAAGCTGTAGTAATGTGAATCATATCACTTGCCAGTCATCACTTGTGATGTCATTCAACGCGTCGTGGTATTAGTCAGAGGAGTAGTTGTTTTTGCTAGTTTAGCTTCCCCATAACTTTCTTCTTGCTGTATTGTGTGAACTCTGTAGAACTGCAACAGAAGCACAAAAGGCGCTTCGCCCCACTCTCCACTGAATACCGTGGCAACGACTGCTTTAAGACCGACTAGTTGTAGCATAGCTATGACATACTGATGAGCCCTAACAACAACGGAACCGGTCTATGTCTCCTGTTATACATCATACCTCAAGTCTCGGCAGGACTAAAGTGGTGGTGGCTGGCGAGTGATGTGCTTCAACGCCTAGTAGTTGTTTTCGCTGGTGTATTTCCACAGCTTTCTTCTCTCTGTACCGTGTGTACGTAAAAGCTGATAAAATTGTCACAATACCAGAGATTGTGCTTTGCGCTACTCTCCACTGCATGTTATGGCAATGCCTGCCCTAAGGCTGGTCTAGGTCTCCTCTTATATATATATATATATATATATATATATATATATATATATATATATATATATATATATATATATATATATATATATATATAGGGTCACTCACTACATACGCCACGGGCTCTCACGTCTATATTTTTCGTTATCTCGAATCTATTTTAAACGGAGATTGTGTAGGTTGAAAAGGACTACAACCTAAAATTATTTTCAAATATACAGGATGCTCCAAAAAAGTGTGACACCTCCTTGAAGTTATGTTTTTTCTTATGCAACACCCGGTATATGACAACGTTTTGGAATTCTTTGGGAAAAATAAGGTTCACTTGCTCCAAGGTTTCCTATACCTAGCTATTACGGTTTCCCAGATATCTGGATTTTTCGACGAATGTGAGGTTATCGAAAAAATCTTATCTCTATTGTCAGATGATATCGTAAAAAACTCATTAGTTTTTGATGGTGGATTTGGTACTTTATCAACTACTGTAGTCAATATTTCGCAATACTCAAAAATTCAAATTTTATTATCGGCACATCCAAAGCAGATTATTTCATTGATTTCAAATAGAACAGCCTATATTATATTTGTTTGCTGCATTTCATGGAGAAAATAATTCCCTTTCGTAGTATACTAGGATTCCCTATACTCAAGTGCAGCGGTTCCGGCGCTATTAACACTTTTATTTTTTTATTTTTAATAACCATTTACATTGCTTTGTTTGAAACTCAATCTGGAAACTAATCCAAGGTAAACAAATGATATAAATTATAACAGAAAAAAACAAGAGTAATTATAATAAACATAGTTCGTCCATCTTGCTCAATGCATAATTGTAGCCCTTGTTCAAAGGACCGCTTGACATTGAGCAACAATTGCGGCGATATTTTATTGAAAGCATTCCGTATGCGTTGTTTCATGTTATCCTGTGTGGTCGTAGTCATTTCATGTACGATATTCTTAACATGTCCATACAGAAAAAATCAAGACATGTTATGTCTGGCGATCTGACTGGCCAGTTTTGTGGATCTCCTCGTCCCAACCATTTATTGGGAAATGTCTACTAAGTTCTTGTCGCACTCTGATTTGAAAATGAGCCGGAGCCCCATCCAGTTGTAGCCACATCCGCCTTTTAATAGATAGTGGGACATCTTCCAAAAGTTCAGGCAAACTTTGAGGAAGAAACCCATGAAATATCCATTTAGGTGTCCATTGAAAAAGTAAGGACCTATTACTATTGACCCTAATATTCCACCCCACACATTAATAGACCAACGATTCTCACGGTTAATACTCCGGCAAAAATGTGGATTTTCATCAGCGTAGTAATGAAAATTATGTCTGTTTACCAAGCCGTTACTGGGAAAGCCGATTCGTCTGTGAACAGCACATAATCGAAAAAGTGTTCATCCTCACCCAACATCTCTAATGCCCACATACAGAATCAAATCGTCGATTCAAATCAGCATCTGAAAGTTCTTGATTTAATTGGATATGGTAGGGATGAAATTTGTTTTCTAATTATTCTGACAATACTCTGCGTGCTCAACGCCGTTTCCTGACTGACTTTGCGCTGACTTATGTGGGGATTTTCTACAAGGGATCCAATGACAGCAAACGATTTTCTTTATTTCCAGTAATTGGACTCTGTTTATTGGTCTTTTCATATGCTGCGCTTCCAGTTCTTCGAAAAACTCATAACAATATTTTAAAAACTTCTTCTGGATGGATGATTTTGTGCTGGATATTTTTTTGCGTAAACTCGTGACGCCAGTAAACAGTTTTCATCACATTCACTAATAGTTAGAATCATATCGATTCGTTCCAGTAAAGGATACGTTTTCATTTCAAACACAATAATTTTAGAAATGATAAAATTACAAAAGAGAGTAGCGATATATTTGAAGAATTAGAAGTTGTGCAGTAGGTAGTCACAAACAAGAATTGACAAATGTCACAGGCATATGTACAATCAAGTAACCATGTACGTTTTATTCATTTCAATACTTGATGCAAAGAACTTGTTATTAAGAGAAAAGTCTTGTCTATACAAAAACGGTTACAGTTAACCATAAGAAAGCCTCATGTAGTTTTTAAGGCAATCGAATATCGCTTTAGATTAGCCCATAAAATATAGTCTGTTCAATTTGAAATGAACGCAATAATCAATTTGGCATTGGTAACCAATAATGAAAGAGTGAATAGCTTGGGTATAGGGAACCCTAGCAGCATATAAAAGGGAATTATTTTGTCTATGGAACAAATATAGGGTGTTCCATTTGAAATAAATGAAATAATCTGCTTTGAATGTGCCGATATTAGAACTTGAATTTTTGAACGGCCTGTAGAGTTTTGAAACATATTGACTACAGTAGTCGATAAAGTACCAAATCCACCATCAAAAGCTAGTGAGTTTTGTTACGATATCATCTGACAATAGAGATAAGATTTTTTTCGATAACCTCACATTCGTCAAAAAATCAAGATATCTGGGAAACCTCAATAGCTAGGTATAGGAATCCTTGGAGTAAGTGAACCTTATTTTTCCCATAAAATTCAAAAATGTTGTCAAATACCGGGTGTTCCGGAAAAAACAGAACTTTAAGGTGTCACACTTTTTTGGATCAGTCTATATATTTGAAAATAACTTTAGGTTGTAGTCCTTTTCAACCTACACAATCTCCAATTGAAATAAAGTCTAAATAACGAAAAATATAGACCGTGGCGTATGTGGTTAACCCTATATATATATATATATATATATATATATATATATATATATATATATATATATATATATATATATATATATATATATATATATATATATATATATATATATATGTGTGTGTGTGTGTGTGTGTGTGTGTGTGTGTGTGTGTGTGTGTGTGTGTGTGTGTGTGTGTGTGTGTATGTAAAGCAGGACACGCAGACGGAATTCGTTTCGTCCTCCTAAGGACCTAAGGAGAAGTCCATTAATTACGTGAGCTCGAAATGGGGAGGGGGTCCGACAAAATCTCACCAAATCTCATGTAAAGAGAGGGAAGAGTCAATGAAAATTTCGCGTCAACTTTGTAATTCAGAGAATATACATTATTATAAGTATAGGAGATAATTTTGTATTACGAAATCAATCCCGCGCATACACTGTCAAAAATTGCTGGCCTCCAGTGTGGTGTTTAAATGAAAGGTGTTAAGTTACACTGCACACAGTGCTTCATTGTGTAAAAATCATTTGCAAAAGTTTTGAATTCTAATTCCGAATAAAATATTGAAAATACGGATGAATTGTAAGAATACTTGTTTAAAGAGAATTAAATTTTCCATCACTAAGGTGCTTATAAATTTTGTCGTATCTCTCATCATTTGGATAGAATTTTTAATTCAAAAGTCCTAAGAAAAATGTGTGGAGTTATCAAATGAAAAAAAAATATTTTGGAAGAGTCGTACATTCAATTAAGTTAGTGTACAATATTTTTAAATCAATTCCAACTTTGACCATACATGAGCAGCATGGGTAAGCAGTAATGAAACTTTATCAACTAGTACAGCATTTGGTAAAAACACGTTTGACAGACACTCTTCAATAAATCTTGTTATAGTAATATCATTTGTCTTTTCTAATTTTTGACTGCAATTAAATAACGTCTAGATGAAGAAATTTCAGTTAAGGTGCATCTCATTAAATTAGTGATATATCCAACTACACATATCTTGAGTTTCATCTACTACAACGTAACAAAAATTATTTTTTATAAGACCTTTTATTTCTGAAATAGTTTCTAAATAGCATTTTTCAACCATATTTTTTCTCAAAGTACTTTCATCTGGTATAGACTGTTTACAGTATTTTTCCAAAAATTACTTGAAGACAGTGTTACTTAATTTATTCAGTGGATTTGTTAAAGTTAATTTGGTAAAATATTTTCACCGTGAAATATTTTTAAAGCAATTTATGTTTAATTAAAGGTATATTTCGTGTTTATTATCTTATCAAGCATTGATAAGATTAATCAAAATCCAATCCTTGCGGAGATTTTACCTGCTACCAAAATCATATAACCACCAGTACGCCTGAATCCGACTCCGCTTCCTGTCAGGCCTGACGTATTTCATTGAAGAGAAAGAAGGTGAGAAACTGTCCCATTCAATTAATATTTTTGTAGCACACTTCCATATTTTTAAAATACTACGCCTCTCAGTCCGATTTTGGGGGTTACAAATTTAGCCAACATCACATAAAGGCTACCGAACCCTTCACCACAGAGTTATCCAGGAACTTTGGGCATTACATCGGTTACAGTTTCGTAAAGAGGTCGCAGACAGCCTCAATAGGAAGTAAACCCTTTAAAATGTGGCGCCCGAGATCCTCCGATAGTAACCGTCAATCCGCGTTACTGAAAAACGGCCTGCAAGCAAAGTCCTGGTCGCAATAGTACAAGATTGAGAAACTTTGTATGATAAAAAATATTTAATAGCGTTGACAAAAAGGCCGAATGATCCCAAAAAATAAAATTGTTTTGGATACAAAACAAGAGACCATAGACTGTGACGTAATATCTTATTATTGACAAAAACCAAATCTAACTTCCAACTGATTGATTTATATTAATCTTATTAACAACTAACAAGTTTTTGATCGAAAACAACTTCTTCGCCATATCGCACTGGTTTCGTCAGAGTTTTTATATACTATGGCAGATAATTAATAAATAATTATTTACTATCTGACGACTCAGATACGTATTGGTCACATGCTTAAACAGTTGTCAGCAAAAACATGCATGGCTAATAAAATAATGTTATGATGTCTGAAGATGACAGTTTCAGTACCAGGGTATATTACTGTGCGCAAGGATATAATTCGTAGGGGTGAGCTTACATAAGAGATTTCTTGTCATTTAGGGTGGTTGCAGACGACGATCCGGTTAGCATTTTTACTGAGTATCTCTTAATAAAGCTCCGGTTGAGATCAAACACAATTTTAGTTGTTACATACTGTAGACCTCCCCAGGGTAATCTAAATATTTTCATAAATGACGTTGATAATGTCTTTTCGAGAGTACACCTCACTGTTGATGAGATTTATCCATAGGAGAATTAAATGTATTTTTTTAAACTTTGATAATCCGTTGACTTCTTGCTTAGAGTTTTATAGAATAATGCAGCTTCTGGATGAGCCAATTAGTGTAACAGGCCACTCTGGCACGCTGATCGACCCAGTGTTCTTCGCAAATACAGATTTGGTACTAAATGTTGGTACTTTTCCAACTGATAGATTGTCAGCGCATAGAATGATATGCATAGACGTTATAATTGGTTTTACCAAGGTGAGGCCTGAAGTGGTTAGTTTTCGAAACTTCCGTAATTTTGAATTGGAAGCATTCCATAAGGATCTGAATGATTTGCGTCAGTTTAGCTTGCTACGTGATCAGAACATTGTTAATAAAGTGACTATGTTTAATTCACTTCTACTGGATTTATTTAACAAACATACATATATGTTTTGGGGACTCTAATCCGCGCTCATTTATTTTTTTCAAAAGTCATGCTATCCTATAAAAGTGAGCGCAATGTTACCCCCATGTCTATTAGAAGTGAGAAAAGGCGATACATTGACTTGGTAAATTGTCAAGATAATTCCCGAAAATCATGAAAGGCTCTTAGGGATCTTACCATGTTGAAATCTGTGACAGCAGCGTTGCCACGTAACTTGATGTGGAACAGTTAAATATTTACTTTGTGCATTATCCTCAAAGCAAGCCAAGTAACTATGTTAATCTTTTAAAATTCCATAGTCGCAACTCTTTGTGCTTTTTCGTTTAAATTTAATTTAATTACCGAGGAGGAAGTTGATAGGCGATTGTGCTAAATAAAAACTGGTGCTCGGGGTGTTGATGGAATATGGGTATTTATGCTTAGGTATGCTTGTATTTTCATTTTAGAGTATACAGCACATATTGTAAACTCATGTATTGAGCGATATTTTCCCTAATTGTGGAAAATTGCTGTGGACGCGCCCCTTCCAAAATGTGGCCATCCAGAGAAGTTCTCCGGTGTGAGGATCATCAGTATCTTGCCCGTTCTCTCCAAAATGCTTAAGAGAGTATCGTATGGACAGATCATGACCTATGTGAGTGACAATTTCTTTTCCAGATGCTCAACGTGGGCTTAGAAAGGGTCTTAGTAGAGAAACAGCCCTGGCGGCAGTTACCGGTGACATTATTGGGGGTTATGACGCTGGGATGATTAGTGTGCTGCGACAATTTAACGGCATTTGATATCATTAGTCACGACCTGATTTGTGCGATTCATCTGCTCCGTTTGTGGTCTTATCTGGGCGATAGAAAGCAGATCTCATTTGATGGTGCTATGTCTTGATTTCTTTGCATACAGTCGGGTGTTGTACATGGATCTAGTTTAGGTCCTCTTTGTTTTATTATTTACACGTCTGATATTTTGACATCTTTAAAGCATTGCAAGTTGCTTGCTTACGCCGATTACGTGCTGATTTACAATAATTTTGAGATGACTCAGTATCAGCAGGCGTGTGTACCTTTAAGTGAGGATTTAGAGAACATCAGGCAGTTGTCCCAGGGACACAGTCTGATTCTAAACCTAAAAAATCATTTTGAATATGTTTTGGTAACAAAAATAGCAGAGTGTTTGTGATTCGCAAGTTCAGGTTGGTGCATAAGCAATTCTCGTCTACGGACAAGACCAACATTTTGGGTATTACTGTGAACTCTGCTCTACGGTTCTCTGAACATATTAAACATCTTATACAGAGGGGGTATTGCAGTTTAAAGTTGATATATCGCAACAGGCATATACTGGACGAGAGGACGAGAAAGGTTCTGTGTGTCACCAACTCTGTCACTCTTTAATTCCTGTAATTTTATTTACAGACCTTGCTTAACTCAGCTTGAGTGGCAAAATACAGATGGTCCAAAAGAGTCGTTTTTGTTTTGTGTATGGTATTAGAAACTATGAGCCTGTGACTTAAAAGATCATTGCTGATGGTTGCCTGACTATGGGGAACATATGCCTACACCGCTTGGGGGTTTTTACTCACAGGATTCTCGTAGATAATACAGCTCTTGATTTCTTGAGAGCGAAGCTGACAAGATTCAACAGCAGATTTAACTTACCTAATCACTGTTCTGCATTGTTTAAAAGAGGATTCTTGTATCAGTCTGTCTCTTTGTATAATGGATTTGCAAGTGCTTTAAGGTTACTTATTATCAATAAGTTTAAATATAAGTTCAAGATGTTGCTGGCAGACAAGCAGAGATGCAATTAGACTGAGTGCTGTTCTTTTATTTTTATTTCTCTTTTATCCATATATGTTTGTATTGTATTTGTGTTTCTCTAACTTTTTTTTTGTCTTCATACCTTCCACTGTGATGATTTTTTGTTTTCTTTTGATGGTTGCCTGTCTTGCGGGCGTGACTCCTGCGCTGTGAGAAAATTGTTAACTTACTTTTGGCACTACAATTTCGCGAACTGGGACGAAATGCGGGATTACTTTTCCTTATTTCCATGGGCGTCTGCCTGCTTCTCTCTTCCTGACCCCTCTGATATCTCACAAAACGTCACCGAAATTATCCAAGCTGGCATGGAATTATTTATTCCACGTACACAAAAGACCTCTTCAGCCACTCAAAAGCCCTGGTTCTCTGAATCTTGTGACAAGGCCAGACTTGAAAAGGTCAAAGCCCACAAAACGCTTCTACACAATTCCAGTCATTTAACGACGCAAGAAACCCCTATGTCAATATTCTTTCTGAGGCAAAAAAAACCGTTTAATAACCACATCAAAAACAAAGTCTTCTCAAGCTCCAACGGCAGTAAACCCTTCTGGACTCTTGCTAAATCTATTGGAAATAATTTCTGCAAGAGCACGTTCCCACATCTTGTCTCAGGGGATGAAATCGTTTCTACCGCCCTGGGCAAGGCTGAACCTTTTGCCCCTTTGTTCGCCGGCAATTCTACTCTCAATCCACCTCCAAATGTTCAACCACCAACAGTCCCCAATGTCGCACATAAAATGACGGATATCAGTTTCAAAGCTAAAAAGGTACGAAAGATGCTCTCTTCTCTTAATACCAGGAAAGCCTTTGGCCTTGACGAGATCCCAGCAATTGTTATCAAAAAATGCGCTCCAGAACTTGCTCCTGTCCTGACTCGTCTGTTTCAGACAACTTACAATGGAGGCACATTCCATAGTAACTGGAAAACTGCTCGAGTACAACCCGCCCCCAAGAGGGGATCCAAAGCGCTTCCTAGCAACTACAGCCCTATTTATCTCATTTCAGTCGTCTCTAAAGTGATGGTAAAAGTATATAAATACCCAATTACTAAAATTTCTTGAAAAACTCGGTCTACTCCACGACAGGCAGTATGGATTCCGTCAGCGCAGATCAACTGCCTACCTCCTTTCCTTTGTCACCCATTATTGGAACAAGTCTATGGAACTACACGGTGAATCCCAGATTGTCGCTCTAGACATATCCAAAGAATTCGACCAGGTCTGGCACGCAGCGCTGCTTAATAAACTTCCGGCCTATGGCCTACCACCAAAACTCTGTACCTGAACAGCAAATTTCCTCTCCAACCGGAGCATTTCTGTTGTCGTGGATGGTCACTCCTCTAAACTGTACCCAATTAATGCAGGAGTTCCTCAATGTTCAGCTTTAGCCCCTACTTTGTTTCTTCTACACATCAATGACCTCATCTCTAGCACATCCAACCCACTTCACAGTTACGCGGACGACAGCACCCTACACTCAAATATACAATATTCTGAACCTGTCTCTTTAGCCAAATTAGATGAGGATTGCAGACTCATGGACGGTTTTGTCTCCGTGGATCTCCAAAAAATATTAAACTGGGGAAGTAGAAATCTTGTACACTTCAACCCCACCAAATCTCTGTCTTGCTTTCTTTCTCATAAGAGATACACCATCTCTAGACCCATCACAATGAACAACCAAAGTATTCAAAGTAATGAGTCCTTTTCACTTGTTGGCATTTCTGTGGATCGAAATCTCAATTGGCACCAACCAACATGTCACATAAATTGCAGAAGCGGCTGCTAAGAAATTAGGTTTCGTCTTCCGGGCTCGCAAATACGTTTTACCAGCTAATCTCTATAACTTATATGCTTCACAAATAAGGCCAAACCTCGAATTCTGCTCCCACATCTGGGGTGCCGCTGCCGCTTCTACACTCGCTATCCTGGACTCCATTCAGAAGAGAGCTATACGTCTCGTCGGTGACCCTACCCTCACCCAAAGGCGCCATCCCTTGCCCACCGACGCGCCGTTGGTAACCTGTCTCTCTCTCTTTTATAGATATCTGCACGGGCACTGCTCAGAGGAGCTTTCTTCCATAGTTCATCCACCTGCTGCCCCTAACAGATCTACCAGGGGAACAGAGCGAATGCACCCTTTTACTGCCCAGGTCACCAGACATAGAACATCTTGTTATGCCCGCTCTTTTGTTCCGAGGACTTCCAAGTTGTGGAATTCCTTGCCGGCACATGTTTTTCCTTCTCCTCCGAACCCCCAAACCTTCAAGTCCAGAATTAACAAGTTGCCTCTTTCCTCCTTGTCGACACCCACAGTAGGATAATATTTAGGTTGTAAGCCCTCGTGGTGTGCTGTTGAAATATAAAAAAAATATTTTGATACTATCCTGATCTTTGTTTTATCTTAGTTTTCTTTGCAACAAAATCGATTATTATTATTATTTTTCTTATTATTATATATCTTAATACCTATTTTGTTAACTACATAAAGTTATATTATTTTAGAGGAAAAATAAGAAGAGTGATATTATAATTATATTTATTGTATTGTTTTTACCATCGTAAAAAAATAAACTTAATAAACATAAGACAGTACATAGCTAGTGTTGTAAATAACAGATTGGATTTAATTGATTAAAATTTAGCAACACATTACAATTTTATTGTTAAATATATTGTGTGATAAGAATAATATAATGACACTTGGTAAATAGGAGCTAAACAACCTCAATTCGTGATAACATACTTGGTTAAAGAAATATTTTAGCAAAATGAAATACAATATAAGGTAAGTTTAGGTGACTATCAGGTGCCTTAAGTAAATGTTCACTGCAAAATTGATCCCAGTAAGTAAACTTGTATCACAAAAGTCAAATGATGCTCATGACTATAAGGTTAATTTATATAGAGTAAAAGTCAAACATAATAAAGCACACAAAAAACTTTCACATATGTTTTTCCATCCATATGATACAAGCTGGCATTTTTTCTTTTAGCTCAGGTTTGTCCAAGGTTATACGCAGTTTTTCTTTACTTTTATCTGAAAGTTTCATCAAAAAATAGTGCTCTGAAAATAGAAAAAGACAATTAGCTAGATGCAATAGATAATATTTTATATCATACAATTGAGAAAAACTGTCCCGCGTAATGTTTTATATTTTGGGTAAATTTCGTACTTTCAATTAAAAAAAGTAAAATACAAATTTGGCAATATTGCAATCGGTTATTTCAATATTATGAATATACTAATACCTCGATAACCATAGATATGGGGGTAGTTTTTTAACCAGAACTATGGCACAAAAAAACTTAAAAGAATTAAATGTAAGATCTACACTATATTTTTATTACTGATTAGATTAATAATAACCAGCCTTTATTTGCCACATCATTATACAATAATGTTACAAAAAGATTTCCTAACCCTACAAACAAAAGCTACCCACAAATTAAGTGGTCTTGCCACGTGTGTTTGTTTAGAGTTTAATAATATCTTAAAATATGTACACAAAATACATATACAGTCTGCGCCAAATGTATGGACCGGGACTAAAATCTAAAGTAAGCGGCCAAAAAAATTGAAATTTGATATGCGCATATGGGACTATTTTCGCATATTATGACGTGATTTCTAAGTATTTACTTTTTTATTGCAGAATATACAGGGCGTAGGTCATTTTTTAAAATGATAACAGGGCCAGTAATTGTTAATTTCTGAAAGTACAATCTTTTCTGCTTCTAACAATGTATCACAAAATGGAGGTTGCATAAGAAAAAATTATAGAAAGAAACTAAATGTGAAGTAAGACACGAATACGAACTGATCGACTCGTCTTAATAAATTCCAACCTTATCAGCTTGTACTTTTTGTCCATTGTATTTTATAACAGAAAAGAAATGAAATGTAAAGTAACACACGAATACGAACTGATTAAATCCAGGAAACAATGGAAACATTCACGAAAGAATTTGGTTCCAACAAGACGGTGCACCGCCACATTATGAAAGAAATGTGCGAGAACTATTAAATGATATCTTTCCTGGACGATGGATTGGTAGAAGAGGTCCATTGAAGTGGCCGGCTGGATCGCCAGATCTAACTCCGTTAGATTTTTTATTGTGGGGATTCCTCAAGACCAAGGTTTACAAAAGTAAGCCAAATGATCTTGATGATTTAAAAAATCGAATTTCCGAGGAAATACATGATATTAATACCAACAAGCAAATTTTTTTTTAAATTCTTGCATTCTTTTATGGACAGATTAGGCCATTGTGTTGCAGCAGAAGGCCAACAGTTCGAACATTTGGTATAACAATTATTTGGTGCGATTGTTTCAAACTAACTAGATATGATTTAGTTTTTTTACATTTATGTATGAAACTAAAAATTTGGAAACTTAGTTTTTTGTTTTTATACCCCAACAAGTAATGTTTGTAGACAACAAAAAATTTTTAAAAGTTAAAATATTTGGGGAAAATACGGATAATTATTGCTCAGTTCGTATTCGTGTCTTACTTTCTAATTTTTTTCTGTAATTTTTTCTTATGCAACCCTCATCTTGTGATACATACTTAGAAGCAGAAAAGATTGTACTTTCAGAAATTAACAATACTGGCCCTCTTACCATTTAAAAAAATGTCCTACACCCTGTATATTCTGTAATAAAAGGGGTAAATACTTAGAAATCACATCATAATATGCGAAAACACGTTCCATATGCGCATATCAAATTTCAATTTTTTTGGCCGCTTACTTTAGATTTTATAAGCCCTGGTCTATACATTTGGCGCGCACTGTATGATACCAGCATCAAACAAAGTACTTATAGCTATTTAATTCAAGAACAGAGATACCCATTAGACGCCCATGTAACAATAGAACGCCACATCCACTCTCAAGCTTATATTCAAAATCATTCGTCCTTTATCTTGCACTTTCAGGAAACTACTTTTTCTCACACCTAACGTTTATATCCATTAGACACACATGTAACAATAGAACGCCACATCCACTCTAAAGCTTATACTCAAAATCAATCGTCCTTTATCTTGCACTTTCAGGAAAATACTTTTTCTCACACTTAACATTTATTACATCATTTATTGCAGGCCTTGGTCTATTTAACAAAAACTTCTTAGACCTATTTTTAAAAATTCGTAAACTTGGACTTAGTTTTATTTCATCTGGTAACGAATTATAAGATTCGACACTAAGATATATAGGGAAGAATTCGATTGAATTTTTCACCAAAGAAGTAGGAGGTTGAATTTCCAACGTACTGAGCTCATTCGAAAACCATTTGGAAAGTTCATAAGTGGGAGAACGGATACCCGGAGACTATTGCTCTCATTTCAATCCCCGGCTCATGGACCTTCCGGAGGCAATACATGCAAGGTACAATTGAGATAGATAAGGTCACCCTTCTCCTGGTATTCTTATCTATTAAATTAATGCAACTTTTGACTGTACTTTTAAACCGAGTTGTCATACCAGGAAGAGGGCCTTTTGTTATTTTCCGAGAAGGACCGGTTCTAATGAGCTTTTCCACTCTATCAAAGTATTCGACCTTATCAAGAATAACAATTTAGTTACCTTTATCAGCTTTTAAATAGAAACAATCTCTCATCCCCAAATCTCTTACAGTTCGAATTTGGCTTTTTGACTTCTCCATTTTGAGATCTGGTTTAAAGGGCTACTTTTGGATAATTGACAAATGGAGTTATTAGTTTGCTTGCCAAGAAACTTGCTTATATTTCAAGCCCTTGCCCAGCAAAACCAAGTCATTTCTAGTAAAATTTGAGGAAGAAAGATTTTCTATCGTTTTAGAAACTTGCAGCAAGTGAATGCTAGATGTTTTTGGTTCTAATAAATTCTGTTTAAGGTTTAAGGTATTTAACTTGTTCTGAAATCTTGAGGTGATTAGGATTGCTACTTGCCGACTCCTACAGGAAACCAAATTAGATAAGACAACAGAGTGGGGTGAATGGACAATAAAAAACTCAAATGTAATCGTGGCTATTGAAGTGTTTTTAAAACTTATTAATACATATATTATATTTGATATGTGCCAATATTTTATAACTTTAATTACGAATGTGTAGAGTGAGTTAAAGTGAACGTTGTATGCTGAACATGCTACCAGCGACATCTACTGTGTGAGTTGGTTAGTTAGCAAACATGATAACAGTTTCCTACATAGAAAAAGATTAGTCATATTTAACTAATAAAATTATGTCTTATTACAAATATAAGCATGTACATCTGTTTTCACTGTTATAATAAACACAATAAATACGATGTTTTTTTAATCACATTTGCTATAAATTAAGCATTGGATGTGTCAGCTTCTCTTTCTAGATACAGATTATCAGAATTATGACTAACATTATATATAAACAAGCTTATTTAACATAACTGTGAATGTGACGACATAAACTTATAATCATGTTTGAATAGAGTTGCTATCAGTGTCCGTTTAGGTGTTGAATTTCAGAGTAGGTGGACACGGGTTCGATTCTAGCTTGCTGAATTCAACACTTTTCTTTAAAATATTTCACTTTTCTCTCTCTCTCTCTCTCTCTTTCTCTGTCTCTATTTCTCTCCCTCTCTCATATCACAACTAAAAAACACGCGTGTTTGGACTACATCACTTGTTTGACATAGGAAGATTCATCATCTAATTTCAACCGTCAACGAATGTACCTATGTATAAGTGTTGTACTCTACACACGCGCGCACACACACACGCAGAAACTCGTTTTCATTAATCTTTAAATTTCCAGCCGATTGTCAAAAATGTCAACTGCCATTCCAATCATCAACAAAAGTCAATAGCCCTGCTGTACCCATAACGATTACCTACATATCACGTGAGTAGTTGGACACATAAGCCATAGTTCAAATATTCAAATGTCAAAAGTCAATAGCGCTACCAAGATGGCATCTATCACCTGTAGCCTGTCAGCCCCACGCCTATGGGCCTCAGGCCCGGGGACCTCAGTCCCCCATAACTGTGGACTTGAGGGCCCCCACACCGGCGGACTCACGTCTCGTTTTCCCAGGAATCCAAGCCCCCCCCCTATAGTCAACTATCAAAAGGGGCCCATGGACCTTCATCATGGGGGTCCCCGGGGCGGGGAATTCAGGTCACCCACCTCCCGTTTCCCTGGGGCACAAACCCACTGCTCTTATACCCACTCCTACCTACCTGTGACGTCGATCCAATCAGCACGCTCAGATGGAAAGCCATACGCACGGCCTATCTATTACAAATATTTTGGAGAGACAGTACAACGAGAACATTATTAAGTACGTACACATTGGACGACAAATAGTGCCAGAGTATGTTTGATAATAATGTCGTGAACTGGTGTGGTTCCTCAGACTCTTCTAGAAAACATTAGGGGACTGGTGCTTATTATGATTATAATTATTAACAATAATAAAAACACGTATAAGATAATTATTATCTCGTTGTGCAACACACTTTCCTATCTGAGAGGAACGACTATCAAAGAAGAAGTGAAATCCATTGGTTCAAAATAAAATGATCTGCTCAGTTGGGAGTATTAATAACACTGTTGGTTGCTTTCGACTACTCTCCTTACTATACTGCAGGTGTCTAATAGAACTGATTTCTGGAGTCAGTTGTGGAGTTCACAGTAGATAGCAAGTGCACTAAGACTAGTTGTAAGGTTCTTCTTCCTCTTCATTGTAATATTGTTAGATATTATGTGACTACCTATGCTGACGATTTGAACATTATATATATATATATATATATATATATATATATATATATATATATATATATATATATATATATATATATATATATATATATATATATATATAGAGAGAGAGAGAGAGAGAGAGAGAGAGAGATCTTATCTCTGGAACACTCACGTATATCCCGAAATGAGTCCCTCTTTCTAGAGATATGTTAAGTTTTAAATTGTGCGTGCTGTTTAGACTGAAACTATACCGGTTTTAAACATAATTATATTGTAAAACCCTACAAATATAACAACGGTAGATTAATTAAATAACAAGCAATAGACTATCGTCTTTAGTTACGGAATCCAGCAGTTATCGTCGTTCTTCGTTCTGGATGGCCTATCACACCGTCGTAAAGTACTTCTCCGTCGTTTAGGTACTCTCTGCTCGCGGGCCACTCGCTCGACTCGTACTTCTCGCGCACTGTTCACTCACGCTCTTCCACACTCGACGGTTTCCTTCGAACCTTGGGGTGGTTTTCCCCTTGACAGATGGGTTTTACTCTTTAGCGTCCGGATATCTATGCATGTCGTTAGCGGCAGAATATTCATCCACATAGTTGTTGAGATAAAATTAATTCCCACAACTCGACTCTCCTGACAGTCCGCCTCGGATGATGAATCATTATCATCTGAACACATTTTACGCCATGGCTTCATATATTTGGAACATGTGGAAGTGTAGGGTGGATCCTCGTGGAGACCTTCTTTCTTGACATCGTAGGTATCATTGGTCTTGACCATCGGGACTCTGTATGGTCCTATGAACTTCGACTTCAACTTCGAACCTGAGCAGAACTGGGTTCTTCGAATCACGACTAGATCATTTAGCCCATAAGCGGCAGGTTTTTTCTTCTCAGGTTATATGTTCTCGTATTTTCTTCCTGGATTTTGAGCAGTTGCTCTTTCGCTAATCTTCTCAATTCTTTCCTATCTTCTTCAAATTGATTTTTCTCTTTTTCTTCAATGATTTTTCCTATCTGGATTTGAACATTAACTTTCATCTTGACACCCATCAGCAATTCAAATAGCGTGTTTCCAATGCTTCTTTGGTAGGTGGAGTTTATGACTCTCTGGACACGATCTACGTAAAGATACCATTTTGCTGGGTCTTCTAAAAATATCTTGGTTAGAACAAAAATAATAATAGAGTTAATTTGTTCTATCTGACCATTAGCTCTTGGTAGACCAGCAGTAATCTTATGATGCTTTACGTCATTTGCACTACAATAATATTCGAATTCTTCAGAGGTAAAGGCTGTGCCTCTGTCGGAAATAATGTTTGTTAACAGGATTTCCAAAGGTCTTTTTTGGATCTCCAGTTTGGGAATAACTTCTTTCGAGGAAGTGCTCCTCGTCGGATATAACTAAACAAACTTCGTAAATGAGTTAGTTGATTATGGCAAGAATGGAATTGTAATTCTTGTTCGTAGACTCAAGAGGACCGAGGTGATCAATATATGTCTATAAAGGAATGTCTTCTTTCTTAAGCGGATGTAAAAATCCTTCCTGCTTTCCATGCTTCCTGTTAGATAAGATGCAAGGAATGCAATTTCTATTACACCTCTCGATCTTCTTCTTTACATTCGGTATGTAGTATTCTTTCTTTATTAAGTCTTCAGTTGTTCTGACTGCAAAGTGTCCTTCTTCGTGTGCTTCTTTAATTATCTCTTGTTGCATCTGCTTGGGAATTACAACTACTTCCCTTCCATCCTCCATTTGGTAAAGTCGTTTTTCAAGATGTAATCTTTATACGGCTTTTCTTTTAAAATTTCTTTGATTACCTTGATTTCGCCGTATTCTTCTTGACTATTTCGTATAGCTTGGGGAATGCTAGCACAAACCAACATGACAAAGTTTCTACTTAGAGCGTCTACGTGTCTCATTCTGGTACCTGATCGATGAACTACGGTACAATCCAAATCTTGAAGTAATAAAGCCCATCTTGCAATCCTCGTTGATAAATCCTTCTTACTCATAGTATTCTCAAAGGCAGAGCAATCTGTTACAATGTTGAAGCGTGTTCCAAGTATACTCTAAACTTCTTGAGTGCTTCGACTATTGCTGAAACTTCTAACTCATAGCTGCGGTACTTCTTTTCTGCGTCCGATGTCTTCTTAAACATGTAGTAAATTGGATGCATCCGGTTATCTTCATAGGAACGTTGGAGAAGAACGGAATCGTATCCTTCCATTGATGCGTCTGTATGCAATTATATATCGGCATCCCGGCAGTAAATACTTAGCACTGACTTCTTAGATAATATCTTAGCACTGACTTCTTAGATAATATCTGCTTAAGCTTCATACATGCATCTTTTTCTTTGAACCTAAATTTAAAGGTACGATCCTTTTCCAAAAGATCGGTTAGCGGCGATGCTATCACCGAAAATCCTGGAATGAATTTTCTAAAATAGCTGGCAAGTCCCAAAAAGCTATGTACTTGCTTCGGCGTCCCTGGTTCTGGAAACTTGGTTACAGCGTTGGTCTTCAGTTCTGAGGGGTAGAGCTTTGCTTTCTCTATCCTGTGACCTAAGAATTCGACAGTTCTTTTAATTAACTGACATTTTTTCTTATTAATCTCCAATCCATATTCTTTTTCGATTTTTAATCTTTCCAATGCGTCTTCGTCATGCTTGGCTGGAATAATTAAACCGTCCATGTAAGGCAGTACAATTCCTTTGTTTGCAAGATCTCTGAAAACTACGTCGATGTATCTTATAAATACGGATGGACTTATACACACACCAAAGGGAACTTCCAGGAATCGATATTGACCTTGGTGCGTCACGAATGATGTATACTTTCGGCTGTGTTCTTCTACGGGAACGTAAAAGAAACAATTCTTAATATCTACTGTGCTAAAAACACGATCTTTTTGCAGCTTGTCTAGCTGATCTTCTATAAGGGGCAGCGGAAATCGATATTTTATTATTTTTTGTTGATTCTTCTATAATCAATGCATACTCTTGGTGTCTTTTTTCTTGGTTACTACCACTTGACTAGCATATTCAGAAGTGCAGGGTTCTACTTCACCATCTCGAACCCATTGCTCAACTTGGTGATCAACAATCTCTCTTTCAAAAAATGGTAGTCCTCTAGGACTATTGTAGATCGGTTCTTCGTCTTTGACTAATATTTTCATCACAACGTTTGCAGTTTTGCATTTTCTTGGTTGATACATCTTCACAATATGTTCGTCTTCTTTTCTTATACACGTTGGTACTTCATTTCCAATATCAACTTCATCAAGTACATCTACTTGCATTATTTCTTTAACGCCGTCGCCGTCGTCGATCTTCTTGATGGTGATCCCACTGGGATTAATCGTAAGTTCAACATATTGGAGAAATTCATGACCTTGTATAGCAGCATTACTAGACATATATTCACCGTTGACAACATGCATCTTGGTATCAATCAATACGTCATCTAAATCGATCTGACAGTTAAAATAGCCCACACGTTTCACTTTTGACTTACCGAAACCATTTAAAACTATTTTAGAATCATGCATAGTTGGTGCTCCAATACGTCGGTATACTTCTGACCCTATAAGGTTAACTTGGCTTCCGGTATCCACCAGACAGATAATATTTTCATTATCGATCCTTATAATTCTGTGCATTTTGCTAATCGTGATTACTTCAACGTTCTGCACATTCGGCGTGGTGGGGTTGGTTGGAAACATGCCACTCTTTTTGTTTTGAGTTTGACATTTAAAAGATTTGTGTCCAAACTTATTACATCTGAAACACCTGGTGCCTAGATTTTTAGATATGCACTCATTCGACTTATCGCCTTGGTTGCGACAGTTAAAACAACGAATTTTTGTTATCTGCGTCGACTTTGCATTTGACTTTTCTGCTAAACTGGAAGCTGTAGTTTTATTTTTCCCAGTGTTCGGCTTGTAAAATTCCTGTTTAGTTTTCATTTCAGCGTATATTCGCAATTTTTCCTTAAATTCTTTAAATGATTTGGCCCCATACAAAAATATTTTATTCGATGATCTATGACATAATGCATTAATGCTTCATCCTCGACTATGGCTTGATTAGAAATCTCCTTCATTATTAAGAAATACTCACGAATGCTTTCGTTTTTCATCAAATATCTCCCAGATAGTGCTTTATGCAGTTAAACGCTATTTAATCTTGAAGAGTGTTCGTCAATTAAAACTTCTTTCAAAGATTTCCAACACTTTATATTCCTTTCTCCTTGTATCAACAGCTTTCCGAGACCCGTCAGTGATTTTTTGCAAAAATAAACATATACAGCTGACTCCATGAACATAGATCAGCCATGTCTTCCATATATTGAATCTATTTTTCTATTGGATAGCCACTGCTTTCATCAAAGCGTTGAATCGAATATTCTACGTCCATAAAATTCATACCAAAGAACGTTTTTCCATTCGATGAAAAGTTTGAATAAATAGAACAATTTTCTGAAAGATGATATTCCTTCTCGACTTCTTTATCTTCTTCAGTTTCGTCGTCGTCACGCATGGACAGTTTTGTAATGTCTACTAGATTAGCGCAAATGTTTTTTATCAACGTGTCTTTATCGCAATTATAGTCCAAACACAAAATATTTGCAACCGACGTTAGGTCATTGTCCGAAAAATTAGCACTGACATAGGTAATTTTGTCTTTATATTCCTCCGAAAACACCCCGACATCAAAACCGTTAAACGCACCCAGTCTGTGTCTATTTTTATATCACCTTCGCTCTCAAAAATAAGTTTATGCAAGTTCTTTATAGCACTAGTGTGGGCCGACTTTATATTGTTCAAAATAATATCTATATCTCCTTACGCCTTCTTTGTTAAACAATCAAAAATAAAGTCCTAAAATACAACAGTAAATTTGCACAAGCAACAAATATTATACAGTCTTTTTTTTTAAATTTTATTTCAACAACACACCACGAGGGCTTACAGCCTAAATACTATCGTACCGTGGGTGTTGACAAGGAGGAAAGAGGCAGCTTGTTAATTCTGGACTTGAAGGTTTGGAGGTTCGGAGAAGAAGGAAAAACATGTGCCGGCAAGGAATTCCACAACTTGGAAGTCCTCGGGACAAAAGAGCGGGCATAACAAGATGTTCTAAGTCTGGTGACCTGGACAGTAAAAGAATGCATTCGCTCTGTTCCCCTGGTAGATCTGTTGGGGGCAGCAGGTGGGGGAACTATGGAGGAGAGCTCCTTTGAGCAGTGCCCGTGCAGATATCTATAAAAGAGAGAGAGGTCACCAACGGCACGTCGGTGGGCAAGGGATGTCAGCCTTTGGGCGAGGGTAGGGTCACCGATGAGACGTATAGCTCTCTTTTGAATGGAGTCCAGGATAGCGAGTGTAGAAGCGACAGCGGCACCCCAGATGTGGGAGCAGTACTCGAGGTTTGGCCTTATTTGTGAAGTATATAAGGTATAGAGATTAGCTGGTGAAAAGTATTTGCGAGCCCGGAAAAGGAAACCTAATTTCTTAGCAGCCGCTTCTGCAATTGATGTGACATGTTGGTGCCAATTAAGATTTCGATCCACAGAAATGCCAACAAGAGAAAAGGACTCATTACTTTGAATAACTTGGTTGTTCATTGTGATGGGTCTAGGGCTGGTGTATCTCTTGTGAGAAAGAAAGCAAGACTTAGTTTTGGTGGGGTTGAATTGTACAAGATTTCTACTTCCCCAGTCTAATATTTTTTGGAGATCCACGGAGACAGAACCCTCCATGAGTCTGCGATCCTCATCTAATTGGGCTAAAGAGACAAGCTTAGAATATTGTATGTTTGAATGGAGGGTGCTGTCGTCCGCGTAGCTGTGAACTGGGTTGGATGTGCTAGAGAGGAGGTCATTAGATATAACATGCACAGTTCAGGCATTTAGGCTTTTATCAAGTTCGTATAATTAAAAACACACTCAAACAGCAGGTTTTCCGTTATTTTTTAGTGTCCATATCGAAGTAAAATTGTTATCCGAAATCTTACCTGCTATTTTACCTCAATTTACTTCCATAATAAATATCCCTTCTTTAAAGCAATCGTTTATAAAACAAGAATGTTTTAACTTCTGAAGGTGGGTACGTCGTTTTCTTAGAACGTAACAGTTTTTTACGCGTTCACAGATAGTCAATATAACACTGTAACTTCAGGTAGGTTAAACGTCGCGCACGTGCAGCTGGTGCTGCAGCCTTAGCGTCTTAGGTCGAGACCTGGCTACTGTAGATTTCCATACACTGCACACTGTACGATTTATATTCCGGCACGAGTTCTTATATTTTTATAGAAATGTTCTTAGACACCACTACTCTTTAATTAGCGACAAGAAACTGTCTTTTAGCTACCACACGGTTTATATCCCCGCTGAAGCCCCCATTTATAGAGATATTATCCCTGGAACACTCACGTATATCCCGGAATGAGTCCCCGTTTCTAGAGATATGTTAGCTTTTAAGTTGTGCGTGCTGTTTAGACTGAAACTATACCGGTTTTAAACATAATTATATTGTAAAACCCTATAAATATAACAACGGTACATTAATTAAAGAACAAGCAATAGACTATCGTCTTTAGTTACGGAGTCCAGCAGTTATCGTCGTTCGTCGTTCTGGATGGCCTATCACACCGTCATTTAGGCACTCTCTGCTCGCGGACCACTCACTCGACTCTTACTTCTCGCGCACTGTTCACTCGCGCACTTCCACACTCCATTGTTTCCTGCGAACCTTGGGGTGCTTTTCCCCTTGCCCCTTGACAGATGCGTCATACTCTGTAGCGTCCGGATATCTATGCATGTCGTTAGCGGCCGGATATTCATCCACAGAGTTGTTGAGATAAAATTAATTCACACACACACACACAATATATATATATATATATATATATATATATATATATATATATATATATATATATATATATATATATATATATATAATACAATATGAAACAATATGAAACAAGGACTAAAATATTGTATAAAAATGGTTATGTATGCAGAACAGCATAAAAGAGAAGCTTGATAGTGAAAACTACAAAATTTTAGAGAGCAAAACGGATATGAGTACAGAGACAATTTAAAATGTATTTAGAAGTGGATAGTAACATTTGCAGTAGTAAAATAAGCAGTGCCAGGGCTAGATAAATTACTGCTGAGCTCAACTGAAAGTTTACAACTGTATTATTATAAAACCGGTTTTAACTTAGGGGTATGAGGTAGGGACACCAACAATCAGATAACACCAAAGGCTATTTACTTAAAGGTTTTATTTATGAAACTCATATATGAGCCGGTGAAGGATGATGATTTCCAATAACTGAAATCTTGAACCAATGATGAAATGCAGCAGCTGATAAAGCAATAACTTGTAAACAGTTGTAAAAGTTTACCTAGGCGGTTTTGGGGTTAGAAGTTTTTTCTGTGTGATTCCACTTACGAAAAAGATCACCAAGACGGACAGGACAACGAATAAGGACATTGTTGTTAGAAATTGGGGTACATTAACTTAAAACGCTGATATGGGGAGAAATTATAGCGAAAAACAGATAACATAAACAGGCATCAAGAGGTTCAAGCATATGTGCTTTGTGGCCAGTAAACTATATATTTCACAGCAGTGTTGCCAGGAGTTATTGTTTAAGTGACAGCATAAGTGTCTTAAGCAACAGTTCACTACTGCACCCCAAAAAGTTATAAAATAATGCAACTGTGTGTAACAATGACCTTGCTACTGAGGTTATATACTTTTTTTTTAGTGAATTTTAAATAAGAAAATTTGCTTATAGAGTGGTAACGACTCTAAGAAATATTTTTGAACAAGCTTGAATCAGAGTCCTCCCAAGTATATATATATATATATATATATATATATATATATATATATATATATATATATATATATATTTGGGAGGAATTTTCTTATTTAAAATTCACTAAAAAAGTATATAACGTCAGTAGCAAGGTTATTGTTACACACAGTTGCATTATTTTATAACTGTATATATATATATATATATATATATATATATATATATATATATATATATATATATATATATATATATATATATATATATATATATATATATATATATATATATCTGTGTGTACAACATGGTTTGCAGAGCTTCCACGCCAGATGGGGCTTTCAGTTTTTTCGTTACACTGGAAAATTAAGTTCGTTGGCCAGTTATGAGAGTCAAAGTTTTCCATGGAAAATTGCAAATTTTGTTGTCAAAAATGCTATATCTTTGTAACTCCTCAATTTATTTTCACGAAAGTTAACTCATATATTGCCATGAAATTGCGGATTCGATATCTTAAGATTTTAGTTCAATAATTGTAATCCATTTTTCCGGAATCAAATTTAACATAGTTTGAAAGCGGCCGCGAAATATATTCTCTGTTATTAGAAAACCATACATTACTATGTATTACACAGTTAAATGGAATAAACAAATATGGATATATTACACTTCATTAAGTAGTTTCTAATCAATAGAATGTTACAAGATTTGATTGACATATTAAACTGATAGATGGAAAAAATTTAGATGCTTTAAAGCAAATTGTTTATGAAAATCAACAATTTTAATTTATCATCTGTGTATATGTGCGCAAAGAAAGGGTTGAGATCGCAAGGTTATTCATCATCCAAAGACTAAATTTAACATATATGAGTTGAAACACGTCCAGGTAAGTTGTGTAATGTATTGTAAATGTATATAACTTTTATTGCACTTAATCGTATTACCTGGTAACATGAGATCATTATGCTTGGCGAAGGCTTTGACAAATTCGTAAAACTTGGGTATTATTTCTTCATTATATTTGAGTAAGTAATACTTCATTGTCGAAAGAAACCTTATTATATAAAGTGTGTCTTCTTGAGGTGATTCTCTACGATAATTGCTTATTAAATTCATTATTGGAATGCAGTTGCTGTAACCCGCGTAAAACAGGTAATATAATTCGATAAAAACCATATTTCGGTCCATTCGTTCTAGATCCTGCAAGAAACAAAGGTATTTAAAACATAGGTCAAAAAACGAAAACCTTAAACTTATGCATAATAAATATAAGCTTATAGACAGAGTGCTATAATAATATTATTCAGTAGTTACAAAATAGATATATCTACAAAGCCTAATATGAGTAAAGATTGCAACCTGTGATGAGCACTCATAAGTAGAATTTGGACAACCCAATTCATCACGAGAAATTTTTTGGACCTGACGATCGTTTCGCTAACAAAGCTAACATAGCGTAATCAGAGGAATGAATAAAGTTTATACTACTTAATATACCACTATAGCGTCGTGGGCGACGAACACTGGGCATTATTCTTGGTAGAGTAGATGTTATCTCCTCTGCCTTCTTCACGACTGGCCTAGGATAATCTCTGCTAGTGCAATAAACTTTATTGAGTCCTCTTATGACGCTAACGTTGTTAGTGAAACGATCGTCAGATCAAAAAACTGTATTGTGATGAATTGGGTTCTCCAAATTGTACTTAAAAGCCTAATATGTTCAATGTCTGGTAATAGTATGTTATTACTATTTTTTTTAGAAAGAGGAAACCCATCATGGACATCTGGGAAGGAGTCCCCGATAGTGTAGGACTCTTACCAACCAAAACGCCCTCGCTTCATCCATTGCACCCTGGAACTGTCGCTTCTGGACCTATTTTCAGTTCGCGGGGCTCTTCTATCTCAGGGATGAACTGATGTTAGAACGTCTTGCTGGCACTTCTCTTCATATTACTTTTCTTTCATGATTTGCATCATAATGTTTTCGTTGAACAGCGTGAGTCCTATGCTTTCATTTGCCGCTTGTCTGATGTTTTGCCATCTCTGACATAACAACACTGTATGTTCCGGAGAGTATTTCATTACAGTATATGCAGATGATATCCCTGGTATTCCCTATTTCTCTGCGGAGCTGCGAAACAATCCGTAGACCGTTAAGAACTGACCCAGGAAATAATCGACATTACGATGCCCACAGAGGACCCACGGTTTTACTGGTGGAATTAATTGCTTGGTCCACTGTCTCAACTCTCCTGCCATTTTCTCAGAGTCAGCTGCTTCGCCGCAACCTTTCTGCTCTATGTCCTTCCCCTCTTTCAGGGACATAGTTCCGCTCCCTCGCCAGTATTTTGATTGGTGCGATTCCTGCGATAGCCTAAGCTGCCTTTTCACACATTGACCTATGAGCGCAAATCATCTCAACAAGATTTTTCTCTGTGCATTTTCCATCATCTGCGCACACACACACACACACACACACACACACACACACACACACATATATATATATATATATATATATATATATATATATATATATATATATATATATATATATATATATATATATATATATATATATATATATATATATATATATTTCTCCAGGATTGCAAATCATATGGGAGCCGCATATAGCAATGCATCCTTTTCTTATGGTGTCGTGGGCCACGAACACTGGGCATTATTATTGCTAGAGTATATATTATCTCATCTGCCTTCTTCACGACTCGCTTCACATGATCCTTCCAGATGCAATTGTAGGTTATCAGCAGTCCCAAACACCGTATCGCCTGCACAGGTGAAAATTATCTTCCATCCAAATGGAAGCGTATGTTTCTACTCATCCTAGGGCCCTTCAAGATCACCAACTCCGTATTTTCTGGCGCCAGCTCTAACTCATTGTAGGACATCCAGACGTTTATTTGCCTTAACGGCTCCTCAGCTCTGAATTTTACTCGTTCTTTGTCTCTTGTACAGATCACAACCGCCAAATCGTATGCAAAATCAATGAACATGGAGCCTACTGGCAGTTTCAGATGCAGAACATTGCCACACAGGACATTCCAGAGGGTAGTACCCAGAACTGAGCCCTAAAGAACTCTTGCCGTCACTTTATATTCTTTACGTCTCTCGATCAGCACTCTCCTGGTGTTAAAATATCGCTGGATTATTCGTATCAGATATTGAAAGATGTTATTCCGTGAAATTACCCCAATATTTTACTCCAAGAGGCTGCATTGAAAGCGTTTATAACATCCAACGTTATAAGAACCCATAGTTCCTCCTTGGCTTCTTTCTTCATTCTTATGACAGCTTTGATGGATTGCGCCGTTGATTGCCCCTTCCTAAAATTGTATTGATTATCGGTCAAGCGTTCTCCTGTCTCTATTTCCTCAGCGTATCTTTCTTATAAACTATTCATACAATTTGCTCAAGGTGTTCAGCAAACATATGGGCCTATATGCTGATGAACTGTCTAGGGTTATTCCCCCTTTCAGGATTAGTATCAGTTTGGCTAACTTTCATTCTGTCGGAAACTCCTGCATGAGTACAAGCCCATTCAACACTTCCAATATCCACTCTGGAACTACTTTTACTGCCTCATTGATTGCCCCCGGAGGGATTTCATCGATCCCTGGCAACTTTCCGGTCTTCATGGCATCGATAGTCTCTTCTAATTCTTCTATATTAAACCCCCTGATCTCCTGGCTCACTGCTTCATCTTACACCTCATTTGATCTTCTAGGAAACAAATGTTCTGCTACCTCTCTCTCTCTCTCTTTTTTTGTTTTGAGCTCAACGTGTACCTGGTTTGGTATACGCCTTGTGACAATTCTATAAGCGTCTCCACGTATATCTCTATCCAGTTCTTCATATAGCTCATTCGAGTATTTTCTTTTAGACTGATTTATGTTTGTCGAGTCTTCTTTTGCATGTTTTTCCTTGAGTTTTTCTCTCTCTAGCTCGCCTGAACTTCTTCTATTGTACCTCGCCATCGCTACTCTTTTCTCATCACATTTTTTCTTTTGCACATCAGTATCTATGTTTCACCAATATGGCCCTACAGTTTAGCCTTCCCTCCCTCTTTATATCTTGCTTGCTTCATAGGCTTCATTTAACATGAATGTATCGTCTTCTGGTGTAGGTTCATGTTCTGGGCCTCCGAATTTTCCGTTAGTATACTGTTTGTCTTCTCTAATAAAGGTTAGTGTGTTTCCCGATTTATGTATCACCATATTGCATCATTATTGCATCTACCTCCTTCTTCTAATCTTCTAGTTTAATTAGGGGATATATAGCAGCAATGAATATTGAACTGTTTCATATGAATACAGACATATCCTTCTTCGACTCTTATCCTTTTAACCTATTGTCTGATCTGCCTTATGTCCTTTTTTCGAAACATCCTGCAAAAGGCTTCTTTCGTGCAATCTTTGACACTAAGCCATCCCTCCTCGTAATTTAGGTAATTGTCTGTCTTATCCTCTTTGCAGCGCTGCACTTTATGGTCAAATTCTTCGCATTCTGACGTCCGTTCCTTAATTTTACGGCTCAGCCATCCAATCTTCATCCAACTGTTCTTGATTAGCTTTTTTGCGGCCTTTGTTGGCATTGCTACTGCCGCTGTTTTATTTTTAAATCTTTCCGATCTAAGAGAAATAATTCTTATATATTCTGCTTCCACCTCTACGCTATCTTTTATAGCCGATATCACTCTATATTTCGTAGTTGTCACATAAATCCCACTTAGGAAGAACGTCATCTCTCTTCTTCTTGTATGGACTTCCACTTCTTTGACATTTGCTGCTATTTATTCTCTCAAGACATTTGATTTTACCTGTCATCAAATTCCCGCTTGTTGCCTTCTTAATGTTTTTTATTTTGATACCTATTTTGTCTATATCTACTCCTTGTTTGACATTTTTAAGTAAATCCACGTATGTCTGTTGATTTTTTACTTTGACCATTAGGCGGTCTCAGCTTCTGTCTGCCCTGCTGCTTTACTTGATTTTCTGCCAGCCCCGGTGATGCATATCGAGACACTAGATATGCCATTTTACTCGACTTTCTCTAAAAACGCCCTCAAATGTTTTTCTTGTATATTCGTTGCTCAGACTATCCGGAGTCGCTCTGTTATGTATTTTCTGCCATGGTCAAGCACAAGATGTTTCAGATTGACAATTGCCTCATAGAGTGTTCTCATATAATTCATTCTCTTTTGGTCCACGGCGTAGGGCACCTAATAAATGACGCTGAATTTCACCGTGAAATACTTATGGACATATCTAGACCAGAAAAGAACGTTCAGAGAGCACGTAGTGGAAACGGTAAAAAAGTCGAGTATCCGTTCTAGCAAGACTCTTGCCAAATGTGATGGGCCCTAGCAGGTCAAAGAGGGCAGTTATGGGCGCCGTAACTCACAATATTGTGCTTTATGGCGCACCAATATGGCATAGCGTCCTCAAATATAGAAGATATAGGGAAATGCGGAAGGGAGTACAGCGAAAAATCCTGGTACACATTGCTTTGCTCTATAAAATGGTGTCGACAAAAGCTTGAAACGTGGTTACTGGAATCATTCCCATAAAGCAACAAATAGAAGAGAGGGTATAAATCGACCAAGCTGACAAAGTTAATATGAGGGAACGCACAATGGAGAAGTGGCCAGGAGGCTGCGACAGTAACACTGAAAAAAATAATGTACAAAGTTTTTAATAGGTGACCTCACGGCATGGAAGAAGTACTAGCATCGTAAATTGGACTTCTGGCTGACACATATACTTACAGGTCATGGTTTTTTGGCTAATATACTAAGAGATTGCATGTATTGTGAAAATAGGGTGGATTCGGTCGAGCATGTTATTTTTCAGTGATTGAGATGACGCGATTTAAGAGAAAAGTGGAGACGAAAATTAGAATTAAATTGACTACAGGAAATATAATCCCAAAAATGACTGAGTCTAGGGAAAGCTGGGATATATTCCATAATATAATGAACAATATTCCTAAACAAAAGAAACGGGAAGAAAACGAGAGACACCAGAGGAATATCCGCATATAAGAGAAATAAATACAGACGAAACGACCTGAAGTAACCTGTGAATACCACATAATGGTGAAACGGGCAAGCTTGAAGGCAGAAGCAGAGGGGTTTTACTCTGAGTAGCGCCCGACATTTTTGGATGAATTATAAGCCTATAAGCCAGCAATCTTCGCCAAGCGAATATATATTTATAAACACACGGTGCCCCATAATTAATTGGACACGAGCTAGGGGGTGAGAGCTGGCACAAAAACGTGCCTTAGGAAAATGTTACTAGTTTTCGTTTTACAGCGTGTTTAATTTTTCTTAAGACTAGTTTTTCAAATATCTTTAAAGTGGTTCAACATATTATTATGAAATGTGGCATGGTATTATTAGGCATCATGTGTAATACGATGACGGTATCAATTTTATCACTGCCGCTTGGTGGCGCCACCGACAGCAACACTCTCATTAACATGGTTATAATTTTTGGTCCACCCTGTATGCACATTTTCGAACAAAAATAAAGAAAGCGTGGGGCGGGGTGCGCGCGCACACACACGTGTGTGTGTGTGTGTGTGTGTGTGTGTGTGTGTGTGTGTGTGTGTGTGTGTGTGTGTGCGTGTGTGTGGGTGCGTGTGTGCGTGGGTGCGTGCGTGCGTGCGTGCGTGCGTGCGTGCTTGCGTGCGTGCGTGTGTGCGTGCGTGCGTGTGGGTGGGTGCGTGCGTGTGGGTGCGTGCGTATGGGTGCGTGCGTGTGGGTGCGTGCGCGTGGGTGCGTGCGTGTGCGTGCGTGCGTGCGTGCAGGTGCGTGCGTGCGTGCGTGCGTGTGTGCGTGCGTGTATGTGTGTGTGCGCGCGCGCGCGAGTGTGTGTGTGTGTATGACACCGATAACTCAAAAAATAATGGGCCAATTTTGATCAAATTTGGTGAATACCTTCCATTTGCAAGTAGCTTGGATAAGTTCGTAAACCACGAAAATCTGCTCAGTTGAAATAGATTAAACAATGTTTCCTTTTAATTACACAGACGGATTCCCCCTATCAGTGTCAGTTCTGAGCCAGTCTTAAATGTATGGATTTTAGACCACGAAATTATAATGCATGTTTGTAAGAAA
This sequence comes from Tillus elongatus, assembly GCA_964006375.1. Lineage (NCBI taxonomy): Eukaryota > Metazoa > Arthropoda > Insecta > Coleoptera > Cleridae > Tillus > Tillus elongatus. Next base: position 91,002,786 of record OZ023266.1, read on the forward strand.
ATAAATTCGGGACTCAGCAAGTGCATTATGGTAGCGAGTTTTTATTAGATGCCTCAAATTTGAATAGCTCAATTTGATATTAACCTATAAGGTTCGTTGGCCAGGAAACTAGTTTTTTCGGGAACATTTTAAGTTTATTTTCGAAAAAATTTTTTACATTTTTAAACAATAAAGTTATTTTGATGAAATATGGTACATTATTTTTACTATATGTGTTATACTGGTAACAAAATTTGATGTCTGTTTTCTTTTAAAAAAAAAACACATACTTGCTATTTAAAACATTTTTATAAAAATTCACTATCATAACGCACTTGCTGCGTCCGGGCTTTTTTAATTAATGGTTTTATAGATGTTACTTTAATTAATGATAATAAAAATGTTTCTTTTAATAGCGTACATTTTATTGTGCTAAAAAGTACCTACAACAGATACACATAATCTGCACTAAGATCGAAGCCTTCGACAATACATAATGTTAGCGCATAATCGTTAATTTAATGTTATTGAAAAAGTACGTTTATTTTGAAAACGGTCAACTTTTTTTATTTCAAAGGTACGCTTTTCGTGTGAAACTAAATGGCCTTTCTTTATTTTTGTTCGGAAATGTGCATACAGGATGGACAAAAACTTATGACCATGTTAATGAACCAGTGTTGCTGTTGGTGGCGCCACCAAGCGGCAGTGGCGAAATTGATACCGTCATCGTATTACGCATGATGCCTAATAATACCATGCCGATGCCACATTTCATAATAATATGTTGCACCACTGTCAAGATATTTGAAAAAATAATTTTAAGAAAAATTATTTAAACACCCTGTAAAACGAAAACTAGTATCATTTTACTAAGGCATGTCGAGCCTAATCGCTTTATTTTTGTGCCAGATATCATCCTTAGCTAATATACAATTTATTATGGGACACGCTGTATATATATATATATATATATATATATATATATATATATATATATATATATATATATATATATATATATATATATATACATAATCGGAAAGTTTTCGCGGTCATTAGTGTGATAAATACTTGGTTTTTGGGTTAAATCGTGTCTAGAATTGATTAAAGCTCGACGTGTCGCCTCCTGTTTTGGACACATATTCAATAGGATAACGCAATATGAAACAAAATGAACTCTCCAGCATCAAGCTGCAAGATGTGAATAAGGGTAGGGTGGGTTGTTGTAGCTCAATTACGAGGTGCCAATCTGACTACTCCCGAAAATCTCACTAGATGTCATCTCTAAGGCTTGGCGTGTTCAATCCTAGGCCTAAGATAGATCTAACCGTTCGTAATTAGATTTTATTCCTTATAGAGTGTCGTAAGCAATATCGTTATCAGTGTAATTAGTTGGGTTAGTTAGTTTTATTAAGTCAGGTTCTTTCGTAACTGTACCTACAGGATTTAAAAGAGGGGTATTTGTTGACTCAGGTAAAGCAGTTAAATTATCTATTGGTGTATTGGTAATTTTGTATCTCTGTCATATCTTTGGCGTAATAGGATTCCAGGCAATCAGAAGTTGAAGACCATTATGCCTCTTTTACAAACAATCGGGGCGTGTTTCGTTTTTCTCATGCGCTTCGCGGATATTTCTGGTTTTGAAGTTGTCGAAGTCTATTTCGTGTACTGTATGAATATGAATCATGGACTGTGTGCTTAAGGGGTACAATTGTCTAACTGCGAGTGTGTTCATATATTCTATTGTAGCTACGTCTATTCGTTTATCCTATCTAAGTTCGGAAACAGTCGGAACAAGGCATTTTGTAGACTTCATCGGATTCATTTGAATTTGGTTTTAAGATTATGCATTCTAAAAATTCGGCTGATCTTGTCGGTGCCGACTTTAACGTGTGGTAAGAAGATTTTGCGTCGTTGCGAGGACTTTGTCTGGTTTGCTCTGGTGTAGCCGCAAATTTTTAGGCGTTTCCATCTAATGCCTTGTAGTATGTGGTTCTTTGTCACATCCGTTTTCCAGTAATGCCTGTTTTAAAAGGTTTTGTTCTGTTTGTTTATTGTTATAGTCCGTTAGTCTCAGAGATCATGTTATTAGTGTTCAAACCACGGAATTTAGTTTCGATGGGTGATGGTATGGTTCGGCCTTAAGGTAGCAATTAGTGTGGGTTAGTTTTCGGCAAAGAGCGTAAAAAAATCGTTATACGGGGTTTTGGTGATCCTCACATCTAAGGAAAATGATTTCCTATTTCTATGGCGAACTGGCTTGAGGATTGATTGTATTTAGGTAAGGAAGAAATTCGTCGAAGGATTGTTTGCCGTGTGGGCAGACAGCCAAAATATCGTCAGCGTATCAAACCGGGAGGTAAGTTTTAGTTGGGATAAATTAAGGAATTGTGTTTCAACATTTTCCATGAACATTTTAGCCAGTGCTGGAGTAACTAGTGAATCCATTGGAGCACCTCAAATGTATCAGTCAATTTTTTTTTTGGAAAAGAAAATAAGTGCTAGGCATGCAATGTTCTTTAAGGGTAAGTGTTTTGTGTGGAATATTATGGTAATATTTCGGAATGTTAAGGGTTCAAGATAAAAGTATGTTAGTGAATAAGGAAATAATATCTAAGCTATCACACACAGATATATAATGACGGAACTGGGTTATATATTATATATTACATATTATGTATTAAATATTATATATTATATATTATATATTATATATTATATATTATATATTATATATTATATATTATATATTATATATTATATATTATATATTATATATTATATATTATATATTATATATTATATATTATATATTATATATTATATATTATATATTATATATTATATATTATATATTATATATTATATATTATATATTATATATTATATATTATATATACTTATACTTCGTAAAAAATATTTTTAATGTAACAAGTTGTTCAAAATATGGCACATTAAATTTATAAGTTATTTATAACTAATGCTGCTATAAGGTTCCTAAACAAAAGTCATAAATTCATCTCCATCCACTTTAGGCAAATTGGCATTTTTTCTGCGATCCCTGGCCTTTCAAATTCGCTCTTAGTTGTGTTGTCTTCTAGAAATGGTATGTAGTATAGTACTAAAATAAAACATACATAACGTTACTTCACATAAAATAAACCATATTCCTAAGTAACAAGAATAAAAACAACATTATGTTATAACAATCAACAAGGTAAATCAATATTTATAAAAGTATAGACGCAGCAAGTACGTTATGGAAGTGAATTTTCATTAAAATGTTTTTAATTACAATATATCGCTCTAATGCGAGCAGGCATCAATTTGGTAACCGGTATAACCTATATAGTAGGAACAATGTACCATATTTTATCAAAATAATTATTTGAAAATGTACAAACAGTTTCCGAAAATAAACTTTAAATGTTTCTCAGAAAACTGGTCTCCTAGAAAATGAACCTTAGGTTAATAGCAAATTGAGTTATTGAAATTTGAAAGATTCAATGAAAGTTTGCAACCAAAACGTCCTTGCTGCGTTCATACAAAAATTTTCCGACAATAAAGTGCAATGTTGGTTTCCTAACCAGCAAAACTTACGTTAATAGCAAATTGAGTTATTGAAATTTGAAGGATTTAAAGAAAATTCGCTACCAAAACGCACTTACTGCGTCCAGATTTTTTCTTACAAACATGCATCATATTTCGATAAAAAATGTTAAAATGCAGTAACGAATTTGTTATACGAAAATTAGCTACAAATTATAGTCGGTTAAACCATAAACTCCACTTAACCTACAGCGAAAGCATCAACTGAACTAAACCGACAGCCAAACCATCAGAGAAAGGGTCTTTTGGAATGAATTTTCTGTAAACATTTTAGCAAAATGAAGGGCAATGACGGTTGAATCTGAAACTTAGGGGTTCGCAGAACACTCTTTTTGCAACATTTTCTTTTCATAATCCGTATTTGTTTTACGTACTTTGCTTAAACATTGCCAATTTTGACGTTTTAAATTGCGAGTTGGACGTTTTGAGGTAAACTCCAAAATTTGTTTGTTTAGCTGCCCGTAACTTTTTTGTTCTTAAACTTAGAGAACTAAATTTTGGTAAATGGTTCACTCTTTATAATACAAATATGCGCACCAAATTTGTTTGCCCTCTCTTTGTTATTTCCGGATATATATTTTTTTTAGAAAGGAAATACAAAATTTTCCGGGAAATCCTAGTCCGATTTTTTTGACTAACGAACTTATCCAAGCCACTACCAAGAGGAAGGCACTCACCAAATTTGATCAAGATCGGTCCATTATTTTTTGAGTTATCGGTACTATATATATATATATATATATATATATATATATATATATATATATATATATATATATATATATATATATATATATATATATATAAACACGGATCTCCCCATTAGTGAATTTTTTTAAGAAATGTCACTAAAAAAGAAAATTTGAATCACCAACGACTTATGGGCCAGCCTGTAATTGTATACAATTTTTTTTGCATGTTGCATAATAACGGATATAATATTAACCGACAAACTCTATAGCCAACACTACTGTCAAAGCATCAGAGAAAGGGTCTATTTGAAATGAATTTTCTGGAAATGTTTGAGTAAAACGAAGGACAATGACGATTGAAACTAAGACTTCAGGCTTTGTAAAACATTCTTCTTGAGACATTTTCCTTCCATAGCTCATAATAGTTTCAGGTTCATTGCTTAAATATTACCAATTTTGACGTTTTAAATCGCGACTTGACGTTTTGAGGAAAACCCAATTTTTTTTAAATGCCTCTAACTTTTTTGTCCTTCAACCTACAGAGATAAATTTTGGTAGATACCTATGATGTATATCAGCGTACCAAATTTGGTTGCCCTTACTTTGTTAATTCCGGAGATATAATTTTTTGTCGAAAGAAAACACAAATTTTTCGGGAAATCCTGAGCAGATTTGCCTTGCTAACGAACTTATCCAAGCCACTTGTGAAAGGAAGGTACTCACCAAGTTTTATCAAAATCGGTCTATTATTTTTTAGTTATAGGTGTGACACACACACACACGCGCATATATATATATATATATATATATATATATATATATATATATATATATATATATATATATATATATATATATATATATATATATATATATATATATATACATATAAAGTCTAAAACCAACCTCGGATTTGGGTTCCAGGGGTCCTAAATAGCGCTCATTTGAAATACTTTTTCCAAAATTCAAAAGTTGGGATCTCCTCATTAGTGAACTTTTTAAAGAAAATTCACTAAAACTCATGCAAAGTCTCATCGATACATAGATGATGTTGCTGTAAAAATGTTCAATTAGTTGCATGGCAATTTTTTTAAATTTAAAAAAATAATCTTTAAAAACAACAAATTGTTACACAAGGGGTATCGCTAATAAGACTTTCAAATTTGTTTCATAAACATGTACAATTTACAGCCCCTAGTAACAACCATAACGTTTTTTCAGGTTTATTTACTTGACTCAAATTCAGAAAATTATAGACCTTTCCTTTATATTATTAAAAATGCATTCTGTAAGATATGAAAGTTATCTAGTTTTTTTTAGATGAAAATTCCCAGTATCCAACATTCGGAATTCGGGAATGTTAAAAAATCGTTAGCTTTTAAAGCAAATATTATGACTTCAGCTTTATTACATTACTGAATACAAGTGTATACCGTTTTTCTTTGTTGCTACAAATCCTTGATTTTTGTCTAAAACTGGTTTCAAACAGGTCTACGGTTCTTATTGTTGTGAGAATGCATCTAACCTTACATACTTTGTCCCTATATTAGGGTAGAAACGGCCAGGGCTGACAATTTATTAAATTGTTAGTTAGTTGTACACAGTCCCTATTTTTTAACACTTTGTGTTATTTAGAGCTGGCGTGACAACATACTACTTGGTTCCGCAACTAGGTGGCGACACGCTCACCACTCACTTAGTGTTGAAAGGCTGGCTACTTTAGCCGTATTACTTTATAGGTGTATTTTCGCTGCAGTTAGTATGCCGTACTGACTAGTTATAATGAGAGCGAAACTGGTCTATGGTTCTAATTGTTGTGATAATGCATCTAGCCTTACACACTTTGTCCTTATATTAGGGTAGAGATGGGCCAGGGCTGACAATTTATTAAATTGTTAGTTGTACACAGTCTCTATTTTTTAACACTTTGTGTTATTTGGAGCTGGCGTAACAACATACTACTTGGTTCCGCAACTAGGTGGCGACACGCTCACCACTCACTTAGTGTTGAAAGGCTGGCTACTTTAGCCGTATTACTTTATAGGTGTATTTTCGCTGCAGTTAGTATGCCGTACTGACTAGTTATAATGAGAGCGAAACTGATCTATGGTTCTAATTGTTGTGAGAATGCATCTAGCCTTACATACGTTGTCCTTATATTAGGGTAGAGATGGGCCAGGGCTGACAATTTATTAAATTGTTAGTTGTACACAGTCTCTATTTTTTAACACTTTGTGTTATTTGGAGCTGGCGTGACAACATACTACTTGGTTCCGCAACTAGGTGGCGACACGCTCACCACTCACCACTCACTTGGTGTTGAAAGGCTGGCTACTTTGGCCGTATTACTTTATAGGTGCATTTTCGCTGCAATTAGTATACCGTACTGACGAGCTCTAATACGAGAGAAATCGGTCTACGGTTCTAATTGTTGTGAGAATGCATCTAGCCTTACATACTTTGTCCCTATATTAGGGCTGACAATTTATTAATTTGTTAGGTAGTTGTACACAGTCTCTATTTTTTATCACTTTGTGTTATTAGGAGCTAGCGTGACAACATACTACTTGGTTCCGCAACTAGGTGGCGACACGCTCACCACTCACTTAGTGTTGCATTAGTTTCTGAATATTTATTATATATATAACATATGCCCTATGGTATGATAATTACAGTCACTTGTTTCTCAATATCCTGGTGATGTAAACACAGAAAGCAAGCTCATTGTCATTCCTGAATTCCGAATGTTGGATACTGGGAATTTTCATCTAAAAAAACTAGATGACTTTCATATGTTACAGAGTGCCTTATTAGTGATATAAAGGAAAGATGTAAAATTTTCTGTATCTGAGTCCAGTAAATAAACCTGAATAAACGTTACGGTTGTTACTAGGGGTTGTAGATTGTACATGTTTATGAAACAAATTTGAAAGTCTTAATAGCGATACCCCTTGTGTAACAATTTTTTTGTTTTTAAAGATTATTTTTTAAAACTTAAAAAACTTGCCATGCAACTGATTGAACGTTTTTACAGCAACATCATCTATGTATCGATGAGACTTTGTATACGTTTTAACGAATTTTCTTTAAAAAATTTTGTCTTCAAATGAGCGCTATTTAGGACCCCTGGAACCCAACTCCGAGGTCGGTTTCAGACTTTATATATATATATATATATATATATATATATATATATATATATATATATATATATATATATATATATATATATATATATATATATATATATATATATATATATATATATATATATATATATATATATATATATATATATATATATATATATATATATATATAACATTTGCGCTATGGTATGATAATTACAGTTGCTTGTTTCTCAATATATTGGTGATGCAAACACAGAAAGCAAGCTCATCGTCATTGTGACATTACCGTCCTGACAGATTATGCCGGAAAAATAGTCGTGTTTGAAATCAATTATGAAATTCTCATTTTCAAATTATTTTTTTGCCTCGTTATTTTTGTAGTATGTGTAATGAAAAAAATATTAAAAATCATCTTTGTGGGATGTCTATCAGATGTGATAAGTAAAAAACATGCAAATTGTCTAATGAAACGCAGCCCGGTTTCGTTCTAATTAGCGCTCGTCAGTGCGCTATACTAATCACACCGAAAACACACCTATAAAGTAATACGGCTATGGTACGGTCATGGTCCATAGCCGTATTAAAATATAGGTGTGTTCTCGCTGTGATTAGTATAACGCATTAACGTGCTCTAGTTAGAGCGAAACCGGTCTGCGTCTCTAATTATGGTGAGAATACATCTAGCCTTATATACATTACCTCTGTATTAGGGAAGAAATGGGTCAGTGCTAACAATTTACAAAATTGTTAGTTGGTTGTACACAGTCTCTATATATAACATTTTGTGACATTTATTAAAAGTCTTAGCTATGGAACGAACTAAAGGTCATATACAAACTAGCTCAAAAGAGTATATGAACCCAAGGTTTTACGAAAAAAAATGGCAGAATAAAACGACTCCGATAAAGCAGGTGGAAGTACAAGCGCCCTTTATCCTAAGTGGAAAGAATATCTTGTAGTAGAAGATTGCGGAAAATTAACAAAAAGTGTTACATTTGTGGAAGGAAAAACAACTAGCTTTGAATGTATAGAATGTAATAATTTCGATTCTTTAGAGCCAGCAAAGAACATTTGTGGCATTTGCGCTAAAAAATTCAGTTATTTAGTAGGTTTGGCTTTCTTGCATACGGTTTTATGTTAACCACAATAATCTTTTAACAATAATTTTTTTGGCAAGTGTACCGAGACTCTGTCAGACGCCGCCACGGAAGTATCGATGTTACGAAAATTGGTGCTGGTAATAAAGGGAGCAAATAGCATACAACGTAAATTTTTTAATTTAAAATTATGTGCATATGCATTTATGAATAGATCTTACCTGGAAAGGTAATTTGATTTCTCAACGCAAATTCATCTGTAAATTTGTAAAACTTCATGAGAACAACAGGATCATGTCGAATGAGGTAGACCCTCATGTCCATAAAGAAATATCTAAAAGGCGGAAGGTATGAAAATGATGTAAGCCTGCTGTGCTTCCTTAAAAACTTCACAACGGGAATACAGCTTATGTAACCTGCCTGAAATAGTTCGTCCAGTTCTTTGTATACAACAGTTTTTCCAACGATGTCGATCTCCTGAAAAGAAGTAAGCATTTAAATTAATTTTTCATACATGGAAATAGAAATTCAGATATACTAAGAAACGGTTTTGTAATATACATGTTGAACGTATTAATTTTTTTCTAAATAATTTTGAACAAAAAGTAAAAATATAGGTGCAAAAAAGCGATCGTGCGTTAAGCGTCTTGCTTACCGTTCAAAAAATGTATCAGCATTATTCAGTCGAAATCTTTTATTCATCCACTAAAACAAAACACGAGAAACTGGGGATCTTGATAAAATATTAAAATTGTGAAACCGCTAAACACATTAATTCCTCAGCTAATAACACTTTCGCTGTTATTCGGGAAAAATTAGACCTATTTGCATACTTTTGATAACTCTACATTTAAAATAGTACTTGAGTGATGCCACAAGCTCCTACTTTAATTAATTTGGGTTTTTATTATTGATTGTAAATGAAAAATATACCTCTATGTATGCGCATAATAGGATAGTTGCTAATTTAAGTAAATACGTACATTAAGTAAGTCGTAGTTAACAATTCTAAAATTATCAACACTAATGTACCTAGTGCCCCAAGTGAAATTTTGTATTTATCTAAACGTTAGAATAACAAAAATATATAATTGGTAAGATCGACACACATACGTATTAATAACAGATGAAAATGTATTTAGTTTAATACAGGTGGTCTACCAAAATATTTCAATTGAAGCTTTTTTGTTATTGCAAGACAAAACTAAAACTAAACTCGGACGAGTCAATTTATTTAAATGAGGCACGCATTTTGTCATCCTAATAAATTTCAACTCCCGAGCGGTGCTGATTTCAGCCAATAAAATCCTAAAAATCAAGGGTTAGCTTGCAAAAAGTCGTTATGAAGGTCATCAAATTTTTATTTCATTGAACCCGGTTTTCTAAATCTAAATCAGGACCTCCCTAGTTGTTAAGAAATTTTTGTTAAGAGGAATAGGCAATATGACTTAAAGCAGATACACAAATTGCTTATAAATAAATTTTCCTTGCAAATAAATGTTTATAACTTTTATTTTCTTGTATAATAGAAATCTGAATTTTGAATTATAGTTTACTTTTTATACCGTAAAAATATGTCTAAATTTGGTTACCACAGCTTTGTTATTTTCGGAGATACAATTTTTTCTCGAAAGAAAACCTATGATTTTCCCCAAAAACCTGGTCCCATTTTCCTGGATAACGAACTTATCCAAGCCACTTACAAGAGGAAGGTATATGCCAAATTGATCAAAATCGGTCCATTATTTTTTGAGTTAACGGTGTGATACATATATACATACATACCTACATATATACATATATATATATATATATATATATATATATATATATATATATATATATATATATATATATATATATATATATATATATATATATATATATATATATATATATATATATATTACGTTCTTCGGGGTTCTGGATTTGTTGACTGACAAAACACAGCTTTTCAAACTACTAACTTATCACAACCAACTATTTTCCAACACCACTATCAACTATAATATTTCTCTCTATTACTAACTGTCCATAGAACTATATTCCACTATTCGCCTTATATGATTGCTTCTTATACACCAACACTTACTGCTGACTCGTTTAAGACTCTATGATCACTTTTTCTGCTCCACACTAACTCAATACTAAACTAACTTACTCTATATGCCGTTCGTCTATTTATACTGTCCATAGGGATTCTAGACCTTCTACACTGTTCTACACCTGTCACTTCTGGCCCCTTCTAGAAATATAATTCATGTTTGCTGTTACACTGTATAACCGGCCTCTGATCATAGAAGTACCAAAGTTCATAAACATAAATCTCATAGACGGGTGTGACAGTGCTCCCCTCTTACGTTTGATCGTCTTGGTCGAATTCTGATATCTCTTGGTATGGCGTAAGCCTGTGTAGAGGGACCACATTAATCTAGCTTTTCGGGCTCATTTGAATGCGATAGGAAACCTCATTGATATTTGACCACCTTATATGGACCTTCCAATAATGTCTGCAATTTCGGTGCCCGTCCCTTGCGTCGTACTGGATTGTAGAACCACACCGGACCTTCTTCTTTAAAACCAGCTGAATTAGCTCACACGTCATAAGGGGTCTTCATGCGGTCGCTTTCTATTCGTATGTGGATTCGGACAGCAGAATGGATGGATTTCCTCCTCGTCAATATGTCGGTGCTCCCTTCAAGCGAAGTTCTTACGTTGCACTGGTTCTTCCGCACAACTGCTCTTGTTCTGGTGTTTCTATTTACACAAATGTCTCTACAGGCCCTGTTCTCTCTGTCGACATTAGCTCTGTTCCAAGAAGTGTGTTTACTGACCTTTTTCGGGGTTGGCTTTAGATTTACATGGTCTTTATACATTTCGTCTTGTACTTCTCCCATAATTAATTTTCTACTTGCTTCTGACTGGGTAACTGGGTCGTCTCTTCCTCTCACAGCTCTCTTCACTGGAATGGCAGTTTCGGGGCAGACGTTAGTATTTTCCTCTACGGTGATTTTCCGCACTACCAGGTTACTCTTAGGCGACACTAGTATTTCTTCACCGCCGATAGCCAGGATGTTAGGGCCAGGATCAAGTTTAGCGCACTGACCTTGAAGTATGTCCAAGCTAATTATAATCCGATCTGATATGGCGGCGACTATGGCTCTCTGGTTTGCCTACCATGTCCCAATTTGCAGCTCGACGACAGTTTCGCCAAATACCTGGATTTGATCAACACTGGCTCCATTTACTCTGTACACTCTATATGGCTCTCTTATTCGCCATCTTGGTTTTTTCCTTGCGAGTGATCTTAGAGCCCAACATGCTCATCGTATATGTTTGATCTTACCGCAGCTCCAACAACGCAAGGCACGGTAAGCTCTTACTGACTTCATATGAAATGTAGGATTTGTCTGTTCTACTATTTTCTTTAGTAGCTGAACCGCTTCGGATAAATCTGTTTTAATTTCTTCTCGTATTTGGAGACTGCGAACTCTCACATGACTTTTTGATGCTTGCTTTGCCGCTTCGAACTCCAAAGAATGTGCCAAAGCATCGTTTTTGTGTATTGCCATCCTCATCCCCCGTTGGATGTCTGTATTCCTCATGCCATCAATGAATACTTGCAGTAACAGCTGATTCGGGGGGTGTAGGGTAAGCTGATCAGGTTAGCCTGGCAATGTCGGTTTTGAATTGCTTCTCGTCTCATTTTCAGACCTCTTCATCTCTTTTTCTCATTTATTCTTTTGCCATTGGCTTTCTCACATGTCTTACCATATTCACGTTAGTGTTACTTTTGTTTTAAATGTAGCACTTCACTTTACATGTATCGCAAACGTGTTTGTTAGTAAACATATATAAAATGAACACATGTGTTTTATTTATTAGTTAAGTAAACAAAACGGCGGTGGTGTCAACATCTATAAATTATCGTCAACACACACTTAAGTTAATTAAAAATTAAGTTGTCTTAGAAGTGAGATCTGCTTCAGTTTGCTCTAGAGTATCCAAGTCACACAGATAGCTTTTGGTATGGTTGATTTGAAGACTTAAATTAATTATTGATAAGAATACTGGTTATTTAAAGGCAACAAAATGGGGTTAAACTGGTCAGAAAATATTCAGACACTGGTTGGAAAATAAAAAAACTAAAGAGTTGATTGCCTATTACAACAACAATTACATCTCAATTAACACCAACAACCGCTACATACTTGGTGGACTTTGGTGGAACTCAGACTGAAACCAACTCGATATTTGGTACATATGAGTGCAAAGATTTGATATTAAATTGGCCTGTGGGATATCCAATCCTTTTTATAAAAAGTGGAACCAAATTTTTTTTTATTTTTCGTAAGCGAATTTGGTAGTTATGGTAGTTAATTTTCATTAAACGCTTCAAATTTGAATCACTGAATTTTCTATAAACTTAGGAGTTTAATTTTCGTATTTAGTAAGGTACCATATCAACCAAATTTATTAAAATACCTTTGCAATTTACGGAGAAAAAATTATTTTCGAAAGAAACCGGAAAACTTTGTCAGATTTTCCTGGCTAACGAACTCATCTAAGCCATTAATAAAAGAAAGGTACGTGGCGAGTTTTATCCAAATCGGTTGGGTCCTTAGAACCCAAATCCAAGGACAGTTGAAAAGTTTATATATATATATATATATATATATATATATATATATATATATATATATATATATATATATATATATATATATCTGTGTGTGTGTATCCAACCGATAACTCAAAAAATATTTCACCAATCAAAACCAAATTTGGAAATTCCCTTCATATTGTTAATAGCTTGGATGGGTTCGTTATACGGTTTTAACAGTCAAACACTTTCAGAAAAAAATGTTTGAAAACGCAATATTTTTTAATTTACTATAAATATGAAACTAAAACTTTCCACGCATGTAGATATCGTCTTTCCACGCATGTAGATATCGTATAAGTGATCCCCTCTACGGAATTTGAACTTCATCGGTTCAGTAAATTTTGAGTTATAACTAAATAAAAGATAAACAATATACTATATGACCTGAAAATACCTCTGAATGGGTGCCTATAATGTTAGACAAGGTTAGACAGATATATCAGGGGTTCGCTACAATTGCAAACAAATGCTTCAAACACACTTCAAACAAACAAGCTACATAATAAACAATCAGCGGGGTTGCCATTTGCCGAAACTGTCATCTGAATCTGAAGATATCAGAAAATTATAAAGTAATAGATAAATGTTTTAATGAAAGTGATTCAATTTGTTTAAATGCAATCTAGAATCCGTTTTATTATGTATAAATATTAAGTTTCCCATTCTTCACGGTATTTAAAAGCCATCTCCCTATCCTGGTTTAATTTGACAACTTTTAGCTATTTGTCATGCGCTATTGTGCCGACTGACAGCAGGAGGAAAGTCGGATTTGAGCTTATATTCTTTTTCTTTGTTCACATACGTCATGAACAAAGAATAAGAAGATAACCTCTAAATCGACTCCGCTAATTCCGTTGAATCTTAGAATAAGGTACTTATGTTTACTTTTAGTTTTTATTTACTCTTCATGTAGTGTATGGAGAATTTGAGCTACATGAAACTACATAATATCATAAGGTAGTTTCAATTATACCTATTTTATTTTAAATTATACAGATGTTCAGGGTGAATTATTAAAATTTTAATTTCAAAATGTTGTATTGTTGATATTTATTTATTTGATTTTTAAAAAGTACGGATACACCAATACTAAATAAGTGTTTTAAAAGAGTTTAGGTGCGGCAAGTGCGTTATGGTAGCGAATTTTCCTTAAAATATTTCAAATGGTGATAATTCAATTTCCCATTAAACTAGGATCTTCAGTTTTGATACCTACTAAAATCTATATAAAAGCAGCGTGGGTACTAAATGTTAAAAATAACACAATGAGCTTCACAGGCAACGACAAATTTGTTTTAGTAAACCATTTTTGTTATTTTGTTTACAGAAACTGGTTCGATTGAGTTGACCAGAACGGATTATCCAAGCGACTAATAAGGAAAAATACCTGCTATGCTTATAATTTGTCAGATACATCCTTTTTGCAAATAAAAATGACATTTTCGGTGAATTTGCAGATTAGTACACGGGGGCATTTTAGAAAAAAAATCAGAAACATGCTTAGATCTTCTTCTGGATGCACACACCACAAGAAATATTTCTTGCAAACAGCCCCCAAAAAAGTTTCGAGACTAGGAGTGAATAGGGCTGTTGGGCGGGAAAGAAGATTGAAAGGAAATGTGACCGAAAAGTGCGAAAAAATCAGGTAAGTTGGACCTCCCTAAGCTGCGTTTATCCCATTTTGCAGATATACCTCCTTAAAATTCTGTTTATCCCGCCCAGAACCCCAAATATTTACCGCAGGTCCCGTAACTTTCTTGCCGGTTATCCCCAAGAAATTTTTCTGGTTTACATTGTTCTTGTCTATGCATTGAAGGTGGTTTTAGGCATGCAGAGGGGGAAGGGGTTACCCCTGCGACAGTGCAGCGAACCAAGATTTTCAATTTATGTTTAAATTGTTACCCCATTTCATTTGTTTAAAATATTTTCCAAAAATGAAATTGAGCTTGTCTTGTTTGTCAGTCTTACATAGAGAGCTACAATATTGCATTATTTTCGAAAAGATTAATCAAAACCCAATCATTTTACATATAGTTTCTTGCCTTTCTTCCTCAAGATGCGTTCAACCAGATATATGTCTGTTTGTTTAGTCTTTTGTAGTTCTTCCTCAAAAAACTCTACACTGACAGGCTTACTTTGCATAATATGCAATATACAAATACAGCAACATATCTAGCAGAATATATTATCTTCTAGTAAATATGTTGCTAGGTTTGTGAAATGGACCCCAGCAATCTTAAATAACTCTGTTGACCAGCAACGTGTATAACCTGTCAAATTGAGCATTCGCTTTACTTATGTGCACAACATCATCCATTTTAAATTTATTTTGATCAATAACTGCTTCATTTTTCTTATTGAAATCTATAGGCTCTACACCGATCACTTGATCAATGGTTGAGTTGTATGTAGCTGTAACATCAGGCAGTATACTTAACGACTACTTGTAAGAACCAGACAAGTGAAAGTTTTTATATATCTTCTCTTTCAAGGTACGTATGACTCTTTCCACTATTGCCGCCTTCTTTACACTATATGGTCTGTAACGATTGATGTTGTATTTTTTAATTAAGCGTTGAACTTCGTGTTGTAGAACTCTTTACAAAGATCAGACTGGATGTTAGAGACGGCTGTACTATTAGCTAAAATATCAGACGTGGCTTTAGTCACCTCTTCGGCATTTTAGTGAATTTTCTTAGAAAAAATTCACTAATGAGGAGATCTCGACTTTTGAATTTTGAAAAAATTTCTTCAAATGAGCGCGATCTAGGACCCCTAGAACCCATATCCGGGGTCAGTTTCAATTTTTATATGTTTATATATATATATATATATATATATATATATATATATATATATATATATATATATATATATATATATATATATATATATATATATATATATATATATATATATCTATATATGTATCACACCGATAACTCAAAAAATAATGGGCCGATTTTGATAAAATTTGGCATGTATTTTTCTTTTGTAAATAGCTTGGATAAGTTCGTTAGTCAGGAAAATCTGACGAGGTTTTCCGGGAAAATTTTGAGTTTTCATTCGAAAAAAATTCTTATCGCAAAAAGTAATTAGCCGATTTTAATAAAATTTGGCATGTACCTTTCTTTTGTAAATAGCTTTGACAGGTTTGTTAGTCAGGAAAATCGGACGACGTTTTCCGGGAAAATTTTTGGTTTTCATTCGAAAAAAAATTTTATCTCAAAGAATAATAGGCCCATTTTGATAAAATTTGGCACGTACCTTCTATTTGTAAATGGCTTTGACAAGTTCGTTAATCAAAAAAATCGGACAAGGTTTTCCGGGAAAATTTTGAGTTTTCATTTGAAAAAAAAATTTATCTTAAAAAATAAAAAATGTATGATAACCAAATTTGGTAGGTAGGTTTACGATATAAAAAGTAAACCACACACCAAAATTTAGATTTCTATGTTGCAATAAAAAAAGTTATAAAATATTTTGTGCCAGATCATTTCTATGAAAATTCACTACCATAACGCACTTGCTGCGTCCAGGCTTTTTTTAGGTTTAAGCAGGCGAGTCCACGCATACTGTGAAAAACAATTGATAACCACAAAAATGTACTTGTAACCAGAGTTTTCTCGACGATAGTCTGTAAACTCAGCCAAATAAATCTGCCGCAAGTGATCCAAACCTTTAATTATGGTACGCCTAGGTTTAAAATTGATCCTTGCAGGTTTATATAATTCATTGATAATGTTATTAAAAAAATTCACTAATAGAGAGGTATTGATGGTGAGACTTTGCAAATATTTTTTCAAATGAGCGCGAACTAGGACCCCTAGTACCCATATCCGGGGTCAGCTTCAGTTTTTATATGTTATATATATATATATATATATATATATATATATATATATATATATATATATATATATATATATATATATATATATATATATATATATATATATATATATATATATATATATATATATAGGCAGTCCCACGTAAGGCGTGAATTAGAAGTTTTCGAACTGGTACTGGGATTTCGATTCTGAAAATTTGAAACTGGATGTATCACCATCCGCTCACTATAACTAAAATATTTTGGTGACTGTATCACTTTCGGTTGTACCGGAAGTTGCCAAGAACTTTCTTAACTTTAATTGGACACCCTATATATTATTGTATATTCGGAATGAGCATGCAATTCTGCGGAAAATTATATGCCACTTGCTTATACTGGTGTCAGCCGTTCTCAAGATATTCGATTGTGTGTGTATGTGGGTGTGTGTGCATGTGTGTGTCATTTTTTTTAACTGTGTGGCATTAATCTAGATGAATTGAATAACCCACAAGAAATATTTTTCCATGGGACAGCCGATATATATATATATATATATATATATATATATATATATATATATATATATATATATATATATATATATATATATATATATGTGTATATGTATCCACACGATAACTCAAAAAGTTATCAAGCGATTTTGATAAAGTTTGGCTAGTATATTGTCTTGAGAAAGGCCTTACCACACGCCAAAATTCAATTTAACTTTCTAGGTTTATAGAGTATTGAGTTATTTAAATTTGAAACATTTCAGGAAAATTCACTACCTTAACGCATTTGCTGCGTCCAGAACTTTTTGTTTCTTAGCTTCAGATGGTTTATCGTTACATTGTCGTCGTTTTATAGTGATGTTGGGTTTAAAAGTATCCAGTTATCACGTAAATTGTTATATTTTTGTCTTTTTCACCCAACTTCTTCTTGAACGTTATTCTTTGATAGGTCCATATCTTTTAAAACTTGAGCAGTTATGTTCTTAGTTAAAATTTTCAATATATTTTCAAACTTCTCTTTTAAATCTTCCAACTTTGTCTTGTGTACAGCTGCAAGCAGTATGGCAATTATTCTTTGTGTTACTTCATCTTTATTCTACAGATAGTCGTTTTTATGCTTCTGAGTGGTCTATCTACGCATAAACAATTTTGTTATTTACGAGATCTGAGCATCGACTGCATTTGCGACGTTACACAATCTACGTGTTCGCACATCGGAATCACCACTTTTAGTTCTTGGAAAAATCTCTCTTTAGATAATTTTAAAATTAAAACGTGTACTGGACTGGGCCCGTCCGAACTTATCGATAGTCATTTTAGTGAATTTTCGTAGAAAAAATTCACTAATGAGGAGATCCCGACTTTTGAATTTTGAAAACATTTTTGCAAATGAGCGCGAACTAGGACCCCTAGAACCCATATCCGGGGTCAGTTTCAATTTTTATATGTTTATATATATATATATATATATATATATATATATATATATATATATATATATATATATATATATATATATATATATATATATATATATATATATATATATATATATATATGTATCACACCGATAACTCGAAAAATAATGGGCCGATTTTAATAAAATCTGGCATGCACCTTTCTTTTGTAAATGACTTGGATAAGTTCGTTAGTCAGAAAAATCGGACGAGGTTTTCCGGGAAAATGTTGAGTTTTCATTCGAAAAAAATTCTTCTCTCAAAAAGTAATAAGCCGATTTTAATAAAATTTGGCATGTACCTTCCTTTTGTAAATGGCTTTGACAAGTTTGTTAGTTGGGAAAATCTAACGAGGTTTTCCGGGAAAATTTTGAGTTTTCATTTGAAAAAAATTCTTATCTCAAAAAGTAATAAGCCGATTTTAATAAAATTTGGCATGTACCTTCCTTTTGTAAATGGCTTTAAAAAGTTTGTTAGTCGGGAAAATCTAACAAGGTTTTCCGGAAAAATTTTGAGTTTTTATTCGAAAAAATTTTTTATCTCAAAGAATAATGGGCCGATTAAAAAAAATTTGGCATGTACCTTCCTTTTGTAAATAGCTTTAAGTTCGTTAATCAGAAAAATCGGACGAGGTTTTCCGGAAAAATTTTGAGTTTTCATTCGAAAAAAATTCTTATCTCAAAAAGTAATAAGCCGATTTAAATAAAATTTGGCATGTACCTTCCTTTTGTAAATGGCTTTGACAAGTTTGTTAGTCGGGAAAATCAAACGAGGTTTTCCGGGAAAATTTTGAGTTTTGATTCAAAAAAATTTTTTATCTCAACGAATAATGTGCCGATTTAAAAAAAATTTGGCATGTACCTTCCTTTTGTAAATAGCTTTAATAAGTTTGATAATCCAAAAAATCTGACGAGGTTTTCCGGAAAAATTTGGAGTTTTCATTTGAAAAGAAAATTATCTTAAAAAATAAAAACTATGATAACCAAATTTGGTAGGTAGGTTTACGATATAAAAAGTAAACTATACACCAACATTTAGATTTCTATGTTACAAGAAAAAAAAGTTATAATAAAATATTTTGTCCCAGATCATTTCTATGAAAATTCACTACCATAACGCAGTTGCTGCGTCCAGACTTTTTATACTATGCAATACGTAGGCATATATGGTATATATATATATATATATATATATATATATATATATATATATATATATATATATATATATATATATATATATATATATATGTATATATGTATATATATATATATATATATATATATATATATATATATATATATATATATATATATATATATATATATATATATATATATATATATATTAAGCTTAAGCATTAAATGCTTCCTTCAAATGTTTTCAGCAAGTTGTAAAATCTTTTTCTTAATTTTTATCTCCTGTTTATCCATCACCTCCCTCTCGCTAAAGTTGGTTGTTGGCCTGATGTAAACCACTTGTTAGTTGGTTGCCGTGTTAAGATTTACAAACTGTTTGGTAGTTTAAGGTATACTAGCTTTGAGTTAGTTGTCTGTCTACCTATCTATCGTTAGTTGTATATCACAACAGCTATTGGACGGCTGCCTGTCTAACACGACATCTGTTGAGAAAGCTGTCTGCCCTGCTAGACAGCTCTTAGAGCTGTCTATCCTGTAAGGTTTGTCCTGTCTACCCTGTCTGTCCTGTCTGTCCTGTCTATCCTGTCTGTCGTTAGTTGTAACCAATTAGATTAATATGTAGCCATCGAATCCTTTTTTATATCTCCCTTTGTGTATATCGTTTCCTTTTAGGATGACAAACACACCATACTTATTGTCTTTCTAGCATTAATAACGTATATTCTTTAATTGTTTAAAGCCCATATCTGTCGTTACATGGGCATCGTAGATGTGTTTTAGATTGGTTTTGTCTTGTTTAAAGAGAATCAAAACATTAGCGTTATCACGTATTAGATGTTTGGGTATTCGAGTATAGGTTTGACAAAGATAGAAGAATCCATATTCTTATGTCTTACAATACTAGAATATGCTATTATTTTATGTGGTTTGTCACAAGCTACTTCATCAAATATAAACACTGGATCTAATATTTCATCGTTTTCACTATATGGATAATAACCAACGCTTTCTGCAGAATCGAACACATTCTGCAGCATCCAAAACTTTTTGTAACATCTTGTATTTGGATTGGTACAGAGACTTCAGATACGCATACACGTTATCAAACTTTAAACAGTTCGGTTCAAACAATAAACTTAACATAACATTTGCTTTGCCACATTCACTAGGGATGCATATGATACATCTAACTGTGTTTGGAAAGAAAGGACCATGCCTTCGTTGTTGTTCTGAAAATGTATCAACAACATCATCTATATTTGCAATAGGTAAGGCGAAAGCCTGTTTGATGGTACGCATATTGACTTAAACTAAACTATATTTTTCGGTAAGTATAAATATATAGAGAGATGCAAGTGAGTCATACAGCCAGTATCAATGTTGTTGTCACAGGGTGAAGGTCTTGTAAACGCAGCTATTAACAAGCTGCCTGTTAACTTACACATACCTGGCTATCAGTTTTGTCGTTCAGGTACTAAACTGTAAGAACGTCTGGCTAAAGCTGATCAATTTATCAATCTTCTAGATCGTCCTTGTAGAGATCATGACCTCGCTTACTCTGAATCAAAAGAGTTAAGTGACAGACATCGTGCTGACAAGGTGCTGAAAAACCGAGCTTGGGAGATAGTCAAGTCGAAGGACGCAAGTTTTTATGAAAAGTTGACTGCATGGTGTGTTACAAACACCATGAAAGTTAAACCAAACTTGGTATGGGCCTTGATGTAATCAATTCGAAATAACAGAAGAAAGTTCCCTTTAAAAACGTTTTTAGTTTGATTGGAGAAGTTGTGAAAGACAGAAACCTTATTCCAACAGAGAGCTGGAAATATTGGTGGGTGTAAGCATGTGCAGAAACCTCGAGTTATTTCAATACCTAAAAGCGGAAGCTTCGTTCCACTACTACCTCTGATATTATCGGGCTATCAGCACTAGGTGCTCTGTGTGGTAGTGCTGCTGGAGTTGCTTAAACAGTTAATCATGATAAAGCCGCCAAACACAAACTAGAGGAAAAATAACGTCACAACAAAACAATGGAGGCTATCGCTATCGGTAAGAGAGTCAGTGGTTTGAAATAAAATCAAACTGTAAGAGACTCGGCAAAGGTCTGTATCTGAAGAAGCACTGCAGCGGCTATGGGTTGTATCTGCAAAAGCCAAAAAAACGAATAAGATGTTTACCAGCAAGACTTCTAACAAATGTAGATCTTGTGAAATTTGCTGTTAAAATGAAAATCCCATATTTTAGAGGTGTATACTTGCGAGATGCTTTACCATCAAATGGTCCACGCAAGAATGAGTCATTTATCGTAAATTTACAAACCAATAAGGAGCCTGGCAGTCATGGGGTTGCAGTTAAGAAACGTGGTGACACCGCCGAGTACTTTGATTCGTATGGAAACTTGAAGCCACCAGTCGAGTTACCTTAAAGACCGTTCTATAATGTATAGTGATGACGTGTATCAGAAATATAATACTTATAATTGTGGTCAGTTACGTTTAAAATTCTCAAATACAAGACTCAAACAGTAGCCTCTGTGTTTTAGTCATGTCGCAACCTTCGCGTTGAGAGACCGCAGCTCCCATCTGTTAACAGATTACGATCCATCAATTCATAGGCTTTTCCATATACAACAACCTACATAACATATAAAAAGTTAAAAACAAATTTTGTCTAAAAGAATGAAGTACTTGGAAAAACATCACGATACCCACTGGCGCATAAGAAATAACACATTTGGAAAACTTGCTTCAAAATGAACTTGGCGCTACAGCAACAAGCGAACAAAAGCAGCTAGCTTTGATCCTGAGACCTAATCCGAATACCATTAGATGTGGAATAAATTGCTACACAAGTATCAGTTTTGAAGCTGATGATTCGATTGGGCAAATGCTGTGATTTTCAAAACAAGTTTTCAACCAGGTATCTTCCATGAATCTAATTTACCCATTGAAATAGTGGATGTTAAACAGATTCGCATAGAAACTAATATTATGTCTGGTTCCTACTATAACGAAAAACCATCACATACGTTATATGAGTTCGCATCGATCGTTCATCCTTGTTTCGTCAGTGTTATTCGTAAATTGCGTAATTCCATTTTGAACAATTTTACAGGAGAGCATAAAACCTGATCAGCTCAATAGAAATGTCAAATGATTGTGCAAAACTGATAGTATAATTTAAGAATAGGATGCAGTTTCCATTTCTGCAGCTAAACTAGATAAAATCTACCTTTTAGTAAAACAAAAATGAGTTACGCACTTTTCTTAATAAGCGTCTGACTTTTGATATATTTTTGATATATATTATAATACGTTTTACTTTTTTTGGAGATGCTCTCTTTTGGTATAAAAATGTACTTATTCATTGTAAATTTAGCAATAGGTATATATTATTATAGTGTGAGAAAGGTGCTGATGATAAAACTGATAGGTACAATATTTATTTATTTATTGTGCAATCCAAGAATATTTAATTTTACATAAAAAATAACAAAACTAACAAAACATGTATGGAACGAAATACACCTAGAGTCACTTTCATGAATGAGCCAAGCTGTTATAAAATTCATGATAGTCAGCATCGAGACTATTTTTCAGCTGTTGTAGGTGGAGAAACTTTTCATTTTTAATAGGTAATCTGGTCTGGTGAAGAGCCGGTAAAGAATCAAAATCTACGCATTTAATGTTTGGCGACAATCTAAATGGGTAACTGTTCCAGTCCGTTTCAGAATGTCGCGTTTTAAAGAATATCCCATTGTTGGTATATTTTATTGCCTGCAGGTCTGTAACCTGAGGATCACCAACTTTTTTACCAGGCCTTATTAATTTGAAAAAGTTAATTCCTAGTTCAAATTTTTGAAACAAGAATGTGATAAATATTCCACTTCATAAGGACTTTTTTGCAGGCTTTTTTACAAATTAAAACAATCAGCGGGTACATTTATGATGGTTTTTCTTAATTTCCTTTCAATTGTTAAATGCATACTATCGGCTTCCATTTTGTATGACCATTCTGTAAAAACTTTTGAATTATGGTCACATTTCGTTTAATAGCGAGATTTAAAAGGCCATTTGATAACACTGCATTCCTGTTTTGAGCGGCACAAACATCGCTATAAAATATAAAATCTGCGTTATTTCTTCCATTATCTTCAAGTTGGCAAGCATTAATCTTTTTTTCAAGGAACTGTACTATTATCGAAGCGAATTCATTTGCTGTTACTCTGCCCTCAGTCTCATTCCACAAAGAACACTGTCCTTGACGTTTTATATCGTAAATGGTAGAATTGTGTACGATGAGTTTAGTTTTGTAATAAAGTGAGCTTACATTAGACTTCGGACAGAGAATTACGGACTGTAAGTCCATGGTAAAAACTTCATTGTTAGACTCTTTGTCAGTCATCTTTTCTTTGCGAGCTTCTTCTTTCAGAATACTGTGATGGTTGTACTCATCCTCAGATATATTTTTGGTTTCGAAGGCTACACATATATCACATTTATCCCTTTTCGGACGATAAAGTTATAATTTTTTTTCGCGTATGATAGAAAATGTTGCCCGTGACAATGGTTTGATGTTATTTTCTTTATAAAAATCTGTGCAATATACTTTATACAGTTGAGATTTTGATTGCCATGAAGTTTCTAGATACAATTTGGACGTATTTGCCCGACAATAGTGGGATTCTAATTTGGGTAGTTTATCGAAGAATTCAATTAATTTCTCTGTTTGTAAATTAGTGTCTGTCTGCTGCCGACGTAACTGGTTACTTTCTAAATTTTTGGTCCATTTTTAGTGGCAATTTCTCCAATATTTAAACTACCGAGAAACATTTTTTTGCCAGACACATACCTTTTTGTGGCCATGTTTCAAATAGTACTCGCTGGAAGTGGATCTTCTTGAAACGTCTTGTTCTCCTCTTTTTCTAGCTGTAGGTTTTATAATGAGTAGCGTATTAACAATTGCTTTTTTTCTGGCCATGTTCGTTTCCAGAAGTTCTCAAAGATGGTTTTTCTAGCTTCTTCTGTTATAGAATAACATTTAATTTTTCTTTTGTTTTTACTCAGCTTATAACTGCAACGAGTTTGTAAGTTCTTCCGGGTTTTTTAATGTCATAGTTCCATACGTCATTCTCCTTCTTCTTTCCTTTGTAAATAAGTCCTTGTTCTCTTCTCTTGTAGTTTATATTTTTTGTCTATTACTCTTCATCAGTTTCATATCTCTTTGATCTCGAACGTTGTTTCAATTCCGCATCGGTTTCACCACCATTACTGTTGCTATCTTCTAAGTCATTACTATAGTTGCTAACTTCTTCATTTATAATATCAGTTTCTTCGGCTTCCTGAGTCTGCTGAATTGAATTAATGGCATTTGTCTCAGGTTCTATGTTACTGGTTTAATTTTCTACAA
The DNA here is from genome assembly GCA_964006375.1 of Tillus elongatus. Lineage (NCBI taxonomy): Eukaryota > Metazoa > Arthropoda > Insecta > Coleoptera > Cleridae > Tillus > Tillus elongatus. The sequence goes on from OZ023266.1 coordinate 91,027,811, forward strand.
TAACTGAGGTAATATCATCACAGTCACAATCCATTTGTATTTCATCGATATGTTGTTACAGACACGTCATTCTCAAAGCTTTCGTCACGCGCTGCTTCAATAATTCCTCTAATACGCTCTTCAGCTATTATAGCACTTTGCTCAATATCATCTACAGGCTACAGGTTCAGTTATGGGTGGCTTTGCCATCATCATAATTCTTTTAGTTCTAGTAGACGTTGTTTCTGGAAAATAAAACCATTATTGAAAAATAAATACGTCAGTTATTTAACAAATAATAATGTCGCAAATGTCGTATCTCCAATAATAATCAGTTACAACGGTTACGTTTTGCAAAATACGTACCTCCTAATACACGTAAAAGTGTTTGCAGTACACTTCTGTTTATTATAAATCTTGCATAACTAAATGATGGAAATAAAAAAATTCAATAACCACTTACCTAGACTACGTTACGCCTTTTCAATGTAATTTGTTTACCGTCAAAAGAATTCAGAACAATCACACTGTGCAGTCACAACAACGGTTCAATGTTAAATGACAAAACTGACAGGAGTTACACATTTTTCCCGACATTAAAATTAGGTTTGGAGTTACGCACTATTCTGATTCTGTTCTAGGCAGATAACTATCATTTATACGGACATAGGAATTATTCCCTACATGAATTATGATAGTTGACACCAGATAGTGCAATAATATACTTTTCAAGGAAAACGGAGTTACGCACTTTGCGAATTACACTGACGTTTTGCAATAGATATAGAACCTAATAATTTAATTTACCTACCAGTGAAAAAACAAGATATTTTTAATATAAGCATCGACATCGTAGACCAAGATTTAGTTCCTGTAAACTTTCAAGGTGAAGAGGTGTCTGTTCGCTTGGACCTCAAAAAGATTGCGTAGAATTCTAGTGGTTAAGGATATAAAAGCAAGTGAATCTACCAAGACAAGTTCACTACAGTCAACCACTTCAAAGCGTACACTTCGCTCTGATAATATTAAGTTACTTAAAACTCTTGGTTATTATGTCATCAAAACTAGAAATATTCAAGGACCCAGTTTGACTATTCCATCGATCGAGAAGGACTTCGGTTTTACTATTCACCAACTAAATCATTTGGTGATAAGTCGAAACAAACATCAATCAGCAAGATGCATTTGTATGTCTGGCGGAATCAGCTCTAATAATCGAAGGTATTTTGGAACCTCTAGCAGTACAAAATGGTGATGGTGAGTGTTATGTTAAATAATGGAGGAGCAGCGCTGTTTTAATCAATAACCTATGAATTACATAACAAGGAAGTGGCGCGAGTACGTGACCCATACACCACAACAACCGTCAAAAGCCTGCTTTCGTTTAGTAAGAATGAACCCAAATCTGTTGGCAATGCTGGGCTGAATGTATCGTTAGGTCACATCACTTTAAACGACAACAAGTTTACCATGCTCCTACCTTTTTGGTTGCTGTTTAGTTTCTTCCATTATTTTAAAGAAGTTCTCTGTGGTCAATATATTTTACGAGTGCTCGAAATGATGCCAACAGCTGTTACAGTACTGGTACAGAAAAATCGAAAATTACTGTAACATGTTTTTAAAATCAAAATATGCATTTCCAAACGATAAAATACAGTTGGAACTGATGGATAAAATTACAAAAGACATATCTATATTTCTCGTATATCCCAAATGGGACATATGTGAGCTACTATCGCTCAGAGATATTATATTTCTGTGTTGTCGGTTAAAACTGCAATCAACTTAGAACGACCTAGATATATGATTATAGCATCAAACGTAAGCAAGAAGGGGGACTTTTTCGATAACATTGGTATGGTAGATCTACGAGTGTTAATAAATTCAGAATGTTATCCTTAAGAATCTATGAATATCGATTTCGGGAAAACTAAATATGCTGAAACCTACCAGATGTACACAAATTTTCAAAGAAGTTTTTGTAATAAAAACATGTCGGAGCCTCTCTTAAATTATTATGAGTTTAAAGACAGTGCTCTATTTGTAATCGACTGTCAGCACCGGAATGAGTCAATCAAATCTTCAACGGTGGACATCAAGGTGGAGTTTCTGAGTAAAGACAATTTTTCAAATAGAACCAGAACTTACTGTTAAGTTATTCATAGTTGTGTATTTGAATATGAACCTCTAACTGGTATTGTAAGAGCTATTGTGTAATAAGTTAATATGTAAATTTTGTGAATTAATACTAATAAATTGATTGTATTTAAATCAGTTGCGTTATTTTTATCCCTAAACACTTTTTATCCACCTAAGGGACGCTGATAGAAAATGAGAGTCTAACAAGCAATCGTTATCTCACTTCTTGCTGCATGCGAGTCTCGACAAGAACTCGGGTATTGCTGCTGCTGTTGCTGCTAGCCCCATGCTGATATCATCTCGTTGCAACCATCTTGCTTGACATGCTTCCGAGTTCCCACCCATATATATTTTTTTAAATAAATAAATAAATAAATACAAATATATATATATATATATATATATATATATATATATATATATATATATATATATATATATATATATATATATATATATATATATATATATATATATATATATAAAGATATAAATATATAAATATTTTATCTCCCCTCATTGAGACGAGTACAATGATACCCCACACATACCCTCTTACGCAAAAACTCAAATTTTGGGCTTGCGCATCCGCATATATTATATTTGAATTCCACCTATTGAGACGAGTATGGTGATACCCTACACATGTGGGTCTCACTATACAAATAAAAAAGTTGGTTTGCGCCTGCGCCACCAGTCATATTTTGTTTGTCTGCGATTTTCATAAAAATCAAAATGACGGGCTCCTTTATTTTGACAAGTCAGCCTGAAAATCTTTGAAAAATTCAAATTTCGCAGATTTTTCACTTCAGGTCGGCCATCTTAGTTATCATCTTGGATTACCTCATCTCATTCTAGATCCCTTGTCACACTCTCTCCATCCACTATCCTTATTTTACCACTTTGACTACAAACTCACCAGATTTTTCACTTCCGTTCGGCCATCTTGGCCGCCATTTTCGATTACGTCATCTCAGGTTAGAGTTCTTTTCTCTCTCTATCTAACTAACTACCATGTTACGTCTCTTGACGTTACACGCATGCGTATTTACCTGGTGGAGGATGTGAATGTTACAGAATCACCTATCTATACCTACTCTTATCATGACAATGCCTGCATTAAGGTGGACTTGTTGGAGCACAGGTATGACATGCTGATGAGCCCTAACAAGAACAAAACCGGTCTACGTCTTTTGTGATGAAGTATATGTTTTCGATACGATTTACGTGGATATTACTCTCAGTACCAGAAAAGTGGCACATATTCCAGGTGACTCTTGCACAACCGTTCAAATAGTATTTAAATATGAATTTAATTCTAACAAAATTCTAAACTTCCGAAGTTACATTAAAAGTCTGGACGAAAGTGCTTTCTGGTAGAAAAATTTTATAAAAACGATTTACGCTTTGTTTTGCAAAAATTATATATGGACCAAGAAATATAATATTTTTATGTAATGTTTGATAGATGTTTTTTAACGCACAACATTTTTTTCAAGATTACCAACAGGTTAGAAGACAACTATATAAACCAGGAAAAAAATTAAAGTCATACACCTTCCAGCATACCTGGTGTCCTTTGTAATTCTTTTTCTGTTTCATTTATCAGTACTATGTAATCCACGTAACGTTGCTCGTTTATTTTTGTTTCTGCTTTGTTTTCCTTCTATCACTAAATTAAACATATATGGTGGTGATGGGTATCCTTGCTGTATACCTTCTTTTGATTTTAACTTTAGTTCCATGTTCTACGATATCAATAATTATGCTACTGTGACCTTTGAACAGATTGAGAATAATGCCTCTATCCCTCGAATTCAATCTAGCTTTTTTCATTATGTGAAACAATATTTTTCAATCCATAGGTTTGAATGCCTTTTCCAGGTCTATAGCGGCAGGAAATGGGTCTATCATTCTCATTCTCTCATATTTTTTTAGTCCTACTTTTGCTTCTGTAGTTCTTCATTCAAATTTAAATCTGAACAGATCTCCATCCAATTAACTCTTGATTTTTCTCCCTATTCCATCTTAATTATGATATTCAGAATCTTCGCTACATGACCCTGTAACTTTAAGTTCTATGTTGGTAGACTTTTTGCGCCATTACTGTTTTTGTAGTGGTAATATTTTTACCCTTCTTAATTTCACTGGGTAGTTCTCTCTATTTATAACATTTTTCGATCAGTTGAAAACTTTTTTTTTTTTTTTAACCTGAATTCGTCTACACCAGGACTTTGCCTTGCTGGAGTTTACATTGGATGTTTATATTGTTGTGTGTGTGTGTGTTTTGTTTCTTTATCGTCGGCCTATTTCCGCGACTATGGCCAATCACCTACGCCAGGGAGCAGTTTCACCTCACTATCCTGGAAATGTTGCCGAACCCGTACCTTTCTGTAAGCAGGGTAGGGATCTTTAACGTGCCCAACATCGCATGGACACGGGACCGACGGATTTACGCCCACTCCGAAGGGCGGAACTTGCAGGCATTCAACTTGCTGAAATACATTGCCAGAACCTCGGTTGATGTTAATATTACAGTTTGTACTGAAAAGGTGAAAGGAGTACACTGCGATCGAGCCCAGTACCCTTCGGTTCAGAGGCACACCAGAACCACCGAGGTTTTTTTATATTGTTGTCTTTTAACCTGTTGGTAAGCTTGAAAAATGCTTCTGCGTAAAAAAACCTCTAAAACACTACATAGGTACAAATATCCTTGGCACACATAATTTTCGTCAAAACAGCATAAATATTTTATATAAAAAGAACTTGCAGAACGCACTTGCGTCCAGACTTTTTATCTAACTTCAGAATTTTAGAATTTTGTTACAATTAAATTCAGGATATGTAAATACTATTTGAACGGTTGTACAGGAACCACCTGAAATATGTGTCACTTTTCTGGCACTGAAAGTAAGATCCATTTAAATGTGATCGAAAAGATATACTTCAAATGCTTGAGTTCTCACCAGTTTCTCAATGCTTCTTCTTTGGTATTAAGCAGCAATTCTGTTTAACAAAATTTTGCCACAAAATTAGCCAAAAATTACTTCGCTGTCTAATACTACGTATGATTGGTGTTGAATTACTTTACTGCTAACCAACATCACATCAGTTCTGCCGAAACTTACGGCATGTCGTGTAACACCCTAGAGCAGTTATCACCACAGAAGACGTAGACCGGTTTCGCTCTTGTTAGGGCTCATCAGTATGTCACACCTGAGCTCCGACAAGTCGACCTGAATACAGGCATTGTCATCATCTGCAATGCCTGTCATAAGACATTGAACTATATGCTACGTAACTGGAACGGGCACACTGTTACACAAATATGAAGCCGTTACGTAAGTAACATTTTAGTATATCCATCTTCGTCTAGCACACTAATGCTTATGGCAAAACAAATTAGTTCCTAACAATATTCCAAATTATCATAACCCAACATGATCAAAACACAATAAGCATGAACAAGAAACTTGTACTGAAATGTATCTATCCTTGTCGACTTTAAAGTCCCAGCAACCGCATTAGATACGATGTGTGTTCCAATTACGTAGTATACAGTGTGGAACAGCCAAATGGAATAAATTAGATATTTCAGTTATTCTGTACATTAATAAACATAAGAATAATATGACGCGAACAAAAGTACTTTTTTAGAATTTTAAAGTCGGTCTATTTCCGCGGCTATGTCCAATCACCGATGCCAGGGAGCTGCTTCACCTCACTCTCCTGGGGGTCGAACCCAGTACCCTTCGATTCAGAGGCACACGTTCTTACCTCTTGACCACCGAGGCTCCGAAAAAGAGTAATGAACATTACTCACTTTCATTATTTTGTTCTCGTCGTATTAACTCCTACTTAGGAAGGGATGGTGAAAATGGATATAAAGCTAAACGGCCAAAAACATGAAAAAGTGAAAATATTTACGCACATTGGAGTATTTTTACGGATTATTGTAAATATAGCAAAGATGCAGAAAGTGCTCGCTTCGGCGGTACATATATTAAAATTCCAACGATACAGAGAAGATTATAATCGTGATGCGTTCCACATTTTTCAATTTCCAGGCGCTTTTGCAAATATGGCGTACCTGTAATAGAGTATTCAAAGTATTCAAAAGTCTGTGGCCAATAGGATTTTAGTTCCGAAGTCAAATTTGCCGATACCACCCGCCCAAATATGCAAGAAGGAAGATGGCGAAGGCAAAGTTAGCAGTCATTTGACAAAGTACTCTTCTCACTAATAAACAAAATAATAAAAATAAACTTGAGGAAGGGGTGAATTAAGTCGAAGGTATGGTGTTTAGTAGAATATAGGGTGTGTGTGTGTTTTATTTCTTTAACGTCGGCCTATTTCCGCGACTATGGCCAATCACCGACGATAGGGAGCAGTTTCACCTCACTATCCTGGAAATTTTGCCGAACCCCTGCTTTTCTGTAAGGAGGGTAGGGATCTTTAACGTGCCCAACACCGCATGGACACGGGACCGACGGCTTTACGCCCCCTCTGAAGGGCGGAACATGCAGACATTCAGCTTGCTCAAATACAATGCCAGAACCTCGGTTGATGTTAATTTTACAGTTTGTACTGAAAAAGTGAAAGGAGTACCCTGGGATCGAACCCAGTACCCTTCGGTTCAGAGGCAGACGTTCTTACTCCTGAACCACCGAGGTACTAATATTTGGTGGAAACTTGGACTTTGACTAAGCAAAACATAAAGAGAATAAAAGGTTTTAAGATGGAGACAGAAAAGAATGACATGGTACACCGATAGACAGTTGAACATAATTATGCTGGAAGACGTGACAAGATGATTTCGGAAAAAATAAGTATGGACGTAGCAAGTGCGTTATGCAAGTGAATTTTCATAAAAATGTTTTTAATTGCAAATATGTCTCTCTAATGTAAGCAGGCATCAATCTGGTTACCTACCAGTATAGCCTATATAGTAGAAACAATCTACCATACCATACTTTATCAAAATAACTTATTGTTTGAAATTGTACAAAAATTTTTGAAAATAAACTTAAAAACTTTCGAGAAAACTGGTTTCCTAGCCAACAAACCTTGGATTAATAGTAAACTGAGTTATTGAAATTAGAAGGATTTACTGAAAATTCGCTACCAATTCGCACCTACTGCGTCTACATTTTTTTTACAAACATGCATCATATTTCGATACAAAATGCAGAAATGCAATAAGGGTGTTCGAACAAAAAAATTGTCGGTATCACCAATGACTTATGGGCCAGCATGTAATTGTCAAAATAATTTTATAAAATGCAGCTCAAGACACCCTATAATTAACGTATACAACTTTTTCTCGTATCTTGTATAATAACAATTATATTGAGCTTTACCGTAAAAATACGTCACCTGTATATATGTAAACAGATAAAAACTGAAACTAAATCCGGATATGGATTCTAGGGGGCCTAGTTTGCACCCATTTGAAGAAATCTTTTTGTTTGAATTCAAAACTCGCAGTGTCCCCTTAACGAATTTTTTCTACCAAAATTAGCGCTAAAAGTTATATACTGTGACCCCATAAACTTAACTAAAACTACCGCCAATGCATCAGAGAAAGGTTCTATTCGAAATAAAATTTCTGGAAAAATTTTGGTAAAATGAACGACAATGACGGTTGAAGCTGAAACTTAAGGGTTTGAACAACACTCTTCTTTAGACATTTTTTTTACATAATCCGTATTTGTTTCAAGTTCTTTGCCTAAAAGAATGCAAATTTTGACGTTTCATATCGCGACTTTGACGTTTTGAGAAAAACCCAAACTTTTTTTTTAATGGCCATAATTTTTTTCTCTTTAAACTTACCTAAGTTTTGGCACATGCTACACTCTTTATGATACAAACAGGCTTACCAAATTTGGTTGTCCTTACTTTGTTATTTCCGGAGATATAAGACTTTCTGAAAGAAAACATAAAATTTTCCAGGAAAACCTGGGCCGATTTTCCTGCCTAACAAACTTATCTAAGACACTTGCAGAAGAAAGGTGCTCGGAAAATATAATCAAAATCGGCCCATTTTTTTTAGTTATCGGTGTGATACACACACACACACACTTAAATTTCTAGAAAACCTGGCGGTCTGAAAGCAACAATGAAATAAAGAGAGCTGCTAGAGACAGAGAATCATGGTTGCGATGACAGCGCAACATCGCCTTTAAACTGGGATGGTGACTATTTTCATCTTTATTTTTCCCTTGTTCTGCACAGTTTTGATACATTTTGAGGAAAATTAAACTCTACACCACCATACTTTCGTCCTTTTAATAGGATGAGGTCGGATTCAAAACAACTTAACTCATCTTCGTAGATACGAAATTTATAAACCAAAAGAGGAGCTCTTTCTTGAAATTAAAGAAAAACGGTACAAGTTTTCAATAATTAGATAAAATTGATTACATGAAATTTATTATCGGAAAATAAATTTTGCTAGATCTGCTAGTTATCATAGCTTTATAGTGGGTGAAGCAGACAAAACAATTGATGTCTAAAACACAGCTGATTTGGGTTTGTTAATCTCTTCATCGTTGGTCAATACCTCATATCTTTTGTTTTATACATCTCCATTTTCTGATAATTTTAAATATTATGAAATGTGTGATGTAGGTACGCAATTCTAATATAATGTTTCAATATTTAACCAACTTAGGTTTAATTTCAAGATATCTACTTGCATATTTCTGTTATTATATCAATACCTAGGCGCTTATTATTGATTTCTTGTTAAGTCAATTTCAATTGGAAAATATTTTATGGACATAATTGTACTTACATCTAAGTGGTCAACGATTTTATCAAGCATTTTTTCTGTGTAGTTAAACCTATACAGTCCTACATGTCCAGGGTTAAACATGACCCACTTAGTATTATTGGGTTCTTTGAAAATAACTAAAAAATATATTTTTATAAATACCTTTGTAAACAAAATTTTACTCTTACTCACTTGACTCTTGATCTTTGTCGAACCATACTGTAGATGGAGTTGAATTTTCACTGGTAATGTACATTAATGGTATAGTCCATTTGTATCTAAAAAAATATATTATTAAGGTAAAACATTTGCAAATTGTGCAATATTGCGTATAGTAAATCCTTAGGATTGCAGCATGTGTCCAAAAAATTTCGCCACATAAGTTTCGTAATAAATATTAGTAATATAATTAAACATTTACACCACACGTGTACACTATATTATAATCAGCTCGGATATAAACAAGAATGCTAAGTTAAGAGTAATCTAAAAATCAAATTTTCGCAGTATTATTTTTGCAGATTCTACATTATTTGCCATCTAATTAAGATATTTGTTCCCATGTCTTATATTTAAAATAAGACATTTTGTTTTAGAATAGGTTCATCTATTAATTTTACTTTTAAAGTCAAGTGAATTTCTGCTCAGCGAAGTAAGGTAGATGTATTTTTTAGTATTTATCAAACTTAATCAAGGTAATTTAATATTTTTGTCTTGAATTGCACATAAAAATTTCCTTTTGTTTTTAATTGACAAAATAAAAAAAATTTTTGGTAGCGAACTTATAAATTCAAACGCGGAAATTAAACACCAAAATAAATATAATTATCCTAAAAATATTATATATATATATATATATATATATATATATATATATATATATATATATATATATATATATATATATATATATATATATATATATATATATATATATATATATATATATATATATATATAAGTATAATATCAATAATTGACTAATTTTGATGGGACTTGAAAATATTTTTGTTTTGTAAATAGCTTGGATGAGTTGATTAGGCAGCCTACTTCCACTAGATTTTCTGAAACCTAATTCTATCTTTAAAAATTAGAAAACTATTATATTCATATAAATTGAAGCACATGCATTCTTGACATTCTCAAATGAATTTAATTGGAAATCTGTCACTTTTATAAACGAAATTTCATGGGACACAGGGTAATATTAATTACTTAAGACAATTAGCTACATCCGTCGCTATGTGAGACGAGAAGCTTGACTGTGTAAATCTGTATGAGTTGTCTTCCAGGTCTTCAACAAGTATAATTGGATATCTATTTTGATAGAGCCATGTCTCTAGAAATCTCCTTGCATTAATTTCTGGCATATAGTCTTCTACTATAGATATGAAGTCACTAGTTGTGGCTGTTTTGTACATAAAGGTGTTTAAATAATTCTGAATAATACTTCTGAATCTATCTTTTCCTGATACTGCTTCTAGAGTTTCAAGAATTTTATTACCCTGTAAAAGTTGCAAATGTTATTTCTTATAAATCCTAACTTTCTTTGCATTACTTTTATTATTTGTATTAAAATTTCTACAACATTAATGACACCTCAGCTAGGAACATGTTTTGTCGAGAATATAGTAACCGTGTTAATGAATACCAGAGAAAATAGATATTTGAATCAAATTGTCACAAACCTGGTAGCAGGGGTATATCAATAACAAGAGAAAGCCAATAAACTGGTGCTAGTAGTCAGATTCCTGAAAAAGCTCTAAATGTGGGAGACAATTGGCGTAAAATTAATACTCTTATTAGATTCCCAAAAACAACACTTGTTGCTTTTGCATAGAAACACTGAAATACCTTAAACCCCTGGTAATAAATGAAATAAAATTTCCGTATTTGAAAGAGACAAAATACAGTACACTCAGAAAGTGTACAAGAAAGTGGCAATAATAATTGTAATTGGATGGTGTAGACGTATCTGTGGTGGGTAAACGGAGGGTGAACGTTAATACAATTCTTTGTATACAGGCTGATCCAAAAGTATTTGTACGCAGAGCAGCAGTAGATTCTTTACATACATATTTATGTTTAGCCAAAATTATCTTAATTATAAGTCAAAGTCCAAAGACATACATAAATGAAGTGAAAAAGTGAATTTTGATTTTTCTTGATATCTAGGTATTGGACGTATTTTGTTTAAAATTGGTATAGATGACTTTTTCTTAGTGATAAAAAATAATTTATTTTCAATTTGGCTCTAGTGGATAAATGGCTCTCCTTGCGGTACCCTCTAACTTTTTAAACTACTTACACTTTTTTGTAAGGTCTGCTAGGAAAGGTTTGATTAGAAAATACCATTGTCCTATATTTTCTTACCAAAAAAGGTCTACTCGTTGAATGACGCTAAAATTACCCGTTTTCGAAATATTTGTGATTTTAAAAGTAGCTGCAGTAATGTAAGACTAGGAACGTATGTTTTTTTGCACAGGCTAAAAATAACAGACATTAAATATGGCCACAAATATATTTTTAAGCTTGGTGGATGATAACACATCAACTCCAAATGACATATTCACACGACATTTTTTTTTAATTTTTGGATTGAAAATGGAAGAAGCAGATGACTGAAATAATTTTGTTGTTGTAAGAAATGTAAGGAATGGTAAAAAATAATTATAACTCGCGACTTTCAGCGATTAGTATTAGAAAAAAATAACAGCTGCCTAAATATTGAACGACAAGTGTTTATACTGGTCTCCTTTAATCTCAAAATACTTTTATATACGCCTTACGAAAAGAGTTTCTAACTTTAAGCTGTATTCCCCATTTCTTCTAGCTGGAAGATCAGCTGGCAATAAATTCTGCATTGGTGTAAAGTGATATAAATGAAAAACATTTGTCATGAAATATCCTCAGACCCAATGATCTACTTACGTTAGCAGTGGCACTTATTTTTTAAACTAATTTCTGAATTATCTGCTACACGAACTAGCATCTCTTCTCCTGGAAGATACATTTCCAGACGGTCTTTAATATCTATCACAAAATGAGCTAGTTTTGCCAAATCCGCCATAAAGAATAATAATTGGTAAACCTTAAAACTTAAAAATAAAACATCATCTAATATCGAAACAGTAGAATGTATTTCAGCGACTGGTGAGCTAACAAGTCACAATTAAATTAATTCTGTAATTAGCTGTTTACTTGCATTTAATTTTAAGGTAAATAAATTTCCTAGGAGAGCAAGTTGTCACCTCTATAACTAGCACGTAAACAAACAATTTATTTGCTAGCATTCGTAGTTCAGCGGTAAAATGATCGCGTGATACTCAGGCGGCCCGTGTCAGATTCACCCCCGTACTTTTATTGAATTTTCTTAAGAAAAAATTCACTAATGAGGAGATCCCGACTTTTGAATTTTGAAAAAATGTCTTCAAATGTGCGCCAACTAGGCCCCCCAGAACCCATATCCAGGGTTTAATGCCGTCACCTTAAAAATGTTTTCATTCAAAAGGAATTAATCGATAACCCCAGTGTACAAATTTTCAGATCACTGACAGTTTCAGAAGTTGAAAAATTTTCAATATGCGCTTTAGAGGAAACATCCTGTATATATATATATATATATATATATATATATATATATATATATATATATATATATATATATATATATATATATATATATATATATATATACGTATCACACCGATAACTCAAAAAATACTCAGCCGATTTTGACAAAATTTGGCAGCTTAAGTACAGGCTGACCAAACTAAAATTTGTACCCCTAAAACATCAGATTTCGCCCACGTGTAAAAAAAAAGATAAACCAGTTAATTTTAGCTTGAATGGGGACCAAAATTTTTCTTACTTTCAAAGTTATTTCTGCATCCCTATAGAGCCCGGGACCACCCCTTCAAAAAATTTAAATGGCAAGAGAAAACGAGTGACACATTATTCTGAAGCTGCTTTCGTTCTCTATGCAATCATGATTTTTTTTTCAATTTCGAGCGATTGGTTTCCGAGAATCACGAGGGTGTCCCAACAAAATTTGCACCCCCTAAAATGCCCGATTTCGCCCAAGTGTGGAAAAAATGCGAAGACAGGTCAATTTTAACTTGATGCGGGACCAATTTTGTTTTGTTAGACGTTAGTTGTGCTTCCCTCTGGCGCCCAGAGCCACCCATTCAAAAATTTAATAAAGCTTCTTCATTTCTTATGTAATCATGTTTTTTTAAATTTTGAGCGACTAGTTTCTGAGAACCCTGCATAGATTACTGTGAAACTCTTTTTTAAATTCAAAAGTCGGGATCTTTCCATTAGTGATTTTTTTAACCAAAATTCACTAAAGAAAAGGAAGCTCGAATTGCGATTGGTCAACATTACAGATATTTTTTTATGAAATTACAAATTTCCTTAATATGCTGACAGTTGAGAAAATGTGCAAAGCTTATTATGAAACGCGGTACTACATGTACTTGAAAATTCATTTTCTATAATCATATTTAGTCTATTTTTTTTCTGGAAAAGTGGGCTGTGAGTGTTGAACACAGAAAGCAATGTCACCAAGATATCGCTATGATTGAGAAACGTTATCAAGGAAAATGGGGCCCTGCGATGCAGGCTGGCTACTGGTTGTTTTTAATCAGCAGAACTCCAACTTATACTAAATGCGCATTTTAAAAAGGCTCTAAGGTAAAAATAATGGTTTAATCACAAAACTGTGACGTGGGTAATATATATATATATATATATATATATATATATATATATATATATATATATATATATATATATATATATATATATATATATATGTTTTCTTGACCTTCTGCATTGTGCCTGGCATAAGGATTGCAAACCACATACATTCTTGGAAATGAAAAACATATTTTTTGCCGATCTTAGATATGTTCAATATATAAATTACGATTTCCGTGGGCTACTACTTCTGTTTTATTCTTAATTTACCTGTTTATTTTTATTTTTCAGCAAATAAATTTTCCAAATAATTTTTTAAATTAACATGTCATACATAAATGAAAACCTATTTATGGGAGCAATTCGAAGCTTACAATTTCATATGGCTGATGTAAAAGAAAATTGCAAAAAGTAATTGATAAATAAAAAAAATTTACAAATATCCATTTGGAAAAATATTTGCTATAAAAAATTACCCGAATAATGTTAAAACTTGAACTTTGTCAGATTTAAAATGATTCTACTCTAGTGCGCAAACAAAATTGTCAAATTGTCGCTTCGCATAGCTTGGCAATATTTTAATTGGCTTCGATTTCTCAATGAATTTGAAAAAAGTAGAAGATGTGCTAAAATTTACCTATTCATATTTTATTTCTTTTAACATAGCAACTGTGATTTTGGAATTTGGGACACACTGTATACAAGCGCACTGGTCTTAACTGAACTGTATGTGTTAGTTAGGTATGTCGGGCCAACTATGTAAGTGTATTAAATGCTGTATAAGACAAGTGATTAATAAAACGAAAAGAGATAAAGTTACAAATAAACGCGTTTTAAGCGACAGCAATGTTGTGTTGGGTAGCAGAGACCGAAGTGGAAGAAAGATGGACCTACAATTTAAATAGAAAAGAAGGCAGTACATTTGGACTTAATTTTAATTTTAATAGAAACATTGTGTAAATTAATAATGAAAAAAAAACTTTCGAATATAATAGGTTATGACGGAAATACCCAAGAAACTATGAATATGTTTTGCTGAGTAAGAAGTTGATTTTAACATTAGATTTTATGAAGAAGCCTTAAACAGAATCTTGACTTTAGCTGTTGAGTTAAACGATTTATAAAACATTCACTGAGAATTTGTACCAGATTAAAAATAATCGGTTACGCTGTTTAGACCAATATAGTTTACTGGCCCTTAACAAAACATGTTTTCGAACTCTGAGTATCAAATAAAGTTGTCTAATTTTTCTAATACTTCTTATAATAAGACACAAGCCAAATATTAACACACACATCTTTTGGCTAAGTTTTGAATAACCATTTTTTTTGAGTTGAGGATTTTGTTTTTAAAATTAAACAGAAATCTAAAGCAACATAGCATATGGTATGGTGAAATGATATTTACCTTGACATATATCATATCTTTAAATTGCATCTCAATATCAGAAGTGGTTATCAGAGGTCTAATTACTGGACCTGAAATATCTCTGTCCTCATCTAATAGTTTCTGATTCACAAATGGCCTGATTCCTAAAAACTGTTGTAACTATTATTTTGTTAGATGATTTGATCATACTGTTAGCAAAACTTACCACCTGTTTACCGTAGATGTCTGCAAGAGCTTTTTCTGCGAAGAAGTCCGCAAATCCTTCTTGTAACCAAATATCATTCCACCAGTCATTCGTGACTGTAAACACACAACATATATATTATTCATTTCATAACTGTATATTATGAAGGATCAGTTATTAGTGTAACAATGTAAGATATGGCTTCTGTTGGTGGAAATATCAACAAACACACAATATCACACAAAAGCTTAAATTGCCTTGTCATCTTAATGGCCCAAGTTGTATGTATGTAGGCCTTTTTTAATTCAGCGATTGTTGTTACTGTAACTTGGTAAAGCGTTTCCATGCTAAGAAAGACCCATAGACTTTCTTTCTAGCTTCAGCAATGTTTGTTATCGTTTCTGAAGATAAAAAACATTTTCGTGAAGCCAGAGAAACTGTCTCTACGCCTGAACGGAACTAAGGGCTTGCTGTTATTCACTTATTCACAGTTCACGGCCGTACAACATGATGAGCTGGGTGCTTGATGTACGTCACCAGGTAAGCACATTTGATATTTGCAACATGACCTGCTTGTTTCTTATGTGAAAAATGACTTTGACGGGGCTACAGTTTCATGACGTATTTCATAAAATAGAAGCCACTGTGAGGGCAAATATTGTACAAATATGCGGTAACGCTTCTACTCTCACCAGAAAACCTAAGAGAGAATGATGGCAAAATATCATAAAATCTCATCCAAAAATACCCGAAAAGAAATTAGAAAGGTTTTGCTGCACCAGTAGAGATTTGTTTGACATTTTACTTTGCAAATGGAAGGACATCTCTAAGTACACTTGTGGGGTCAAGGAGTCGCGGGTCAAAGGACTCCAGGGGGCAAGCTGAGGAAGTGAAAACAACAACATACACTTTCGATGAAGCTTTCCCCAAGACCGTCATGCGCAGTTAAAAGACACATCCTGCACTAGGTGACCCTGCTAATAACTAAACATGACGCATCTAGACAAGGAGATCGAACTAAACTCCGCCAATCTACGGTGTAACGTGACACGTGCCTAGGGATGGATGGCACCAGGGAGATGGTGTCGTGAACGGAACCTCTGGAGTACCGACCAACCCTCCAGAGTAACCCGCCTTGCACCACACAGGGGGTTCTGATGGTGTGGACAGTATTTTCCCCATTCTTGTGTGAACAACCTGAAAATCATAAACATATATGAAACCAAACCAATGGGGCTCGATGAGTGGCTCCGGCTACAGACTGGTGCCTTGAGTCTATTCCGGAAACGGAGACGAGCCAGGGGGCGGCAGCGGACTCTGGGGGTCTCACGACCGACGTAGATACGGGGGATCAGGGATGAGCTTCGGCCACAGACCTGTCCCCGACACCGAAGCTGGGTCCCACCGGAGGACGGCGAGGTCGCGGACCCTGGGGGCCCCTCAACCAGTGAGGACCCTACTGTAGGGGTAGAGGGACTGCCCCGGCAGTCCAAGCGTCTTACCGGGGCGCAAAGAAAGAAGTTCCGGAGGGCGCAGAAAATGGCGACCGGGACGTGGACGGTCGAGAAACCTCTAAAAGCGCAAGAGGGGAGTGCGAGTCAGAAGAGGACGCACTCGGACTCCAGCACGCCTACTACAGACAAACGTCCCAAATGGGCCAGGGCACCTGTAAAGGCGCAAGAGGAGAGTGCGAGTTAGAAGAAGCCGCGCTCGGGCTGTAGCACGCCTACTACAGACAGACGCACCAAAAGGACTAACGCCGGAACACCGGCGCAGACTGGCTCGTATAGGGAGGCTGCGGAGGGCCGCGGGATGGCGGTGATTTACAGACGCCATCCTAAGGTCACGCTAGATCAGGGGAAGGCGGACCTGATCCAGGCTGCGGTGGTAGCTGCGGTGGACTCTCTTCAAAAAGGGGAGAGCCCGCCTCAGTTCCACCGGGCGCGCCTGACGGGGGGCATCGTCTGGATAACCTGTGCCGGCCCGCAGTCGCGGGACTGGCTGCGGAAAGCAATCGGGGGCCTCGGTCAGATTTGGGAGGGGGCGGACTTGACAGCCATAGAACCCAAGGAACTCCCAATGAGACGCAATGTCCTCGTACGGATTCCTGACACCGTCCCAAAGGAGACGGTGATCAGTAGACTGAAGATCCAGAACCCTGAACTGGGGACCCAACACTGGTCGGTTCTAAACAGGAAGGCAGAGGAGAAAGGCCAGACTCTCGCCTTCTCGATAGACCAGGCGTCTTACAGAGCCCTTGAAAGAACCTCCTTAAAACATTTTGAGGCCTGGGAAGGGTTATCTACCGCCCACTGGGGAACCAATCAGGGGTTAATGGGACTTAGAGTCCTTCAAGTCAACCTCCAACACAGTAGGTCAGCCACAACCGGACTACTGATGGCTCTGAGGAACACGGATGTGGTCCTTATCCAGGAACCGTAATCTTATAAAGGAGAGATCAAGGGACTCGGCGGAGCTGCTGGAAAGCTCATGTACAGCAGATCCAGCGAAAGCCCGAGGGCCTGCATTTTTGTCAGGCAAGGGATAGAGTTTCTGCCTTTAAGGAATTTCTGTTCCAGGGACCTGACAATGACCAAAATCCGATGTGAAGGAGACGATGGGCCGAGGGACATTACTGTCGTGTCAGCCTATCTGCTATGGGACAGCACAGACCGTCCTCCACCCAAGGAGTTGGAGCAGCTGATGGTGGGTAGCAGAGCAGGTGGATGGCAGACCATCATCGGCATGAATGCGCACGCGCACTATGAGTTGTGTGGAAGCTCGGACACAAACTCTAGGGGTGAGGTACTTGTACAATTCTTTATGAAATTTAATTTAGACATATTGAATAGAGGTAATAAACCGACCTTCGTCACAACACGGCGTGAGGAAGTTTTAGATCTAACAGTTTCCACCCAGTTTCTGGGTGACTTTGTTAAAAACTGGGCTGTGTCTGGGGAAGTGAGTAGCTCAGACCACAGATACATCCGGTTTGAAATCGCCAAAGTCGAAAGAAAAAACGCTATGGTCCAGGGACCACCGCAAGGCGGACTGGGAACAGGGCAGACATGGCAGTGGAACTGCGGGGGGTTAAGAGTACCATAGACAATTCAATGGACCTCGAGATTCCGGCAGCCTAATTGCGAGACGCAATCACCTCGGCCTATAACGCCCACTGCCGCCTGAAAATGAGGGCGTCCACCAAGAACGTCCCGTGGTGGAACGAGGACATCAGGCAAAAGAGAACGCAGGTTCGTAAGCTGTTTAACGCGGCCAAAAGTTCGGGAACATGGGATGAATATAGACAGGCCCTAACAACCTGTAACAAAAGACTGAGGGACGTCAAAAAGGACTCGTGGAGGAGGCACTGCGAGGAAGAGGAGAACACGTCCGAGAGCGCCCAACTACACAAGATCCTGTCCAACGGAACTCAGACCAACATAGGCTCCCTTAGAACATCCACAGGAGGCTTTACAAGTTTGGGGTAGGAAACTATGAAAATTTTACTCCAGACGCACTTCCCCGGCTGTAACATAATAAACCTCCCGACTGGAAACACTCAGAAATAGAGGCGCCTTATAGGCAGGTATCTAGAGTAGACGGGACAGTCGCTAAATAGGTGGTTACTTGGAGAAAAATCAGATGGACAATTAACAGCTTTAAGTCATACAACTTCCCGGGATTTGATGGAATAATGCCCATCATGCTCCAACAAGGGAAAGATAGACTGGCGCCGGCGCTTACCCTTATTATGAGGGCCAGCTTGGCTCTGGGGTACATTCCGAGGACATGGAGACTGGACAGGGTTGTATTGATTCCTAAACCTGGGCGTGCAACAGACCAGGAAAAGTCCCTGAGGCCAATAAGTCTCATGTCCTTCTTGCTAAAACAGTGGAAAAATTGCTCGACCGGCACATTAAGGGCGGTGTACTTGAAGCATATCCCCTACAGTGCTGACAATATACATACAGAGCAGGATTCTCAATAGAAATAACACTGCACCAACTGGTGCTGAAGCTGGAGAATACGCTGGAGAACAGGGAGGTGGCGCTGGGGGCCTTCATACACATAGAGAGGGCCTTCAGCAACACTTCATTCGGATCGGCTCTGGCAGCTGTCCGGGGGCGTGGAATAGAGGAGACCTGCTGCAGGTGGATCAGTTCCATGCTCAGGGAGAGGGCGGTGTTCACCTCTCTCGCGGGATGGACTCTGCTGGCGGGGGTCGCGTCGGGGTGTCCGCAGAGGAGCGTTCTCTCTCCCTTGCTCTGGTGCCTAGTCGTGGACGGCCTGTTGGGGAGGGTCTCGGGAGGAGGGTATGAGGTACAGGGATATGCGGACGACATTGTCATCATGGTCCGAGGAAAGGTTACACAGTCAGTGTGGGAGCGCATGCAGACAGCATTGTAAGTGATGCAAGGGGGGATGATTGGTCAAGGGCTCGGGGTGAGCCCCGAGAAAGCAACCGTTATACCGTTTACGTGAAGGAGAATGTGTGAAAGCCACAGAACTCTCCCTATATACGGTAGGAACATTCCAATGGCCAGGGTGGTAAAATATCTTGGCGTCGTATTGACTCTAAGCTAACCTGGTCACGTTGAAAAAATACTGCGTAAGGCAGCCATGAACTTAGCCGTCACTAGGTGGCTATATGGAAAAATGTGGGGACTAAGACCTAGTATGGCCCACTGGCTGCACACAAGGGTGGTCAGACCATCGTTAACATACGCGGCATTGGTCTGGTTGCCTAAGGTGACACAATCCAGTGCCAAACAAGAACTAGGCAAGATCCAAAGGATGGCTTGCCTAGGCATCACAGGGGCCATGTCTTCAACCCCAACAGCCGCTATGGAAGTGTTGCTGGATTTGCCCCCCTCCCTACACTTAGTTATTATGTTGGAGGCCAGGTTAGGACTATACAGACTAGTCTGCAATGGTAGACTGAAGATCACCAAGGCTTCAGGGTCCACTGAAAAATTTAGGAGATCATGAAGGAGCCCATGCTTGAAATGAGGCCAGACTTCGCGAGCCTGCGAATCTGCAGGGAAAACAACTTTACAGTGGAAATCCCCGACCTGGAGGCATGGCGGGAGGAGACGCCGGGCACATCACGGGACGCGCTCGTCTAGTTCACGGACGGAGCCGGCGGGGAGCGTGGGATCGGGCAGGTGTTTATTCGGAAGGACCGAGGGTAAGTCATAGTATTTCCCTGGGAGTCCATTCAACGGTCTTTCAGGCCGAAATGTACGCCATCCTGCACTGTGTGCGGGAGAACAAGAGGAGACGCTACACCAACAAGCAGATCATCATAGCCACAGACAGCCAGGCAACCCTTAAGGCCCTAAGTGGCCCATGAGTAAATTCCTGGCTGGTGAGTTAGTGCCGAGACGAGACGAGCGACCTGGCTGGGCAGAATGAGGTCTCCCTTATCTGGGTGCCGGGTCATTCGGGGGTCAAATGCAATGAAGAAGCTGACATTCTCGCTAAGAGAGGGTCGACATGGGACCAGAACCGGCTCTGGGAGTGACAAGAGCACTGCCAGGGGAAACATTAAGTCCTGGGTCAGAAACCAACACAAGGTGTATTGGGAAGACTGTCCAAGACTCAGACATGGGAAATCAATAATTGACGAACCCGGTTCAAAGCGAGCTGTGGAACTGCTAAATCTTAGCAGAGGGCAGCTCAGAAACACAACAAGTATCTTAACGGGACACATGGCCGTCAAAAAAACACCTACATAAAATGGGGCGGTTCGTGGGGGGCCTCGCATGCGGACTCTTCGGAGAGGGGGAGGAATCAACCGAGCACATCTTGTGCGAGTGTAAAGCTCTGGACCGCAGAAGACAACTGATCTACGGTCAGTCTAGACCAGAGACAGAGCATTATAAAACTTCACCCTACCAATCGCTGTGCAGACTAGTTCGAGGCAGAGTGAATTTGGAGTGAGTGGAGTAAAAATATTAAGGAAATGCACAATAAACCAAAGGTTGCGGTGCTATCGGAGCGGTGAGGCCGCGGACGAGCCCTGAGGGAGAGAAAAAAGTATAGTTGTCCTTTAGCAGGAAAAAAGTACCTGTACGTAAACACAGCTTCTTGATCGACTAACGATTAACTAGGAAAATATTCGTTGAAAGCGTAGATACTGTTAAAAAACTAACTAACATTAACGAAATAAAATTATTTAAGCCAAATACAAAGTGTAATCTCAAAAAGAAGACAAACAGGAGCTCAATGTTCTTTGCTCGTCGGAATCAGAATGCAATATATTGAATTAAGATGATAAATTCGTGCCACCAAAGCAAGTCCAAACAACGACACCTCCTTTAAAAGATTCTCCTCTGAAAGATTATGATTTGCTTTCAAATATAGGTGACAGATTTAGCGCTCAGATAGAGTGGCGACAGCGATTGTCTCAACAGTGAAACATACTTCCAGTACAGACCGTTACACTGAATCCTATGTATGTCTTCGTCACATGAATAAACTAGATTTTTGTCACTTGTTCCTGCATATTGACGGCAGCACATCAGGACCACAGAGATTTTTACGAACCATTGGTAAAAATTTAGAAAACAGTGAAAAGAGACTTGTTCATTGTCAACCCATTCCCACGGTGTTACCCAAGGTATATGTATATGTATATTGTATATTCACTTTTGAAGTCGATCATCGGCAGTTAACATGCATCGATTTTCAATTGTTATATATTATGTAACAAAAGTCCCCTACAAGCGATGTTTGCTTGTCCCAGGCGTACTCAAAAGCTTTGTGGTCACAACGTCTTTCTTGCAACGATTTTTATTAAACAATAAATAAAAATATTAGTAGAAACATCATTATTGAAACAAAATCAGAAGCAGCTATAGAAAAACTGCAGTAAATATTCAAATAACCCCGTTTTGAGCCAAGCAATATTCCAATTTATTACAAAAAGAGTTCATCACGTTGGCCAACTGCCTGTCAGTAATTAGGGCACATTTGATTTGTTGTTTAAGATAAACGTGACTTCATCAGTAAAGCATATTGATGACAGAAAGCGACAATTTCGCACACTCTTGGATTTTGTAACAAAGTGCGCTGATGCCATCAGGGCTCATCGGGATAATATTTGTACTTCTTGAAAATCGTTTACACCCGTGATTTAGAGAAACCCACTTCAAGAATCTTTGCCTTACGCTTAATGATTGATCTACATTTATCATAGCCACAACGCGTTTTTCTAACTTATCAGCTATCTGTCGATTATCTTGGATATTACAATATTTTTCAATATTCTGTTCTAGAAATTAAAATTCTTCTCCCTCACCACCCCTAACTTCTTGTTCTACAGAAATGTTTGCACATTTTTCAAATTTCTGTGCACACTTTTGGATGGTACTTGTAAAAGGTGTTGGTCTGTTATCAAATTTTACAGGAAACAAATCACTAGCTCTGCGCAACGCAACGCCACTGTAAAAGATATTTTTTCGTAAAAGCCCTCTCTTCGTTTGTGCAATAATAAATGTTTAAAGTATTATGATAATTAACAATAAATTATTAGCAAGTCGAACAAAACAATTACTACTCATTTACTTCAAAAGAACTGCCAAAATTAATTTAAAAATTTGGCGCAAATCTTCAAAATCACAACCTATTAGATAAGTATTTTTACATTAAAAACGAACTTCCAGCATAGCACTGTTATCATAATGATGAGATATAATATTATCTTTCTACTGGTACCATAACTGTTTATGTGAGTTGAAAAGGCGAGCACGAATCGGCAAAGTGTGTGTGTGTGTGTTTTTTTTATGCATATGCACTAGGTAAAGATTAAAGCCTGTGATAACCATTGATGATAACACCTGAACTGACTAGCATGGTGCTTATTCAAGTGCAAGAATTAATGATAATCACTGTGTATTAGGTCTTGGCTAATCGGAGGGGAATCATGCGCCCTATGTTGTTGGATAAGCTGAGTGTGTTGGTTGTGCATTGCCACTGGGTGGCACAGTCAGGGCTGATGCATATTGTGAGAACTTAAACTGCATGGGGCAATCTAAACAAAAGGCCTGGCATCCTCTGTGAAGGGTTGCTTTTTTTTTAATTGCAACAACACATCACGAGGGATTACAGCCTAAATACTATCATACCGTGGGTGTCGACAAGGAGGAAAGAGGCAACTTGCTAATTCTAGGCTTGAAGGTTTGGAGGTTCGGGGAGAAGGAAAAATGTGTGCCAGCAAGGAATTCCACAACTTGGAAGTCCTCGGGACGAAAGAGCGGGCATAACAAGATGTTCTATATCTGGTGACCTGGACAGTAAAAGCGTGCATTCGCTCTGTTTCCCTGGTAGATCTGTTGGGGGCAGCAGGTGGAGGAACTATGGAAGAAAGCTCCTCTGAGCAGTGCCCGTGCAGATATCTATAAAAGAGAGAGAGGTCACCAACAGCACGTCGGTGGGCAAGGTATGGCAGCCTTTGGGTGAGGGTAGGGTTACCGATGAGACGTATAGCTTTCTTCTGAATGACGTCCAGGTTAGCGAGTGTAAAAACGACAGCAGCACCCCAGATGTGGGAGCAGTATTCGAGGTTTGATCTTATTTGTGAAGTATATAAGGTATAGAGATTAGCAGGTGAAAAGTATTTGCGAGCCCGGAAGAGGAAACCTAATTTCTTAGCAGCCGCTTCTGCAATTGATGTGACATGTTAGTGCCAATTGAGATTTCGATCCACAGCTATGCCAACAAGTGAAAAGGACTCATTACTTTGAATAACTTGGTTGCTTATTGTGATGGGTCTAGGGATGGTGTATCTCTTATGAGAAAGAAAGCAAGACTGTGATTTGGTGGGATTGAATGGTACAAGATTTCTACTTCCCCAGTCTAATCTTTTTTGGAGATCCACGGAGATAGAACCCTCCATGAGTCTGCGATCCTCATCTAATTGCGCTAAAGAGACAGGCTCATAATATTGTATATTTGAGTGGAGGGTGCTGTCGTCCGCGTAACTGTGAACTGGGTTGGATGTGCTAGAGGGGAGGTCATTGATGTGGAGAAGAAACAAAGTAGGGGCTAAAGCTGAACCTTGAGGAACTCCTGCATTAATTGGATACAGTTTAGAGGAATGGCTATCCACGGCAACAGAAGTTATCCGGTTGGAGAGAAAATTTGCTGTCCACGTACAGAGTTTTGGTGGTAGGCCATACGCTGGTAGTTTATTAAGCAGCGCTGCGTGCGAGATCTGGTCGAATGCTTTGGATATGTCTAGAGCGACAATCTGGGATTCACCGTGTAGTTCCATAGACTTGTTACAAGAATGGGTGACAAGGGAAAGAGGTCGGCAGTTGATCTGCGCTGACGGAATCCATACTGCCTGTCGTGGACTAGACTGTATTTTTCAAGAAATTTTAGTAATTCGGTGTTTATATATTTTCCATCACTTTAGAGACGACTGAAAGGAGAGAAATAGGCCTGTAGTTGCTAGGAAGCGCTTTGGATCCTTTCTTGGGGACGGGTTGTACTCAAGCAGTTTTCCAGTTACTAGGGAATATGCCTCTATTGTAAGATGTCTGAAACAGACGAGTCAGAACAGGAGCAAGTTCTGGTGCTCTTTGAGGACAATTGCTGGGATCTCGTCAAGGCCAGAGGTTTTCCTGGTATTAAGAGAAGAGAGCATCTTTCGTACCGTTTTAGTGTTGAAAATGATATCCGTCATTGTATGCGCGGCATTGGGGATTGTTGGTGGTTGAACATTTGGAGGTGGGTTGAGAGTAGAATTGCCGGCGAACAACGGGGCAAAAAGTTCAGCCTTGCCGAGGGCGGTAGATACAATTTCATCCCCTGAGACAAGATGTGGGAACGTGCTTTTGCAGAAATTATTCCCAATAGATTTAGCAATAATCCAGAAGGGTTTGCTGCCGCTGGAGCTTAAGAGGACTTTGTTTTTGATGTGGTTATTAAACGAGATTTTTGCCTCAGAGAGAAAGCTTTGCTTCACGACAATGCTCACTAACACGTAGCTCATCGCACCTAGGATCTCTTTGAGTCATATGACCGGGAACAGCTTCATCACGGCCGAGCTGGAGTGATTGGCAAATCAGACAGCAGGCTTAAATGGGTGGAAATAATGTGGGCAGGAGAATTAGGACCAGGGTTTCATTTCAAAATAAAGGTCTTAAGAAGTTGTTTTTGCCTTTTTACATCAAATCAGTATTTACTTAAGAAACACGTCTCGTATATATACATGTATATGTATTGTAGATAAATATATTATTTTTATATAACCACCAGCACAATGTCCAAATACATTATTATTATACCAAATTAAATTCGACTAGCACAATGTAATATACATATTTGACTTACCCAAATTCCCAAACCACTGATGTGCTATTTCATGGGCTACGACTAATCCAATTTGACGCTTGGAATAGTGCTGCTTGTGAAATGATAAAATGCCCTCCTTAAAAGTGATCATACCCCAGTTTTCAGAAGCTGCAGTTTTTCTTTCAAACTCTATAAAATCTATAACAATAGGTAATTTTTATAAACACATTTCTTCTGCCATTCGATTAACACAGAAGCACAATACCAGATTGGGTTTATTTAGCATTTAATTAAACAATTTTTATTAATAGTGTTACTATAAATAGCAGGCACCACCGAACAGTTGTGGAATAAATATTTTGTGCTATCTTTAGCGTCTAAGTTGTCCTTAATAGTTTATCCGTTATAAAAACTGTAACCACTATTTTATAGTCAGGTTGGACTACAACTTTATCTCACTGCTTTATAGTTAGTAATATAAAATATCTATAAGCTGTAGGTAACCTAACATTTTCTGTGGTTTTGCTGAAAGCAAGTAAATTGAAAATTTCTGTAAACGATTCTCAGTTGAAAACTAACATTGCTAAATAAAAATATAATACTTGAAATATTTTATACTTGCCAAGTTTTGGAAGATTGTATTTTATTCCAGTATAGTTTGTAAAATAGTCTAGAAAATTTTTTGCAGCTTCTAAAGGGAATTGATATCTGTTATCCCTCAGATGCGGGGAGTAGAGCCTTATGGGTGTAAAAGTACCACTGTTGTTCCAGGTGGTTTCTTTGTAGGGGTAATCTGTTACGATGAATGCTACCATGTACGTTGACATTGGTTTACTCGAAGCAAAGTCGTAAACAATTCCTTTTGGAGTATGAAATCGACTCTGAAAAAAACCAATATATATATATATATATATATATATATATATATATATATATATATATATATATATATATATATATATATATATATATATATATATATATATATATATATATGAGAGACCGGGGCAAAGTGGGCTACTTAACATTCTATGTAAATTTTACCTCTTTAAACATACATATCTGTATTACTATCTTAGCATACCTGGCGAATTTTTTAAAATGTTTTGTCACTTGCAACCGTGATACAAATTCACTTACTAAAAATAGATAGAGACGTTTACTCTGGCTACGGGTGTGAAGCCAGAGAAGATGTCTCTACCTCTATTTCAGTATGGAGTGGATTCACCAAGTAAGGGCAATAACAACCAATGAAAAATTTGTTTTACAAATTTTGTTTTCCGACCCCTTTACCCCCATATATGGGGCAAAATGGTCCGCATACAATACTTAGTATAAAATAAGGTATCACCTTATGAAGATGGGCAAGACAAACAGTGAAAACTGCAGATACTGCACTGAAGCAGCAGAAGTCGCAGAAACAACAGAACACTTGCTATGCGACTGCACGGTTTATTTCTGCAAAAAGCTCAAATGTCTTGGAGGGGTGAACCTAAGACCCCAGAAGATAGTTAAAGTATCCCCTAAGAAGATAGTGGACTACATAAAAAGTCTGAACTTTTCGGCAGCTATTGGGAAAAAGAGTCATACACAAAAGACATATTCAGGTGGCAGCGCTGAGGACTTATTAAAAAATCCACAACCTACAATTTTTTTTTTTGATTATGAAATATTAAAAATTAAATAGAAAAGTACAAAAAGATGATTTATATCATCAACCCAATTTTCTCAATCTAAAAACAATGTTTAATTCTGATTGATATTCTAGAACAAATTATTTTTATCAAGAAACAATATTAAGAATAACTGCAGATATTGCAAGTCATCGACATCGTCTGGGTCTAGTCTTGCACACTATTCATGACCCCATTTTAAACACTGACTGCATCGTGTCCAACCCTCCCCACCTGCAGGATTTTAGAATGATGACCCACAAATCATTCAGTCTGGATAGTCTTCATCATCAGTGTCAGATGATAGAGTTTTCAAAGTTAATTGGTTCATCATCGATGGAGCTTTACTATTTCCCTTATATTTTTGTTTAAATTGTCTGTCTGATTCTTTTCTGTGAACGCTATATTTATTTTCACATCATCTGTTGGTTCGTCATTTTTTATTTTACTGTCATTATAATTTCATGTATGTTCCATGTAATCGTTTAAATATAGACTGCTTGTTAGGATAAAACAACTCTGTCCATACTTATCGTCACTTATCATAGTGCCGGTGGTAAAAAAGTGATATGGCCTCGACAAAATTGTCATTAGCCACAGATTTTTACCACTTATCATAAAGACGGCGGTTCTTTTTTATCACTTTGTCTATCTGTTTGTTAATCTAATCCAATTTCAAGGTAAATAGTAACTGAATGTTATACGTCATAACAGACACAGACGATAATGTTTTTATTAGTTTTTGTTACGCACACGAAAATGCGCTCTAACGATACGTATACCTTACCATTTCAATGTTTGTAAAGTTATTACTTTGCCTTAACTAAAAGAGGCTACATAAAGCTAACACATGATACCTCGTTTTCGTTTAGAACCAGTATTATGATTTTTATCACTTCTAGTTACTGGTATGAGGACATTAGAAGGACTAGGAAATGGAGATAACAAACCGTCAGCATTAGGTTACTGGTATGAGGACATTAGAAGGACTAGGAAATGGAGATGACAAACCGTCAGCATTAGGTTCGGCATCTGGCTAGATCTTCCTAGAACACGGTAGGACTTGATTTGAAAAATGGCTATTAGAATGGTCATTTAATTGAATTTGAAGGCCGAGCTAGGTCTACAGGATCTACGAGGGTAACATTTTACTGGATTAGAGACACTTAGTGATACATGATTCTGCCAAACCTGACGAAGAACTTCAATATCCTTAGTATGAGTTAGGTCTCCACCAGAAATTAGTAGAGCAGAGTTTGTCTCTGTAGGCTTTACAAGGTTTCAAAAATGTTGAAATCACTGTGCAAACACATCTAAGTTCTTCCATCCAGATTCAGTAACTCTAAACCACGAGATGCCCCGTCTGTTTGTTCTTGTTTCATCCTTTTGGATACTACCATATTGTTCTTCTTTAAGACAGTACCAAGGCCCGTCTTTTAAAAATTAAATACTCGATGTGGTGGGTAGTTTATTTTGTCATAACAAGTTTTCAAGAGACCAAAGAAATTCAGCGCTTGATCTATTGAAAGTTTGGGCTCTTTAGAGGCGGACTCGGGGGTTCGTAAACTCAGCTTTGGATGCCGAATTTTGAATTATTGAAACCAATCTTCACCAGCAAGTCTTGATTATATGTGAAAAGGATGCGAAATTGAGTTTTTTCCGCAAGCTAAAAAGCTAGACTGCGAATACCTTTTACACTAAGACCACAAATATCACAGTCCATATCTAAAATTACCTCAACAGTCATTTTCATGGCAGTCAGTAAAAGCTTTTCTATCTCGGCCCAAGATCTTCCTTATCTTCTCGAGCATCTTTATTTTC
This sequence comes from Tillus elongatus, assembly GCA_964006375.1. NCBI lineage: Eukaryota > Metazoa > Arthropoda > Insecta > Coleoptera > Cleridae > Tillus > Tillus elongatus. The sequence goes on from OZ023266.1 coordinate 91,056,775, forward strand.
CATGAAGCCGCCTAATGAGAGTAGTCTTTGGTGCCTTGTAACTTTGGCTTGCTTTTACTATACTCATGATGCATTGTCTGACCGCATTGATAGCCTCTGCCATGGCATCTAAGCTCCATTTTTGCAGATTAGTGTGCTCTTTGTAATATCTCGCCCTGACGATTTTGTAAAAGATGATAGGGTACTAAGTAATAATTAATTATGATTAGTCTTAGAAAAAATAACATCATAAAAAAATCGGAAAAATTGAAGACTCAAAGACAATAGGAAAAGTTATACCTATTAATCAATCCCCTGTAATAAATAGTCTTCATTTCTTATTTTGTTCTGGGCAAAGTGTACTGAACCGGGGAAAATTGGTCTAAAAGACCGCCTTGTCGCGGTCCATTTTGCTCTGTTCCTGTCGCGCAGAGATAACTTAACTTAACAGCAAACCTATGAGTTACATAATATATTTTTATAAGCACATCTCACAAATCCCTAAGAATCAGTGTACCTATTCTTTTTGCTTTAATCACCTACCACTTAAGTAAAAAAATTCTTAATGAATCTAATGTCACATATTCTGAAAAATATTTATTTAAAATTGTTTCACGTATTAGTCATGGAACCTGACAACACACCACATAAAACATTGTTTAGCAATAGGCGTACTGGTATGCTTATTTTCCGTAAGATGACGCCACTGATTCCCATTTAGAATAAGTTAGTCCGCTTCGACCCTTACGTATGCCCTGGGCTATGTGTATATATACCCATTGGAAAATATAAATCAAATTGTTTTCACTTATATACAATGCTTATTTTTTACCGTAAGCTTACTCGACTAAAATACTTATGTCAATTTAAGAATACTTTTATACTGAACTCAAAAACAAAAGGAGTATTTTTCAAAAGTAAGAAGTTTTTCCACTCAATATTATCGAAAACTCTAGTTTTATAAATACCACTATTTAGTAGGTTTGAAAAAGCTACAAGAATTCAATTGTCTATTAACATAGTAACGGGCCTTCAACCTCATCCCTACAAAAGTAAAGAGTTTTAATTATCTGAACAACATGAAACAAATGTTCAATACCTGTCTAAAAGAAATTATACTAATCACTGGCATCATGCTTGTCATGTACTACATCAGAATGAAAACGTGTTCTATGTGCTAGTTAATGGGTAATTATTGCATTTGCGCTGCAATTTAAATGGGCCTTAACAGCTGGTTTCTAAATGTACTCTAGGAGATAAAGGTTGTAAACACCCAGACATGTTAACTAATCATCATCTGCAGATGTATTTATGCTTTATATAGCGTAAAAACTACAGGGATCAAAATCAATTTTTAACCCGATACAGAAACCGAAGCTTTTTTGCTGATGCCTTTGCAATATCGAAAACTTGCATCCTCTGCAAATGCTATACCCAATGTAAAGGGAATGGATTTTTTAAAAGTATTTTTGACAGCTATCTAAATGCCTGAGCAGTGTATTCCTCGATAAGATGCAATTCTGTGTTTATGAAGCAATAAACATAACCGCATTTTAGAGCCCCGGCTAAGAATCTTACAATTGAACGATTATTGCCCACGTCAAAAATAGTTTGATAACTACTACTGGAATTCCATCGGGCTCCAAAGCTCATTTGATGAATAAATTTTCCATTACGTGCTAAAGACTACGATGAGTGAAAAATATTTCTCTATTTTTTAACTGTACAGCTGGAAGTGTGGTGGGCTCTTTCCCTGCGAATCAAACAAGGAGTTATATTGCGTTAACATATGTTGTGAGTTACCATATTTCCCACATTCGCTATTTAAGTTGTTTTTAAGGCCGAATTAATTAAGATACGCTAATAGTAGGACATGATTGAAGCTTAGCCTACATATACTAGTAACAAGTAAATATGTGAAAATAAAAAGGATTCAAGTGTTATTGAAGGAAACAAAGATAAAACATATTTTCAGACAGTATAACTTTAGTTCTGATAGCTTCACTTTACTTTTTTCTTGTTTTTTTAAGCGTTCTGTAACTGAAAATAAGCGGCCGCAATAGATATAATTGCGTCCTCGTATTAGTAGTTTCGAAATAAAAGGGTCACTAACCAAGTTAGTGCTTAATTCACACTACGGTTTCCTTCATTTTCGGGCCACATATGCCTAATTCCCTGCTTGTTTGTGGCTATAAACGTATGAGCTATATACCCTCAACTTAATAAGATTAAAATATCGAAAACTACCAAGTGAGGATAAGGTACATTTTGTTGAAAATGTGGCATTGGGTTACAGTAGTAATAGCAAAACGACGGTATCTGCTGTAACCCTGATTCTAGTTACTTGTAAAACCTTTCTTTTGTTGTGTTGCTATATACATCGGATCATCTTTTCCAAACATTTCGTTGAATATACTTTTAAGATCTTAAAAAGGGCATTTACAGTCACAGTTGTAACGTTTTTGTAATGGCGCTTTTTGCTAATATATTCCCCTTTTCATTATCTCTGATCTGCAGTGGGCTTTCACCTAAACTAACAATGCTTTTAAGTGTATGCACAGTACATTTGAGAGTTCTGTTAGCAAATAATTTTCAACAGGCGTTCTACTGGTGTTTAAATTTTAGTAAGACTCATGATACTGTTTGATATGAAAGTAATTTGTTTATTTTCTATTGTGAAATTTCAAGGCTTCTATTAATGAGATTGATTTTGTACCTCAAGAAATGCACAACCCGTTCCATCTAAAGTTCTTAAGCCGGTAAGCATTTTTACCTAACTGTATTATTTCTAGTTTGAAACAGAAACATTTATTTCTCAGTTCTTCGGGTTAGTTACTACAATCGTCTAGGTAGAGCCTCGGGGGTTCAGTGGTAAGAACGTGTGCCTCTGAACCGAAGGGTACTGGGTTCGATGCCAGGGTTCTCCTTTAACTTTTTTTGTACATACTTATTAATAATAAATAATAATAAATAACACATTAACATCAACCGAGGTTGTGGCATCGTGTTTAAGCAAGTTAAATGTCTGCACGTTCCGCCCTACGGAGGGGGCGTAAAGCCGTCGGTCCCGTGTCCATGCGATGTTGAGCACGTTCAAGATCACTACCCTCCTTACAGAAAGGCAGGGGTTCCGCAAAATTTCCAGGATAGTGAGGTTAAACTGCTCCCTAGGGTCGGTGATTGGCCATAGATGCGAAAATAGACCGACGTTAAAGAATAAAAAAACATACATACACCCACAATCGTCTTGATAATTGACTTTTAGGATATCTAAGTTACAAGAAAAGTTATAATTTGTTTTGCGACCCTCTATCTTTGTTTCACTTATCAGGATCTCTTCATAGCTAGTTAACACCACGAATGTCTTCTTATTTTTAAAGTACTTATTGGTTGAATTTATTTTGGATCTAATAATTTTCAATTATCTGTTTCCCTTTATTTTTGACTTTCACTCAAATCTCCCACAATACTGCATAAAAATATCATTTACCTTAAAACTAAGGTAGATTATCATTATATTTTTTGCAATTTATTTACAACCATTTCGTATTGTGTTTTGTTATTTTTAATCTCCGCTATTTTCGCGACTACCGCCAATCGTTGAGGCCAACAGCAACACCACACTATCATGAAATGTTGCCCTCCCCGCTTTTCTGTGAAAATGGTTGATGGTAACTCATAGTAAGGATCTACTGGAAGATAATTTGACGTTGATAGTGGAAATCGAACCAAGGACCCCTGGATTCAGAGGCACACGTTCTCACCACTGGATCACCGAGGCAACTGTTTGGTATCGGAATGGTTTTTGGTATGTCTAAAACATTAAAGGCGGAAATACATCTTTGAGTTGTTTAGTAAGTATCAAACTACTAACACCATAATATTCCCAAAATGATTTTTTTAAGTTGAAACACTAATTAATAATTTTTTTCTGAAAAAAAAAAACTTACGAAAAGTAATATTTATGCGACAAGATTAAATATACATCAGATTACCAATATATTTTTAGTGAATTTTCATTAAGAAAATTTACTAATAGAGAAGTATCGATGGTGAAACTTTCGGAAAATTTCTTTAAATCAGCACGAATGAGGGCCTGTGGAACCCATTTCCATGGTCAGGTAAAATGTATATATATATATATATATATATATATATATATATATATATATATATATATATATATATATATATATATATATATATATATATATATATATATATATATATATATATATATATATATATATATATATATATATATATATATATATATATATATATATATATATATATATATATATATATATATATATATATATATATATATATATATATATATATATATATATATATATATATATATATATATATATATATATATATATATATATATATATATATATCGTATATATTGCGAAATATAGTTACAACAAAAACTGTATGAACGCTTCACCACCGCCAATTACGAGTCACCTGATCGATTGCTTTGTTAAATAAAATTCCCACGTTTTCGGCACGTTCTAAAGATAACATAAGTATACAGTTATTGCCGCCAAAGGAATCGATGTTAATTTAGCTGTCGTTGAACGTTCTCAAAACTATTACAGATGGACACTTTTTAGATAAAGTAGTAGGGACAGATGAAAACCCTTGTCCGGCGATAAAAATACAATACACTGTGAATTTGCCTGCGACTAGTTTCCCATCTGAGTTCGATCTCTTTACCTAAGATCCAGTACATAAGTTGATGTTAGTTTTTTAAGTATTTAGAATGTTGCATCCTCTGATGACGCTAACTTGGTTAATGAAACGATCGTCGGGTCTTTTAAAATGTGTTGTGGTGATTTGGGTTCTCCAAGTGTACTTATCAGTGCTCATCACAGGTACCAATCTTCACTTAGTACTTGCCATATTTATAATTTGACAGGTACATTCCCTTTGTAAATAACTAATTCTGAAAAACTTTTGTAACTTTAATGAAATTTGTAACACAATTTTTTTATTTAAAGACACTTGCAGTACATACACATTATATCTAAGACCAATTTTTAATTTTTTAGCTCCAGATAAAATATAAATTTTCTCAAATAATCGCTAACTGGTACTCTAAAACCGATATCCAAGGTCCATTTAAATTTAAAGAAATAGTCTTGATAGTATATCTTACTAATAGTGTACAATTCTTATGAAAATTCACTACTATAACGCACTTGCTGCGTCCTGAACTTTTTATTGATAAGATAATAAAAATAGGCTACCAAAAATGGCTTATACTCGGTGGCCTAAAAGGTCATTCGATTTCGGCTATACCTTTTGTTAACAGGGTTTCGGGTGAATCCCATGGTGTTTTTGATCATTAGACCAATTACACCTCGTAACTTGCTGAGTTGGAGATAATATTATGTCATTTGGACTAACAAAGTTTTTTTAACTAAAATATTGTCATTTTGTAACTTATTAAGTGATACATACAATACCATTCATGTTCGAAAGAGCAGCGTAGTTGTCATTTGGTGTTACCAGTCTAACACTGAATCTTGCCTTAAAATTTGGTTCATCGAAACAGGGGTATATTCTTCTTGCATACGTTGGTTCGCAGTCTGATGTAACGATATACCTAAAATCAATAAACTAATATTACCAGATACAGAAAAACAGAACGATAGTATATGAAATTGAGTACACTGAATGCACTGAAAACTGAATCCTGAATCCAAGATAAAAATCACACCCCTCTTCTTGTTTTTAAAGAACAGTACTTAAGGAGAATAAATGTGACAGCAATGTTAACAAGTATTTAAAAATTTTACAAAAATTCTTTTTATCTTAATATTTTTTTCTTCGTTTCAGTAGCACGTTTTCCATATTAATTTTCTGTGAACAAATACATAGTGACTATTAGCTTCAAATATTCTTTGCATTGATACCTTTGAGTTTTAAACGGCCAATAATAGATTTGCATGTTTTTTTAAACCTTTAACATAGCAATTGTATAAAGTATGTTAAATTGGATACTTTTACAAGGTACCCTAATCATAAGCAGATTTAAAACTAATTTAATGGCCTGGTCTCGGTATTAGAGATGCTCATCATGGTGTAGGCATACGTATAATTTAGGGTTTTTGGTTTGCTTTTAAGATATACGGTGAAATAAAAAATCTGCCAATTTTAAATTTTTTTGTCCGCCAGTTGACACATTTGATCTGTATCCTGTTGGCCTCGTCTAGGTTTTAGAGATACTTATCATGGTGTAGCAATGCGATTAATTTATGGGTTTCATTTTAAGATATACGGGAAAATTAAAAATCTGCCAATTTTAAAATTGTATGACGACCATTTGACACATTTGATATGGATCCTGTCGGAAAAAGTGATCGACTTTTTTCCAAATTTTGTTCACTTCAAACTTTCTTTAACCATGAATTTAAAAACGTTCAGTTTTAGTGAATATATTGTCACGAAGTGACTAATCCTGGATAGATTACCCGGCCTAATTTACCGTCATAGCCACTGCATAGCCATAAACTGCAATTATCATTTGCGAAAGTTGGAATATTTTCCAACATTTTCCGTGGAGGAATATACGAAATCCGGCATGTCGAACGGAATAATTAGTAGGGGGAGGGGGGCAATTAAGCGGCGGCGATTTCGGACAAAGAAGACCGCCGATTCCCGGGGCCACCGTCGCAGCGGTTGACTAGTGAACATCGTCACCGGAGAATACCGCCAGGTAGGTGAAAGCCTGATTCTATTACCTGTCGTCGAAATGTGGAACGCTCCGCAATAACACTGGGAACCTTAGAGGGGACCGTTTCTTCCCTGTCTCTGTTGGCGGGCTGCTCTGGGTGTTGGGAGCTGCATTGGCTGGGGTAGATTCGGATAGCAGCGACTGTGCTGGTCCGGATAGAAATAGCTAGGCGGCGCTCGGCGCCCCAGGCCGTCCGCGGCCTCGTTCAGGAGGGGCGTAAATCCGGGAACGGGGGTGGGATTCTTCCGCACCGAGCAAGGTTCCCCGAGCGTGTGAGTGAGAGCGCGTGAATGATGGGCCGTAGATAATACTTGCTGGTGCCATACAAAGCTTGATGTGGTGTTCGACGCACCCTGTAAGTTGCATGCCCGCCTGGGAACACCCGCTATTAATCACTATCCTGCCACCATCCCGCACCGCTTAAACGTTGCCGCTTTACCGTCCTCGTGCAATCCGCGCGTAACAATAATTTAAAGCCAAACAACCACCTGTGCCTCTGGCCGCCCATAACTGCTAGGCTTCCTGGCAACAGGACCCCGTTATCTCCTTGTGTATATAATTAGCGAATAGAATTTTATTTTAATTTACTCGATATTTCATTTATTCTCCCCAGAATATCCACCCAAATACAATTTAACTCCAGCTCTTTAATAAAGACCATAACCAGAAGTCCCTGGGGACTTTGTCTTGGCTTAGGAGGACCCTGTCTCCACTGAAACCTACCCTGGGCTAGTATATCCGTTGACAGTTACTTTGGAGAAGGGGAGCATCCAGAGGGAGCGCGTCTACTCCCTGACCAACTCTATAGACGCTGGCGTCCGAGCATGATCCCGTAGGAAAGCCGTGTCCCGGAAGTCATCCCGAAATTCCCCAGGTTAGGGAAAACTAGTATTAACCCCCCGGTCGCCCCAAGTGGCCGTCGCAAATGGCAGGCCCGAGCATGGGACCTAAGTTATTTTAAATTAGAGCAAGGTGGATTTATGGAGAAGTTGTAAATATTTCAAAACTTGAAAATTTTAATGTATATAATTTGGTATTAAATACGAGAGAAAATTTCAGGTATTTTAGATAAGATAAGATAGCCTGATCAACCCGTTATATTTAAGTTAAATTAGAGAAAAGTGAATTTATCGAGGATCCGGAAATATTTTAGAATTTATAAATTTTAATACATGTAATTTAATATGAAATGCGATAAGTAATTTTTAGAAACAAGTGATAAGATATAATATATCTTAAATAATCCGTTTTATTTTATTTAAAACAGAGACAGAGTTTACACATTCTTTTTAATATTGTTATCTACGATAGTCATCGCTGTATCATCATTACTTTGTAGAACCTCGATAATTAAATTGCTTTGTTTATGCACTGGTAGAATTTCTTGTGGCAGCTTTTGGACTTTATAAATTGGTTTTTTAGAACTAATAGCTAACACTGTTTTAGATAACGCTTGGTGAAGTTCTTACCGTTATGTAACACGCTTTTCCTATCAACAAATTTAATTCCAGCCTTAGATCTTTGCTTTGTTTGTTTTAGTTTACAACAGCAGAATTTTTTATTTATTTTATTTACCGTATTTACCGAATTTTTTCCGTTGTGTTTGTATTTTTTTAAATTATTATTTCACTATTACTGTTACGCCACTACAGATTAAGGAAAATACCGTGACCGACCAGAATAACGACGACCTGATGTTATTTTGACGCCCTTGACAGCGTTACAACATTATTTTTTCGCTTTACAGTTTTGTTATATAAGCGAGAGGATGTCAGACCCGAAAGCTGATAGTGCCGTCGAGTCTGGCCATCCCGAGAAACCCAACCAAGCTATATTTGATGGCCGGGTAGGATAAGTATACAGGCTTAAGAAGCCTGAATTAGAAATGGTGTTGCAGACGTTTAGTCTGCGACCGGAGGCTACCGTTGAAGAAATGAGGAAACAACTGATTAGCTTTTTACGAGAAGGAAGACCGCTACACACCGAGGCAGCCTCACTGCCTGACAATACCGTGTCACCGCTACCGCCAATGAGAGACTTGTTAGGACACTTAACGCCGCCCGCGCAATTGCCGGTCCCACCGCTGAATCTGGGTGAATGGAACTTGCATTTCCACGGCAAGTCCGACCACCGTAGCATTTCTGGAACGATTGGAGGAAATGCGCTTATAGTTTAACATCTCCTCAGACCGCCTCCTACTGGCACTGCCCCAGGTTCTAGAAGACCAAGCTTTGCTGTGGTACCTAAATCATAAGGCTGACTGGACGTCGTGGCAAGACTTTATCGACGACTTCAAGCGCTTATATTACCCCGTGAATTACTTTGGGGACCTTGAAGCTGAAATAAGTTACCGGTTGCACAGACCCGGCGAGTCCGTAGCTTCCTACATCACAGACATACAGACGCTTATTCGCAGACGTGGAAATATTACTAGGCAGCAAGAATTGACCTGGTTATAGAGAAATCTGCTCTGGAACTGCGACGTGCCGTACATCAGGGTATTCATAGAAAAGACTAAGGCAATTGAGTCAATGTTAGAAGAGCTGAAGAAGACAAAGGAGAACACGCTAAGGTCTCCCTCAGGGCGACAGGAAAGTTGGCATGCCACTTCCTCCGCGAAGAGTCGCCCCTCACCTTCAGCCTCGCCTATGACCGAGCTCTCAGAGGTCTCGACTATTGACAGGCGAACTAGAATCGACAACCGACCCGTAATAAAGGCAAGAATCGGCCAGAAGTATTTCAATACCCTGTTAGATACAGGGGCAACCCGTTGCTTTTAAGCGGCGGCGATTTCGGAAAAAGAAGTGTGGCCGAACGGAACGCCGACGGAGAGTGGGCAGTTCGATAATCACCGCGAACAAGCTAGTGCGTCCGTCGCAAAGAAGTGAAATTGTAAAATCCGTGAGGTTTAAGAGAAGACCAGTAAGCTGAGTGAGACCGCCGATTCCCGGGGCCACCGCCGCAGCAGTTGCCTAGTGAACATCGTCACCGGAGAATACCCCCAGGTCGGTGAAAGCCTGATTCTATTACCTGTCGTCGAAATGTGGAACGCTCCGCAATAACACTGGGAACCTTAGAGGGGACCGTTTCTTCCCTGTCTCCGCTGGCGGGCTGCTCTGGGGGTTGGGAGCTGCATTGGCTGGGGTAGATTCGGATAGCAGCGACTGCGCTGGTCCGGATTGAAATAGCTAGGCGGCGCCCGGCGCACCGGGCTGTCCGCGGCCTCGTTCAGGAGGGGCGTAAATCCGGGAACGGGGGTGGGCTTCTTCCGCACCGAGCAATGTTCCCCGAGCGTGCGAGTGAGAGCGTGTGAATGATGGGCCGTAGATAATACTTACTGGTGCTATACAAAACTTGATGTGGTGTTCGACGTACCCTGTAAGTTGCATGCCCGCCTGGAAACACCCGCTATTAATCACTATCCTGCCACCACCCCGCACAGCTTAAACGTTGCCGCTTTACTGTCCCCGTGCAATCCGCGCGTAACAATAATTTAAAGCCAAATAACCACCTCTGCCTCTGGCCGCCCATAATTGCTAGGCTTCCTGGCAACAGGACCCCGTTATCTCCTTGTGTATATAATTAGCGAATAGAATTTTATTTTAATTTACTCGATATTTCATTTATTCTCCCCAGAATATCCACCTAAATACAATTTAACTCCAGCTCTTTAATAAAGACCATAACCAGAAGTCCCGGGGGACTTTGTCTTGGCTTAGGAGGACCCTGTCTCCACTGGAACCTACCCTGAGCTAGTGTATCCGTTGACAGTGACTTGGGAGAAGGGGAGCAATATTTAGAAAAAATTTGCCAATTAGGAGATCGGGACTTTTGGATTTCAAAAAAGTTTCTTCAAATGAGCGCGAACTTCAACCCCTGAAACACATTTTTGGGGTCAGTTTTAGTTTTTATATGTTTATATATATACAGGCTCATTCACGGTCAATAGTAGGTTAGGGGTTTACGGAGACCAGGACGGCGTTGCTGCTTATAGTGAAAAGTAGCAACCGCTTTGCTGTTTTAAATGGGATACCTTTATATTATTGAATTTTTCCCTTCGACATTGCTTTGAGATTATTTATTTATTGTTTATTAGTTATGCCTAAGGGAATTCGTTCTCCATTATATAGGCTTGTTCAAAACTTGTAATTTTACCTATAAACAAAAAATACTCATTAAGTGCATTTTTTAAATGGAACAGCCTGTATATCCTCAAATATCCTGAAACCTAACTAAAGTTAATTTCAAATGATGCATCGTCTTCCTATACCTAAACAGTCAAGTTATCGAAATCAAAAAAAGTTTCTATAAATATCGGACTATTTTGACATATTTTGTATTAGGATGAAATGTCATGGAACAGGTCACTGACAAAACTTGACAACTAGTACATCCATAATAAACCGTTTGCGCATTCATTAATGAAAATATTTGAGAAGAATCAAAATGGAAGGAAATTATTTTTTTTTACTTTAACGTCGGCCGATTTCCACGACTATGGCCAATCACTGACGCCAGTTTCACCTTACTATCCTGGATTTTTTTTATTTCAACAACACACCACGAGGGCTCACAGCCTAAATAATATAGTACCGTGGATGTCGACAAGGAGGAAAGAGGCAACGTGTTAATTCTGGACTTTGAAGATTTTGAGGTTCTGGGGAGAAGGAAAAACATGTGCCGGCAAGGAATTCCAGAACTTGGAAGTGCTCGGGACAAAAGAGCGGGCATAACAAGATGTTCTGTGTCTGGTGACCTGGACAGTAAAATGGTGCGTTCGCTCTGTTTCCTTGGTAGATCTGTTGGGGGCAGCAGGTGGAGGAACTATGGAAGAAGGCTCCTCTGAGCAGTGCCCGTGCAGATATCTATAAAAGAGAGAGAGGTGGAAAATAATATCGCAAGACTCGGTTCCCGGCGGTCGTTCTGTGGCCCGGAGCCTGCGATAGGCATAAGTAGGAAAACAGTCTCTGTCGCCTTAGACAGGTGGGCCGAGGAAGCAGACAAATTTGCCAGGAATGCGGCGATGATGAAGAAACGTCCTACCACTACCTGTGTGAATGCGACGCTTTTGGGAGTCTTCGAGCAGAATTGTTTGGATCGAGGACTCTGCAGAGGAATCAGGTAAGTACCGTCCAATTGAAGACCGTCACGGCCTTCATCTCGAGGTCGAGGCGGCTTGGCGACGGAACCGAGGAAGAGTAGAGCATGGTTGCTGGGTTGCTGGGATTGGCAAAAAGGACCTATTGTGGCCTACTTGCTTGGCGTTGGCCTCCCCACCACTGCTACTACTACTAGGTTAATAGCAAATTGGGTTTTTGAAAATTGAAGCATTTAATGAAAATTCGCTACCAAAGCGCACTTACTCCGACTCGTTTTTTCTTTCTTACAAACATGCATCATATTTCGATAGAAAATGCCAAAATGCAATTATATAAGGGTGTTCGAAAAAAAATTGTAGCGACACCAAGGACTTATGGGACAGCCTGTGATTGCCAAAATAATTTTATAAGATGGAGTTGAAGATACCCTATAATTAACGTATACAATTTTTTCTCGTATCTTGTATAATAACAATTAAATTGAGCTTTACCGTAGAAATGCGTCAACCTGTATATATTTTAACAGATAAAAACCGAATGTAAACCCGGATATGGATTATAGGTGGCCAATGTGCGGTCATTTGAAGAAATCTTTAAAAAAATCAAAAGTCGCAGCCTCCTCTTAACGAATTTTTCCTACGAAAATTAGCTAAACATTATAGACTATTAAACTATAAACTTAACTAAAAGTACCACCAAAGCATGAGAAAAAGGGTCTATTTGAAATTAATTTTCTGTAAATATTTTAGTAAAACGAAGGACAGTGACGGTATAAACTGAAACTTAGCGGTTTGCGGAACACTCTTCTTGCGACATTTTCTTTACACAATCCCTGTTTCAGGTTATTTGCCCAAACGTTGCCAATTTTGACGTTTCATATTGCGACTTGAGTTTTTTTTTAAATGCCCATAACTTTTTTTCTTTAAAGTTACAGACCTAAATTTTGGTATATAGTTCACCCTTTATAATACAAACAGGCGCACCAAATTTGGTTGCCTTACTTTGTTATTTATTTCCGGAGATATAATTTTTTTGCGAAAGAAAACACAAAATTTTCCGGGAAAACCTGGGCAGATTTTCTTTGCGAACGAACTTGTCCAAACCACTTACAAAAAGAAGGTACTCAGGAAATTTGATAAAAATCGGCCTATTGTTTTTTGAGTTATCGGTGTGATACACACACACATACACACAACCCCCCCCCCCACACACACACAAATATATATATATATATATATATATATATATATATATATATATATATATATATATATATATATACCTATATAAACATTGAAACTGACCCTGGATATGGATTCTAGGGGACCTAGTTCGCGCTCATTTGAAGAAAAATTTTCTGAAAACTCCCCATTAGTGAATTTTTTAAAGAAAATTCTCTAATATAAGCAGAAAAATACTAATACTTTCATGTCACAAGCTGTCAGAAATAAAAAGATTACTTTAAGTATGTCACTTTCATTTGACCTTTCTGAGAACAATTTACTAAATTAATGATTTTTACCTTTCTGTACCAAAGTTAATTTAAAAATGTTACCATTTTTATTCCACAATTCGTTAGATAATTAAATAAGTTGATCGGTTATTAGAATTGAATATAAGAACTAAAAAAAAAGAATTAAGGCTAATCCCTCCGTAAATCGTGGTATGGGACTATAAATGTAAATATTTCCAAAACTAGAATCTGGAAGTATAGGGAGTGTTATACAAAAGTTGAAGCAGACGAGATGCCCTTCACTTCTGAAACACAAAATGCAGGCTGTTCCTTGTGAAAAAATTGAGTGACTATTTGAGTGCGCCCTGTATACAGCTGGTCGAATTTTGCGACAAATAAACAAAAAACTTGCCATCTATTGGTAAAAACGCAGTATCAAAATTTTTGATACAGGACAAAAATGTGAAAAGCTGCAAAACAATTGAAATAACTCTAAAAGGATGAACGATTTTTTTTTATCCGTTTTAACGTCGGTCTATTTCCGCGACTATGGCCAATCACCGACGCCAGGGAGCAGTTTTACCTGACTATCCTGGAAATTTTGCCGAACCCCTGCCTTCCTGTAAGATTAATAGGGGTTTTGACGTACCCAAATCGCATGGACATGGGACTGATGACTTTACTCCCATGAAGAGCGGAACGTAAAACATTTAACTTGCTCAAATAAAATACCACAACTTCGGTAGATGTTACTTTTTACAATATGTACTGAAAAAGTGAAACAGGAACCCTGGGAATCGAACACAATACCCTATGTTCAGAGGCTCGCGTAACCTAAATATGCGTCACACTGTATATATGTAGACAGATAAAAACTGAAACTAACTGCGAACATGGGTTCTAGGGGGCCTAGTTCACGCTTATTTCAAGAATATTTTTCAAAATTCATGTCGCGATATTCTCATTAGGAAATGTTTTCTACAAAAATTTGCTAAAAATCATAGACTATTAGACCATAAACTCTATAACTAAAGCTACTGCCACAGCATCATCAAAAATGTCTACTTTAAATTACAATTTTTGGAAAAACTGAGTCGATATTCCTGGATAAGGAACTTATCCAAGTCACTTATAAAAGGAAGCTACCAAAAAATTTCTACAAAATCGGCCCTATATATATATATATATATATATATATATATATATATATATATATATATATATATATATATATATATATATATATATATAACATGAAAATTTAAACTGACGAAACAACGAACATTCACTAAAAGTTATGTACCAAAAATTTAGGCTAAACGTCTCATAAATAAGCCCTGTAAAAACTATTATAAGATATTAACTTACCCTGTTCTGTTATCAACTTGGTAAGGTACCTTGCAAAATCCAAGACCATTGTCACAGTGAAGACTACCAGTGTGCTTAATGTTTAGAATATGTTCACCAGCGTAAATCATTTGAGATTCAGGGTTACTTACAGCAAGAAGATCATCTTTGTCAATCAACTCATACAAGGTGTCATTTCCATAGTCCAGACTTACTTCGGTAATATTGAGATTCTTACTATGCAGTAACAACTTTCCTAGATGTTCATTAGTGTACAAAGTTATCGTTACTGCACCTATAAATGTAGCTGTTTCTATGTTTGGTTGAAGCGTTATTTGGTAAGATCTTGGATACACTTCTCTTGATAATCTAAACAGCCTCTCTCCTAAGAAAAGGAACAATACTTATTGTACTAGTACCTAAGTAATTAAAGTTTTCAGAGCTATCTTTTAAATTAGTAGTGAATTCTAAAATGTTAATCAAAATGTGAAACTCGACTGTGCATTAGATTAGATCAACTTAAGTTCTATGTTTAAAAAACTAAAGAATATATACGTTTTTCGATGTACTGGCAAGAAAAAGTGCATATCAGAGTTTATGGTTTATAAGTGGAAACATCTCTATATTCAATACTATACGAGTTGTTACATCGTATCCAACACAAGGATAAATCTACATCAAGGCAGGAAACATTAAGGTCTACATTAAAATATATTAAATTAGAACAAAACCTGGTTAGAACCTATATGTCAAAAGTTTAATCATACTGCCTCTTAAAACTCGTGTAAGTGGCGGTGTGGTCAGTGTTTTTCATTCTTCTTATTTTTATCGTTTGTGAAATAGTGTGTATCGGCTTAGCTATGAAAAGAACTTGCCTTTGCGTACTGTCAACATAAGGAGCCTGTGCGTTTTATTTCAATGTTACCTCCATATAATATTAATAATAAAATGTTTAGTAAATTCACTTAAAAAGAAATCGTTAATAAGGAGATCACTTAACAAGCAAACACAGCTACTCCCCTCACTAATGCCACGACGGGCGTTGCATTACATCACTCGCTAGTCACCACCACTTCAGTCCTGCCGGGACTTGTGGTAAGATATATAGCGGGAGACGTAGACCGGTTTCGCCTTAGTTTCGACTCTTCCGTATGCCATACCTACGTTCCAACAAGTAGCCGCTAAAGCAAGCACTGCCACATAATGCAGTGGAGAATAGCGCAAAAAGCCATATCTGGTTTTGTCGTGGTTCTGGGCTTGCGCAGCAGCTGTTACGTACACACAATACATCAAGAAGCAAGCTGTGGGAAGAACCAAGCTGACTTTGATAAACAGCCTGTAAAGCGGCAGGAAACGTATCTAGTAATTCTGTATTAAGTATGGAATGGTTTCACCAAGTTAGCGCAACAACAATATGATCTGCTATTAAGATTGAATTTAAGCTCTCAAAATTCATAATCTGATCACTAGTGAATTTTTAAACAAAAATTCTCGAAAAATTTAATTGGTATTACATAATCTGATCAGAAAACGGTAAAATTCAATAAAAGGCAAAATTGTTTTTTAAAGATAATCTAAAAAAATAAAAATAACTTTTTTTTGTACTTCTTGACTTTTTTGCGCAAAAAACTCAATTCTCGTAATATCTAATGGATTTTGTTTATCGTTCACAATATTTGCGCGCTTCTCTGTCGTGTGGCACCCATTTTTTAATATTCCATTTAGTGCTTATAACTTTTTTTTTTACCTTAGTGGTCAGATTTGCTACATTGAATACCTACTTTTGTCGTTAATCCTTTTTTCCCCTAGGGCATGTCCGCGTGTTTGCCGCCTTGATAGCACCGCAGCCTTTGGCTTATTGTGCATGCCCGTTTTCTTTTCTACTCCACGCATTCCAAAATCACTGTGCCTTGAACTAGTCTGCACAGCAATTGGTTGAAGGGTGAAGTTTTATTTTGCTCTGTCTCCGGTCTAGGCTGTCCGTAGATCAGTTGTCTTTTGCGGTCCAGAGCTTAACACTCGCACAAGATGTGCTGGGGGAACTCTGCATGCCAGGTCCCCCTCCAACCGCCACATTTTATGTGGGTGTTGATTGACGGACATGTGTCCCGTCAAGAGTCCTGTTTTGTTCCTGAGCTATCCTCTGCTAAGATTTAGCAGCTCCACAGCTCACTTTGAACTGGGTTCCTCAATTACTGACTGCTCGTGTCTGAGCCCTGGACAGTTTGCACAGTACACCTTATGTTCGTTTCTGACCCAGGACTTAATGGATCCGCTGGGAGTGCTCTTCGTCACGCCCAGGACCGGTTCTGGTCCCTTAAATGGTCCTGCTGACCCTCTCTTTGCGAGACTGTCAGATTCTTCATTGCTTTTGACCCCCGAGTGACCCGACACCCAGATGAGCGTGACTTCATTCTGCCCAGCCGGGTCGCTAGTCTCGTCTCGGCATTCACTTACGAGCCTGGAATTTACCCGTGGGATACTTTGGGCCTTAAGGGCTGCCTGGCTATCTGCGGCTATGAGGATCTGCTTGTTGGTGTAGCCCCGCCTCTTATTCTCTTGCACAGGGTCTAGGATGGCGTATATTTCGGCCTGTAATACCATTGCATGAGCTCCGAGGGAAATACTGTGACTTACTATCGGTCCGTCCGAATAAACGCCTGCTCCCGTCCCACGCTCCCTGCCGGATCCGTCCGTGAATCAGACGAGTGTGTCCCGTGGTAGGCTCGGAGTCTCCCCGCGCCATACCTCGCGGTCGGAGATTTTCACTGTAAAATTGTTTGCCCTGTAGATTTGCGGGCTCGCGAAGTCTGACCTCATTTCAAGCATGGGCTCCTTCACGATCTCTTGAATTTTGCACTGGCCCCTGCAATCTGGGATGATCTTCAGTATATCATTGCAGGCAAGTCTGTATAGTCCTCGCCTGGACTCCCCCTGCTAATCCTTACATACAGGTGATCCGTTTTCAGGAGAAATTTCTAAAAAAATATTTGGTATATAGCATATATTTTATAATGGAAACCCGCACACCAAATCTGGTTTAGATAGTTTTGTTATTTTCGGAGTTAGAACGACTTTATTAAAGAAAATTTAGAATTTCCCGAAAAACTAGTCCGATGTCCCTGGGTAACGAACTTATCCAAGTGACTTGCGAAAGCAAAGAACTTGCCAAATTTTATCAAAATCAGCCATTTATTTTTTGAGTTATCCGCGTGATAAGTATATACAGGATGTTTCGCGTGAGAACCGACACCGAGCAGGGCCATGTAGGGAACCTAAAATATGGTGATTTAGCGCAACTTACCCATATAGTAACTTGCACCTCTGACAAGTTATAGGCCTGTAAAGTGGGGTTTCAAGCATCGAAAACTCAGTAATATTTGAACTTCGAAAATCCGAATTTGGTACACGTTCTGAGTGTATCAAGAACAGCAATCGATGGTAAGTAGAGTTAAATTAAAACATTCAAAAGCGTTAAATAGGGGTGACGCATCTATAAAATGTGGCAGAATGTTTTACCCTGTCCGCGGATTCAAATTATTATTCAATTTCATGAGGAATTAAATATTACTGCTAACTGGATACCAAATTTGAAGATTATATCTCAATTCATTTGAAAGTTATTGCGCATATTAACAGACAGGCATACATGCCGACAGAGCGACCCACCGATAGGGAAAAACCATTTTCGTTCCAGAATCAAGTTTTCTATAGGTTTTGTGACTTTTTACGACGTTTCAGCAAAAAAAAAGAACTTTTTGTCGACAATATTCCACACCCACACATTCAACCCCTAATTTAGTTCCAGCACACAATACCAGATGTTTGATGAAATTAAAAGTTTTCTAATAAATAAACTCTACAACGTTATATTAATGGCGTTTTGCTAAAAAAATGTCAATTTTCACCAAATCACCCGCCGTTCATCCCCTACTCCCCTTAAGCGATTTTACCCAAAAGCAATCCGAGACGTTCGTTTGTAACTCTATACCAAATTTGAAGACGATATCTCAATTCGTTCTGAAGTTATCGTGGCTACAAACAGACAGACATACAGACCGACAGACCGACACACACAAAAAAATTTCGTTCCCAGCCCATGTTTTATATCTTTTTTGATACGACATTTAAACGAAAAAAAATATTTTGGAAATCTTTGTCGCCGATGCGATACTTCCATACGTTGTGACGATGTGAAAGTAATTCACAAGAAAGAGGGAGGAATGAGGCACCTTGGGAAACCACCAATGTCAGATACATGTTACAATTACATGATTCAAGTTACACAAGAAAGTTTATATGTATGTTTTAAGCGCATTCAGTCACATTTTATAAAACAATTTGTTAACTGACTAACAAAGTGATGTCTTGTAATTGGTTTCTGCTCACATTTAACGTTTCCAGGGATATTATAAAAACAAATTAAGAACCTCGGTGGTTCAGGGGTAAGAACGTGTGCCTCTGAACCGAAGGGTACTGGGTTCGATCCCGCGGTACTTCTTTCACTTTTTCAGTACAAACTGTAAAATTAACATCAACCGAGGTTCTGGCATTGTATTTGAGCAAGTTGAATGTGCACAAACACATACAACCACGTACTCATGCACGCACTCATGCGGGGTATTACACACATACACACGCACGAACGCACACGTTGTTGTGATGTTAGTCACTTGGGGAAGAAAAACCTAAGGCTACCAGCTACAAAAAGAACTACTGTTGAAGCTATGGAACCTAATAAAGGAAATAAGGCTATGAATATTTGCATGGGAGTGTCATAATAGATCTTGAAAGATCGCGGGGACAAAGGCTGTATAGACAGTCCCATACTTAATCTAATATGATCTAATTTAACTATCACTCAGCGGTCATGACCCGTAGCACCACTGCCCTTAAAAATAAGAATAACGGTTACCAATACACATTAGGAAGGAACGCTTCAAATAAAAGACAAGTTTATTATAGTGCGTAAAGGTTTACAAATTAAGGCAGCACACATTTCAATACACCTGAAGCGACATTATCATTGTAATTGGGAATTAATTTAAAAAGTCATCGCGCCTCCAGAAAAACATTTTGAAACGTTTTGAACCCGAAAATAGCAAAATAAAAAATCAACAGTTCAAAATGGGGAACCCGTGTGTGTAGGCAGAACAATTTTGTAAACATGATAACCCCTAAAAGGCTTTAGCAAAGGAATTGTTTTTTAAATATAAAACCCCTTTCTCTATAAACTGATTCATTAGAAAGCCAAAGTCAAAAATAAGATTCTCTGCGATTTCGTCACAACTGTTAAAAAATGGTATATTTTCTATTAGTTCCGCAAATTGCCCTATAAGATAATATGTTCTGTAATGTGCTTGAATAGTCCCAAGTATAACTTTTCTCGCTTTATTCACTTATTTTAATATCTAAACCGTTGTCAAATAATTTTTGTGTGTTATTAGTTAGAAGTATTTTTTAAAATATAGCTAATTGGGTTCTAAAAACATTACTCAAGGATATTAAATAAGCTTTTAACATAAATCTGGAAAAGATAAATGTAACCAGTCATCTTTTGTTTTAATCGGAAATTAGAAACAAGAGTAATAGAGGCTCTGCAAAAAGCTTGTTATCTTCTCTACAACAGGTTTTGCCTTTAGGGGATCGTCAGGCAGAACCGATTGCAAATAAGATAAGAAATAATTGCGAAGTCAAAGGGAAAGCCTCTACGGTTGTATTTAGTGTAAAATAGTTTCACCAAATTAGGGAAATTATCAGCCACCTCTGATTAGCGTTTTTAACCCATTATGAAATTTGAATGTTTGTAATTGATTGTTTTCTGTTTTTGAATAACTTTGATCACTTATTAGGGCCTAGTGTGATTTGACGATTTGTTTTCCGAGGTTGCCATTTACTTTTTAAGTATCGTATGTGGAGTATATTTATTTATAATTTTGTACACAAAGATAACAAGACAATATTTTGTGGCATCAAACACTTGTGCATGCAATTAGGGCATCAGACGTAGTTAAATTGAATAAATAAATAACTCACCATTACTCAAACAACAACAGGAAATTAAGAAATAAAATGTATTCACTGGAAACATAGTTATATTAACCCACAGCTACTGCACACGTTGATATAATTTTTAATGTTGGGTCATGCTTTATTTTTCAACAGCTCTGATTTAATCGTAAATGATTTCCTGTAACGTGAAGTCCAGTAAACCATTTAGTAAATTATATTCATTTATGTACACTACTATTGTCTTGTCCACTTCGTTTGCAATATTACTAGCATGATTTACATACAGCCATTCAAAGAAATAAGCTCATTGCTTATGAATGTTTTGGTAACTTAGAAGTTTGTCATTGATTTTATTATAATCATCAAACACATTGTACTTTAACTCGTAATTGATAAAATATTAATGATTTAAATGTAATATTTTTATTCAAAACAAACAAACACTCCCGCACGTTATTGTCGAAAATTTTCATCATTTTAGATTTTTATTTTTAAAAAATTGTTAATTATAGTAAAAGAAACAAAAGTTAACGTTAATGATAGTAGTATTTTGACTAAAGCTGTCGTGGTAATAAAAAAAGTCTGGACGCAGCAAGTGCGTTATGGTAGTGATTTTCATAAAAATGTTTTAATTGCAAATATGTGTGTTTTCTTTTTATTTAAGAAAGCAGGCATCAATTTTGGTTACCAGTATAACCTATATAGCAAAAACAATCTGCCATGTTTCATAAAAATAACTTTATTGTGTGAAAATGTACAAAAATTTCCAAAAGTAAACTTAAAGTGTTCCCGGAAAAACTCGTTTCTTGGTCAACCTTATAGGTTAATAGCAAATTGGGCTATTCAAATATGAAGCATTTGATCAAAATTCGCTACCATAACGCACTTGCTGCATCCAGAATTTCTTTTCTTACAAACATGCATTATATTTCGATGGAAAATGCAAAAATGCAATAACATAAGGCGTGTTTGATTAAAAAAAAAAAAGAAAATTTGTATCACCAACGACTTATGGGCCACCTGTGTCTGTAGAAACATTGATGTACCTCAAGACACCCTATAATTAATGTATAAAGATTTTTTTCATATCTTGTATAATAACGGATATATTGAGCTTTATTGATTTGTTACGAAAATTCGACAAAAATTATATACCATTAAACGATAAACTCTATAGATAATACTACTACCAAGCATCAGAGAAGGGGTCTATTTGAAATGAATTTTCTGGAAACATTTTAGTAAAATGAAGGACAATGACGGTTGAAACTAAGACTTCAGGGTTTGCAAAACATCCTTCTTGAGACATCTGATTTCCATAGCCCGTATTAGGTTCAAGTTATTTGCCTAAATGTTGCCGATTTTGACGTTTTAAATCGCAACTTTGACGTTTTGAGGAAAACCTTATTTATTTTTTTAATGCCTATAACTTTTTTGTCTTTTGACCTACATATCTAAATTTTGGTAGGTAACTTACCTGTAAGGATGTAAACCCGCGTACCAAATTTGGTTGCCCTTACTTTGTTAATTTCGGAGATATAAATTTTTTTCGAAAGAAAATACAAAATTTTCTGGGAAAACCTGGGCATATTTTCCTGGCTAACGAACTTGTCCAAGCCATTTGCAAAAGAAATTTATTCAAAATCGGCCCATTATTTTTTGAGTTATCGGCGTGACACATACATACATACATATATATATATATATATATATATATATATATATATATATATATATATATATATATATATATATATATATATATATATATATATATATATATATATATATATATATATATATATATATATATATATATATATATAAACATATAAAATTTTAAACTGACCCCGGATATGTGTTCTGGGGGGCCTAATTAGCGCTCATTTGAAGAAATTTTTTCAAAATTTAAAAGTCGGGATCTCCTCATCAGTGATTTTTTTTAAAGAAAATTCACTAAAAATTAGTAAATATGAGGAGAACATGCTTGTAATACAAATTTGTATTTAGAAAGTTAGAGTTTTTTTGGATTATTTTGACCGCTAAGTATTAATCATGTATCAACAAGGCATATATTTCAAAATAGTATAATACAATCTCTGTTTTTCTTCTTGTCTTTGTCACAAAACATAGTTTCAATAATGTTGTATATCTTAGCTTATTAACTTCTAATTTTTTTTTCTGTAAGGTTAATTTTCAGTAAGTCTGAACTAAACCCGTCTCCGCATTATATAAAAATTATACTTTGGTATACTGAATACAGATGTAGAAACTTCTTTGTCTTCAAACGTGCACCTGCAAAGCTGAAGAAGATGTCGCTACATTTGTATGTAAAATTATTTTTTTTAATATAAGAATGTCCCTTCAGTAGGAACTTATTTTTGGGCGGGTAAATGGAATATTTTTAACCAACCTCCAAGTCCTATTGGTATTAAATACCTTGTGATCCTGAATATTGAATGGTGCTGAAGAATAATATTTTAGATTGCTTTTATGTAAAAAATATAGTTTGAATATTGTCGCTATGTTTGGATAACATGACCGTCCTACACATTTTTGGTAGATGGTGTCGCCACTAGATCTATATTTTATGCCTAACGTTTAGTTCAACACAAATGACAGATTGTTCAATGTGGTTGCTGTGTGACTAATTGCATATTATGTACATTTCATTGCTTCAGAAAATAGGTGAGTGATTTTTTAAAGTTTTTATCTTAAATTATGACGGTCCATAGAGCTAGTAATCTGTACACACCAAAAATGCATTTGCATTATGTAGTTGTATCTACCTAATGGTATCAGAATAATAATAATAATAATAATAATAATAATAATAATAATAATAATAATAATAATAATAATAATAATAATAATAATAATAATAATAATAAGAGCACCACAGTGGACAAATTCCGCACCCAGAAATCTTAGACTTGTAGCGTACACACATATAGACAAAGGACACCACCCATAACCCATCAGAAGCCGGCCTTTACACATTCGAGTGAAAACGACCGACTGTGTGAATATGAGACTCGAACCCGCGATCTACTAGTCCAATTCTACGGGTTACTCACCTCGCGAACTGAGCTATTCGATCTGCTGATGTAAAGGTCTAACCTAAAACGGTAAAACGTTTACGTTTGTGGCGATCGTGTTACAAATGTGTTGGTTATGTGAAATGATCAGATTTTGCCTAATAGAATTGTTGGTCAATGCCGAAAAAAATTTATAAAATAATTGAATTTTTTGAACTGATTCATACAAGTACATATTTAAGGACAACATTGATTCGGTGCACTAATTTATTTGCACACATTACTCAACAGTCTATAATATACCTAAGATATGATATTTGTGATGAGGAACGATGGTGTGGAAGGTCGAATTAAAATTTTTTATAGGCATAAAATGAGGGTGAAAATAATCATAAAATATTGACTATGTTAATGGCATATCAATAATAACAACTAATTGCAACGAATTTTAATTATAATTGAATGACTCTTTTTATATGCACCCAAAATTCGCAGTTGTAACAAAGCTTTGTATTACATTTATAATGTAATTACATCTAAGGCTTACCCGTTATTGAAGATTTGTGTATAAAATAAAATATGAAAATGAAGGTTATCAAACAAAAATAATAAAAATAACTAACGATAGGAATGCGAAAATGAATGTTAACCCTAACGGCGAATACCTTGAACAAGTAGAAATTTTCACTTACCTTGGGCGTATTATTACGGATGATGGTAATGTAGAAAATACCTAAGGAGGGTAGGGATGGCAAAACAAGCAGTCAATAGAAAGATAGCTTTTCTCACTAAGCCATATCTTAATCTGGACCCGTGGAAGAGTTACATGAAGTCGTACGTATAATAGAGTGTGATAATGTATGGAGAGGAAAGCTGGCGTTAACTGTAACACTGCACCCTTACAGCTGATTTAATTACCTAAATTTATATGGAAATTATATTAACATCTGGTCTAATTACGTCAATCATAACCTAAATTTAAATTCTGTAATACAAATCATCGCAAATTGGTAGCAAATTATGCCACAGTAAAATGAATATTGCCTTTAATATCAAAAAGTCGATACAAGAAATATTTTAAAGCGTTAAAAATCCTAAAACGTAGCAGAGTATAACGATAGGGTCCTTATACACATAATGATAATTTCTATTAATAGACTTCAAAAAATTGCGCTAAAGCATGACGCCGTAAGATTACGAAATGTTAAGCAGATCATAAACATACTTCATATACATACATATATATATATATATATATATATATATATATATATATATATATATATATATATATATATATATATATATATATATATATATATATATATATATATCCTGTCTCCCCGTTCTTTCTCTCTTTAACTAATGAGAAAAGCTTTACGTGAAAGAGACAACGTCAAGTACGACGCAGATTGGTGTCGATCTAGTCGGCAAGAAGGAAGCGTGTTGTACACGAACTATCCTCATTATATCGTCTAAGGAAGTTCAGTTAACACGTATAGGTGCTAGTGCAGCTACAAGCTACCGCTGCTGTAAAATTATTGGGTAGGTGGCAATAATTACTCGTTATAGCCCAAATGACCAGATTATTATTTCAATTAGGGTTCTCTGGTACGGTTTAAAAACATTTTCAAATCTAACCATTCTCTCAAAAGCATTACCATTGAAGATTTTACTTTCTGGTTAGAAAAGACAAACAAGTATCAGAGCCACTTGCAGCACAGGTCTTAAGAAAATATTTCTAGAAGCGTGGGCGAAAATCAACTTCCGACTAATTCAGAACAACATATCAAATCAATAACTAATTTTCTTTACTGTAAAATAAAATGTTAATTGTGTTTTTAGTAGGCTGGTAAGCTTTTTCTGTTAATTGTTGTGAATCCAGAAATGTTGTAATTTCTGTATAATCTTGAAATTTCCTATTTTTTTTTAAATTGCCACATAGTGATCAAAAAAGATAAGAAAATAATACTGTATATGGTTGTTGCCCCAAAAGACTATTACGTAGAATTTTAGACCTCCAACATTTCTTACTGTTTAACAAGCATTTAAACTGGTTTCGAAATATGTATGACTATGACTATGAACTGCATGGGTATCTTGGACCAAACTATGCCTGTAGGCCGGTTTTTCTGAGTTTTCCATGGTTTGGCTTTGCTGTTTATTGTGTAGGGTTTTGTGCCCTTGGCTTCATATTTGAAGTTGTTAGGTTAGTTTTAACAACATTCATTTAGGTCGCTTGTATTTTGTTTCGGTTTTAGGGTCGTAGCTTGCAATTTATTCTAGCAGCGGATTTTCGTGGTTTTTAAATTTTGTGTATGTTGTTTGGTAATTGTCTTGGCGTTTTCATTTATAGTTGTAATATCAGCGTCTCGGTGTAGTTGAGTGTTACTGATTTACCATGGTGCATTAAATACGATTCCTAAGCATCTGTTTTCGACTATTTGTATTAAGCTCAAATAAGTTTTGGCTGTATGTTCCCATGCGTCAATACAGTAGGTTAAAGCTGGTCTGATTACAGTTTTTATTTTATAGTAACATTTTGCTGTCTACCGATTAGTGATATCAAGGCGTTTTTTACCTTTTCCACTTTGGTTTTTATTTCTGTGGCGTGTGCTCTGAATGTATGTTTGCTGTCTAGTAGGACTTCAAGATATTTGACTTTATGCTTCCACGGAATCTGTTTGTTGAAAAATATGAGGTCGTACGATTTTGGGTCTCATCTTTTTGTAAAATTGATGGCTGTACTCTTTTCTGGGTTGACTTGAATTTGCCATTATATCCGGTATTTCTCGAATGTGATGAGGCTGGATTGTAATCTTTGTTGTGCATATCTTGTTCTGAATGACGCGGTGAATATAGCTGTGTCGTCGGCATATTGGGCGGTATTAATTCTATTCGGTTAGTAGATTGGGCTTCACTTGGGACACCCCCTTTTACTTTTTGTCCGTGTCGGTTGTGCAGGCAGTCGAGGTCGTGGATGATATCATGATGACGTCGGTGTCTCGCAACCAAGACAACCAACCAACTGAACCAATACAATCAACCAACACAACCAACATTGGTTGTAAAAAACTGTTGATAACCAAAGTTCGTCGTGTTGGTTGCTTGGTAGTTTACAGATTTGGATTTGTTGAATGAGTATATTTCTATATTTCTCCCATACACTAACACAATAAATTCAGATGTTGTTATATATGATTATTTATATTTTATTTATTTAACATACTAATGTACTTACAATAATAATAAAAAAATGAAAGTGTTTATTAAAATTAATATGTTTTTTTAGTTTTTTCCATATTATTATATAGACTGTTATATTAGTATAATTAAAACTAAGTAAATCGATATTGTTCTGAATACGCTTGTCCTCAGGCACATCTGCCCTATGTATGTCGTTTCTATTTGCCTTGCGGTATTTGACTTCTATCATAATTGTATTAAAGATATTTACAGAATTTGGATCATACAATATGTTTAGGATCACTTCGGCATTGGAATGTTTATTTTTAATGTTCTTGTAATTTCACTTTGATTTCTTGAAGATTGATTTTATATTTCTGATTAGATTCACTTATGTAGAAAACAAAAAATAATTTGGTTGCATTTTTTTGTATGTGTGTGTGAGTTTTTGGCCTGGAGACAAGTGTCTCATTAGCCACAGACTTTTAGAAATTGATGCCTGTTCCTATGCAAGCCATTCCATAACCTGAGCTTTTCGCCAGCAGTATATAGGAAACCCCATCAGACAGGGTAGCTATACTGTCATACAGAGCAGTAAAAATAGGTATACACAGACAATATCATCATATACTTGTTACAATATGTCATTAACTATAATTAATTATAATAATAAATACAAGTTTAACAATTATTATTACATGATAATGTATATATTAGCATATAATTTTTTTAATATATATATATATATATATATATATATATATATATATATATATATATATATATATACATACATACATATATATATATATATATATATATATATATATATATATATATATATTTATATAGGTGTGTTTTTTTAAATTAGCAATTAGACTGGGATACGAAACACCAAGGGGTCCGCCATGGCTCATTAGACAAACAACTCATGGACCACGGTTTGGTAGGAATTTACACAAAGATAGACCACACAGGGCATTCTAAATACTAAAATGTACATGTTGAACCTAATACCATCTTAATGAAATATTATTATGTCCAGGCCTTCTGCATCTCAAACAGGTTACATTTCCGCTCTTTGGAGTAGGGTCTGATTCGAAAGCAGAATTTTTAACTTTGGCTGGTCCCTTATAGGCAAGGTCTGGTTCTTCTAAACCTTAAAGGCTAGTAACTGGTGGTTTATATTGTGTAGCTCTCCATTGGGCCTCTTCGATGACACGACTATGTCGAAGCAAATCTTCTATCATGCGTATCTCACAGAAAGACAAGTGTGTTACAAAGTGTGGCAACAGGTTTCTTCTGATTATGTTCACTTGTTCGTCCTCTGAAACCTGTTGTGTCAATCTGCTAAATAAAGTTTGCATACAAGCAACATAGACTACCAATTTTTCCTCTGGCCCTTGTGTCGTCCTCCTTATCTCTTCTATGAGGGTTTCCTCGTAGTCCAAGGGTAAATAGCCTGACGAAGCCCATCCTTTAATCCATCCCACGATTTAAACAGGTGCTTTCGGGTTCTAAGAACAAGGCGTCGCCCTTGAGGAATTCGGGAGCAAACTGGATGAGGAGCAAATTGGATGAGACGATCTAGAGGTATTCCTGTAGCCTGAGATTTGTCCTTAATGTCCTCCAGAAATGCTGCCAAACTACCTTGACCACTACATGAAACATTAATTACTCGTAGATTGGAAACAAAATCCTTGGGGAGCAAAATGAATGGTCTTGGTACAAGTCCTGATGCATTTGGCAAAACAGCATCGGTCAGAGCTTCCTGTGTTTCATTGTTGTTGTGCATCCTAACAGATTAAGGAAACAAAATTTGTGGATCTCTCTTTTGACACACCTCTCCACCAGTCGAAGTACTCATCTTTAGTCGATCCAACCGTTCACTAATCTCAGATAAGGAAATACTTTGTCTTGGCCCATGTGTTGAATTGGCATCAGGTCGTTCTTCAAGTGCCATTGAAAGTGGTGAATGAACTTCTTCGTGTAGAGAAATGAAATATTTTTTTTGTAAATTTGACTGAATTTGACATATGTCAGTTTGGCTGTTTTCAAATTCAGTCAAATTTACAAAAAAGGTTTTTTATGTTTGTTATTCAATAACTAGTAATAGTAAAACTCACGTTATATCCTTGAGAATGGAATAAACTTTTCCGAAAGCTCGGCATTTAATAAACAGTTTTATTTTCCCACTGACGGCTTTCCCACAATTTTTTAAGTAAATAACATTATTACCGTCACAAAAACTGAATAATATATATATATATATATATATATATATATATATATATATATATATATATATATATATATATATATATATATATATATATATATATATATATAATTGACACTGACCCCGGATATGGGTTCTAGGGGTACTAGTTCGCGCTCATTTACAGAAATTCTTTCAAAATTAAAAAGTCGGGATCTCCCATTTAGTGAATTTTTTCCAAGAAAACTCACTAAAAACTAAAATAAATAACATAGTATTTATTGTTTTGACGGTGAATAACTAAGTAATACATGAAAAAAAAAGGAGATTGTGAAAGCTAGACATTGAATAAAATACCAAAGATAAGATTGTCTCAGAAAAAAAATTAAAAAGTGTGCTAGAACTGGTAAGAAAAGAAAGATGCCGGTCGAAAGAATTTGAGAGGACGAAGGCAACATTTATTGGACATCAGAGAGATAATAACATTCTGATTGCGTTATTTGAAGGATACATACTTGACACAAATGGGATAGGTGGATCAAGGAAAATACTTGTGAAAAGCTACAGATGATGTCCGGAAGTTACAATGAAATGAAAGAGCTACTGATATGATATGACATAATGATGGTTGCGACTACAGTGCGATGCCGCTTTCATATTGAGATTGTGGTGATGATGATTGAAAAGAAACAGCAATATTGTAGTTTAACTTAAAATAAGGCTCTTGTTCGTTTACAGTAATTTTACGTCAAAGAAAGTTCTTTCAATATATAGAACATAATGTATTCAGCTTTTTACGGTCTTACATTGTGTGAGAAGTTTTTTCAATGCGATACCTTTTTGTATCAAAATATGCAAATTTTTCTTAACGTATGTGATGAAGAGGAGAAATTACATATACACGAGGTTTTGATAAAAAATATTGTTACTGGTAGAAAAAATTTAAATAGGCATAAAGTTTTTCGTATGGTTAAATTTTCAGTTATCGTTTTGAGCTGTTCAATACTAATAATATAATTTAACTTTAAAAGCATCAAAACATGAACACATTTTTGGATGTCGTCTTTCATTACACTATGTCCGTGGCCAACTTGTTTAAACGACTTTATACGTTTTTGTTTTAATTTTGCTGTTAATTTAAGCTGAAAACCCACTAGAAACATTAAAAATTTCCACTATAACGATATAATAAAACAATAAGCATAAATATTTCATAATGTATTTACAATAAACATCGAAGCCAGTCATCTCATTAAAAAAGAATGGTATGGTGTATCAAAAAATACAGACAACCTTTATAGCTTTCTCATTTAAATCTTTTATAAATAAGTCGCTTTGAGCCTTAATACCATCTATTCACAACTAAGCTGTTACTTCTAATAAAAAAATCCAAATTTTTCTTAATAAACTAATATATATATATATATATATATATATATATATATATATATATATATATATATATATATATATATATATATATATATATATATGTGTGTATATGTACATATATTGAAGTGAAAAGAAATTTTTTAATTAGCCTGTGTTTTCGTTAACAAGATAGTATGGAAATTGCTTAAGACGAAAGGAGATATAGTTTAACAAAACGGGAAGTATAGAATTATAATGGGTAGGAGTGAGAATAAATTACAATTATACTGTCAAGTACACTTGGAGAACCAAAATCACCACAACACATTTAAAAAGACCTGACGATCGTTTCACTAACCAAGTTAGCGTCACCAGAGGATGAAAAATGCTAACTACTTTAACAACTAACATCACCTTATATACCGGATCTTAGGTAAAGAGACCTAACTGAGATAGGAAACTAGTTGCAGGCAAATTCCGCAGTGTATTGTATGTTTATTGCCGGACGAATTCTTTGCACTGTCGGTACTAACTTACCTAAAAGGTGACCATCTCCAATAATTTTGGGAAGGTTCAACGACAACTAAATTCACATAGTTTCCTTTAGCAAAAATATCTGTATTCTTATGTTATCTTTAGGACGTGTTGAAACGTGGTGAATTTATTTAACAAAGCAATCGATCAGGTGATTCGTAATCGGCGGTGGTGAAACGTTCATACATTTCTTGTTGTAACTATACTTCGCAATATATATACTTTTAAACAAGCCAAGGCACGCCAATTGGCAATCCGCTATCGCCATTTATTGCAGACCTTTTCATGAGCAGATTTGAAACCGATCTTGAAAGTGAAAGTAGTTATTTTCCTAGAGTGCCGTTTCGTTACGTGGATGATATGTTCGCAGTGTTTAACACAAAAATTTGCAGAATAGAAGATTTTATTGCCAAATTAAACAATAAATTTGACTCTATAAAATTTACCCACGAATTAGAAATTAATTGTAAATTACCCATTCTAGATGTACTAGTTATCAAGAATAAATACACTTTAGAATTCGATGTCTATAGAAAGGAAACCACCACTATAAGCTACATTCCGAACGACTCACATCATACGCACGCACAAAAAATGGCCAGCCTGCATTTTTTAGTAAATCGGTTAATTAATTTTCATTTAAACCAAAGTAGATATACCAAAGAATTAAATTATATTAAGAACTTGGCTAAATGTAACGGATACACTGCTTGCCTAGTGGAAAAATTAATCAACAAACAGAAAACAAAGAAATTGTTGACGGAATCAGAGAGAAAGATAAATCTAATAAAAACTTTGTTTGCTTACTATTTGAACCTCGAATTACGAAGGGTCTAGATAGCATTTAAAAAAAGTGAACTTACAGCTAACATTTTTGACAAAAAATACCTTAAAAAACTTGCTAGGTAACCCAAAAGACAAGAACGGACAAAATGTCGAAAAATTATGAAATAAGTTGTAAAGATTGTAATCTTAAGTACGTCGCACAAACAAAAAGGTCGACTGTAATTAGATTTAAAGAACACTTAGCCCAATTACGTTACGGTACTATAGATAGATCTTCCGTCACCCGACATTTTGGGGATAGTAATCATCACGTGAATAAAGATAATCTGAAATTAATAAAAAAATGTTAGACAACCAGGACAGCTAAACGTGTTCGAAAGTATATATATTGCGAAGTATAGTTACAACAAAAAAATTATGAACGTGTGACTACCGCCGATTACGAGTCACCTGATCGATTGCTTTGTTAAATAAATTTCCACGTTTCAACACGTCCTAAAGTAAACAGACGAATATAGATATTTCCGCCAAAGGAAACTATCTTAATTTAGTTGTCGTTGACCCTTCCCAAAAGTATTAGAGATGTACACCTTTTAGATAAGTTAGTAGGGACAGTGCAAACACCTCGTCTGGCGATAAAAATACAATACAATGCGGAATTTGCTTGCAACTAGTTTCCCATCTCAGTTAGCTCTCTTTACCTAAGATCCTGTATAAAAGGTGATGTTAGTTTTCAAAGTAGTTAGAATTTTCCATCCTCTGATGACGCTAACTTGGTTAGTGAAACGATCGTCAGGTCTTTTAAAATGTGTTGTGGTGATTTGGGTTCTCCAAGTGTACTTATCAGTGCTCATGACAGGTTCCAAATTTCACTTTGTAGCTATACTGTCAAATCTAACAGTTTTTAAACACTACTTTGACTGAAATTATTGTTTTAGATACTATGCTTTAAAATTGTACATTTAATAAAGCCACAAGCCAAAGCCTATTTGTATTGTGCCTTGTAAAATTTACGTCAGAAATAAATAAATAGATTAAATATATATATATATATATATATATATATATATATATATATATATATATATATATATATATATATATATATATATAATATTATATCAGGTGTACCTAGTCTTTATAATTCTTTTTATGTGCACATTTCAAAAGCTTCTTTTCTCTTCATTTACCACTTGATAAAAGTCATTATTCCGCCGTGTACATTATAACACTTCATAAATATGACTTGATGAACCTCTTCCTCAAGTCAAGCACAAAATATGTATTAGTGCAAAGAGTGTATTGTGTATTAAATGCTTACTTTAATATCAAAATACTTTAACAGTAAATATTCAAAATAACCACTCATTGTCTCCACACCATATTTACTGTAATTTATATGTTTAGTGTACCTAACCAGTAGAGGGATAGTCAACGATTGAAGAGAGTAAGTTTGTCGTTTATGAATGAACATTCTAAATGAAATGTAAACATTGCGCATTTTAAAATAATTTTGGACCTAGAGAGTGTGCCAAAAATCTAGGCAGTACAAAGTTGTATTTTTATTCTAGAACATAAAAAATTGTTGTGCATTAAAAATTGAAAAAAAAATTTATTCTGTTTAATGATTAAAATGTAGGTTTTTTATATGTTTACAGTACTGAAGTTCTTTCACGCATATAATAGGGAAGGCAAAGTTACAAGTAACGCTAGCAGCGTTCGGGAGTTATATTATATTATAACGCAGTGTCATCACATTGTAAGGCACACGTGTTGTTTATTCCATCTAGGATTCTTAGTATTGTAAGATAACATTTATAGTAGAGGGAATTATTATGCATTAAAATAATTAGATTTTAGTTTAGTTTATAGCCAGCTTCTGTTGTGTAAACTCCTGCTTCAGATTAATAAAGTTTTTTAAAAGAAGTTCTCTGAACTTAAGTACATTTGTGGCGCAGTCGTTAGTATTTTTGGAAACGGGCTTAGAACAAAAATCGTCGCGGTCCGGTCTGTTTTAACAGTTTATTTCAATAAAAAAAAAGAACCTTTATAAGTTCGAGAACGTCCGATTAACGGTTATCTGAAGCAGTTTCTTAGGGATCCAGACAAAAATCGCTGGTTCCTTTAGAAAAATTATAATTAAGAAATTCTGGGAGTCCAGACAAAAATCGCTGGTTCCTTTAGAAGTATATTTAGGGAGATCTGGGAGTCCGGACAAGCATCGCTGGTTCCTGTAGATCAAAATAGATTTAAGAAGACCTGGGATTCCGGACAAGCATCGCTGGTTCCTCAAGGCACTAAATGAAGCTTTTAACAATATTAATGTAAGTAGTGTTTTCCTTTATATTCATTAAATCCTGTCTTATTCGTATAATTGCAGTTTTCTGTTTTATTAAAAATATAATATTTACAGCATAACACGTATTTAATATATTTATATAGTTAGGAAAATTTTATGTCTGAGCTTGATATAGCAAGTTTAATTGAAAAGGTCAATAAATTAAGATTAAATATGCCTAACACACAAGGTGCTTCTGCTACAATTGTAAATAACACAACAGACATGCAGTTACTAAGGTTTCATGCCGACAGTATTCCTGTTTTTGATGGTAATACTAGACAGTTAAATAGATTTTTACATTCTTGCGAAGCATTTTTAAGAAATTTTCAAAATACTCTAGAAGCCGATCATCCAATAAATAGTTGTCTGTTTAATATAATTTTGTCGAAGTTAAAAGGTAGAGCAGCAGATCTCATTTATCCAAGACTAGAGCTTAATTCTTGGTTTGCAATCAAAGATGCGTTAACTTTAAGTTTCTCTGACCAGAGAAGTATAGATTGTCTGATACAAGATCTTATTTCAATAAAACCTTTGAAAAATGAATCACCTACTCAATTTGGCATGAGAATTCAAGATTCGCGAAGTCTATTATTTTCTAAATTAAATATGTCTATAGATGACGAGAACGAAATCAGAATAAAAATTGAACATTATAATGATTTCGCTTTAAAAACATTTATCAGTGGTTTACCATATGAACTACAATTAGTGGTTAGATTAAGATATCCTAGTAGTTTAGAGAGAGCTATGTCTATAGTGATCGAAGAAGAAAACTTTAAGAATTTCTCTAGACAAAATTCTAGTGCTTTTTACAAACAGCAACAACCACATAAAAGTACTGCTTTCAATTCTGTACCGACTAATGTAGGAACGCCTCAGCAGTTTAATAGATTTGCAAATTCGAATCACCCTATAGGTAATTTTCTAGCGAATAATTTATATAATCCGGCAAAGCAATTTAGTAATTTTCCGTTTAGGCAAAACCCTCAAACAAATTCTGGAAGTAATCAAGTAAGACAAAATTTTCAGCCTAAGCCATTTAACGCGTTTGAAAATAGATCGAATAATTTACGGCATAATTATACACCACAAAATTATCATCGACAAAAATTCATTCCTAGAAATAACGCCAATTCAAACATATATCCACAGCAGATGGATACGTCATCAAGTAACTCGAGAAATATTACGCAATTTGTACCGAGTTCAAGACCAACGTTCACTCATCAGGAACTATTTGCACAGCAAGTGGAAGATGAACCCAGTAACTTATCTCCATATGTGCATGAAAATGAAAACGATACCATGCACCTACATAACGTTCCAGATGCTTACAGTAACACGTTTGTAGATAATTTAGGCCTAGAAAATAATGTAAATGAATACGCCGATATTAGTCATTATGATAATTATGCAGAATATTCACAGAGAGGTATTAATCATTTCTTTCAGGGCGAATTTCAAGACCCAGAGAATGAAAATATAAATTTTTCACAGGCCCAACCGACCAACAGTGTAACATAATACAACTTAATAATATAAGAACAGATCTCCCCTATGTGTATATATCTTATTTAAATGCTTACTTTCTTTTGGATACAGGTAGTTCTAAAAGTCTTATAGATCCAATGTTAGCTCATAAGTATTATGGCAGATATATAAAAAAAGAAATGTTTAACATACAAACAGCTCACGCAATGACGTGTCATGACGAAGTAGCTGTTATTCCAACCTTTAATTTATTTAATACTAAAGGTATGCACAAATTTTATATATTTAGATTCTCAGAAAAATTCGATGGTCTCATTGGTGCCGACATATTAAATAAATTAGGCGCAAACATTGATTTACAAAATTGTAAATTAACTACTAAAGACATAGAAGTTCCAATAACATATGAAAGTTCATTAAATTTGGTTGAAAACAGTAATCACTCCTACAAATTCCAAAACTTTAGTATAACGATCGAACCTAGAATGCAAAAGGTAGTTAGGATTCCTGTAAAGCAAAATCAGGGACTCGGAATTCTAAATCACGAAATTTTTGGTGATGGCACAGAAATGCCATTAGCACTTGTAAATGTTAAAAATAATTTGGCTGTAACCACAATCACAAACTCTAAAGATAATCCTGTTAAAGTAACATTTCATGAACCATTAGACATAGAGCCGATTAATTGCCTTGACATGAATTTTTATGAAAAAATGGAAGTTGACGACATTATGTCTGAAGAACAAGATAATCTTTTAAAAAATAATTTAAAAAATATAAGATTAGATCACTGTAATATAGAAGAGAAAAATGCTATTAGAAAATTATGTTACGAGTTTAGGGACATATTTCATTGTGAACAAATACCATTAACATTTACTAATCAAATTAGACATAAGATAAATCTAAAAGATGATACACCTATATTTACTAAAACATCGATATCCAGAAATTCATAGAAATGAAGTTCGACAACAAATTTCAAAAATGTTAGATCAGGGAATTATTCAAAACTCAACATCCCCTTGGTCAAGTCTCATCTGGATCGTACCAAAGAAACTCGGTTCCTCTGGTAAAAAGAAGTGGCGTATTGTGATAGATTATCGCAAATTAAATGAGCGAACTATTGACGACAGATATCCTTTACCCAATATTACAGAAATTTTAGACAAATTGGGCAAAAGCCAATATTTTACAACCCTAGATCTGGCAAGCGGTTATTATCAAATAGAAATGCACCCAGATGACATTCCAAAAACCGCGTTTCAAACTGAGCAAGGTCATTATGAATTTAAGAGGATGCCGATGGGCTTGAAGAGTTCTCCTTCCACATTTCAACGCGTAGTCGATAATATACTGAGAGGTTTACAAAATGAGATATGTCTAGTATATTTAGACGATATCGTAATATTTAGCATGTCTTTACAAGAACATCTCGATAGGTTAAGGAAAGTTTTTATACGGTTACGAGAGGCAAATTTTAAATTACAGTTAGATAAGTCTGAATTTCTTAGGAAAGAGGTTCAATATCTTGGACACATAGTCACCCCATCCGGAGTCAAGCCGAATCCTGACAAGATATCAGCAATAAAGAGTTTTCCCTTACCAAAAACCCGAAAAGACATTAAATCGTTCCTAGGTTTAGTAGGATATTATAGGCGATTTATAAAAGACTTTGCAAAAATAACAAAGCCAATGACGGTTTGCTTAAAGAAAGACATGCAAATTAAACATACAGCAGAATTCATACAAGCTTTCGAACATTGTAAAAATTTACTTATTAATTCCCCTATACTTCAATATCCCGATTTTAATCAACCTTTTGTGCTTACAACAGATGCAAGTAATTACGCTCTAGGCGCAGTTTTATCTCAAGGAAATATCCCTAATGACAAACCTGTAGCTTTTGCTAGTAGAACTCTGAACGACAGTGAAACTAGATATTCTGTCATAGAAAAGGAACTGTTAGCTATTGTATGGGCATGTAAATATTTTCGACCGTATCTGTATGGTAGAAAGTTTAAAATTAATACCGATCATAGACCCCTTGTTTGGATCTTTAGTTTAAAAGAACCTAATAGCAAACTTTTACGGTGGCGTTTGAAGTTGGAAGAATTCGATTACGAAATAATATATAAAAAGGGTTCTCAAAATAAAAACGCAGACGCATTATCAAGAATAAATTTAAATCCAATTGAAACTGAGAGTCTAATAAATAATCCCGGTGACATTAATCAAGATCTTTTAGAGTTTTTCCCAGAATTAGTAGAAAATACTGCTAATTTTAACGAACCTCAACCCTCAACTTCTTATGCACATAGCGATAACAATATTGAAGGGATGCGACAAAGTTCACCAAAAATAATTATTCAAAGTGATGTACAAGTAAGACCGCCTCATAATCAAAACGAAAGTAATACTCTTTCTACACCTCATTCCAGTAGCAATCAAACACTCAATAATGGTATTCCTATACTGGACGATATTGTCAATAACAAAAGAAATCAAATTTTAATAGCAAAAAATCCTCACAATTTACTTGACGTCAGTCAAACTAGGTTAGATAACTTAACTATAACAAACGTAAAAATTCCTAAATCCAACGCAAAATTAATAATAGAATTTTTGAAAAAATATACTGGTTCTAATAAAACCCATCATTTGTATTTTTATGACCAAACAATGTATTCGGAATTTAATAAAGTGTACATGAAACATTTTCAACCCTCTAGTCTCAAGCTAGTTAAATGTACAAAATTAATTAATACCGTTATCGATAAAGACGAAAGGACCTTAATAGTAAAATACCAGCATGAAGGAAAATGTAACCATAGAGGTATAACGGAAACGTTAGAGCGACTAAAACGTAACTATTATTGGCCTTCAATAATTACAGATGTTACAAATTATATAAACAATTGTGAAATTTGTCAAAGGACCAAATATAGTAGAAAAAAACCGTATGTCCCAATTATTTTAACGGAAACGGTAAGTAAGCCATTTGATTTATTACACGTTGATGTTTTCAAATTTGACGGTCAAGATTTTGTCACAATCTTAGATGCTTTTTCCAAATTAGGTCAAGCTTTTCCAATTCATGGCAAAACTGGCATAGAAGTATGTAATGCATTAATTCATTACTTTTCATTTTATGGGTTACCCCAACGCATAACTATGGACAATGGTCCTGAACTAAAAAATCCGACAGTACAAGAGTTACTTAAGTCGCATAAAATAAAAGCACATTTTACCACACCGTTACATCATGAATCTAATGCACCGGTAGAAAGATTCCACTCCACATTGATCGAACATTTGAGAATATTACGGGAAAAATATAAAAACGAAAATGTAAAAACTTTAATGATGTATGCAGTAATAGCCTACAATAACACTATTTATTCCGCTACAAAATTTACACCATTAGAACTAACTCTTGGTCATACAGATTCCCGTGATCCTTCCGAATTAATTGATTCGAGTTTTTATGCAGATTATGTTATAAACCATAGGGATAAATTGAAAAAATTATATGAAAACATTTCGGAAATTTTGGAAGATGGTAAGAAAAAAGTAGTTGAAAAACGAAACCGTTTAGGTCCAGAACAATATCAATTTAAATTAGGTCAAACCGTTTATAAGACAAATATTAAAAGAAATAAAAAATTAAATAAGTTTACAGGTCCCTTTGAAATTACAGAAATGTTAGAACACAATCGAGTAAAAATAAAAAATAAGTCCACCAATAAAGAGGAAATAATTCACTTAAAGGAACTAAAAATTCCTGTTGTTACAGAATCGTCTCCACAGCTGGAGCAGAACTAGCCGTATTCCATGACCTTTCAAATAATCCTGGCTTATTACCCCTAAAATTAGGTAACGCCCAAAACATAGTAGACTTATGGTCATTTGTGCAAGTATATGACATTACACCCATTGTCAATCAATTTTATACAATACAACAAAAATTTAATAGATTAAGATTGCATTTTAAAAATTTTACAGAATATAAGAGAGAATTTCACAACTCGTATAACATAGCTTTAGTTTTAGAAAATAAAATAACTTTGCAAATAAATCAAGTCAATCCAACTATAACTAAAAGACCA
The DNA here is from genome assembly GCA_964006375.1 of Tillus elongatus. Lineage (NCBI taxonomy): Eukaryota > Metazoa > Arthropoda > Insecta > Coleoptera > Cleridae > Tillus > Tillus elongatus. The sequence continues at coordinate 91,096,490 of OZ023266.1, forward strand.
AAACGTGGTTTATTAAATCCTTTGGGATCTTTTATTAAGATTTTCACCGGAAATCTCGATCAGGCAGATGCCGAAAGGTATGACAACGCAATTGGAATTTTGTCGGAAAATCAAAGAAAATTAAAAACATTGGTAAATGAACAAATAACCCTGTTACAAAAGTCAATGGAAAGTTTTAAAAATATTACTTTAACTTTGCAGCATAATGAAATTGTACTTGAGTCTCGGTTGCAACAAGTTGAACAGGTGATAAAAAGAATTAATTTACAGAGCATAGAAAATTTTAGTTATTTTCTTATTCAGATGACAATATCACAAATTTCTACCATGTATCAGATTATCTATGATATATTAGAGAAAATACAGTTAGCAATAACATTTTCTAAAATAAGTACTTTTCATAATTCTATAGTTGAGCCGAATGAGTTGTTACAAGAAATTAAATTAGTCAGCAATTATTTGGATGCAAGTAAAAACAAATTACATTTTGAGCCGGTATTAGAAAATATTCTGCTTTTGGAAAGGATAATTGAAATTAAAAGTTACAGTAAAGGAAATCAAATAATATTCATAATAGAAATTCCTATTTGTGAAATAGAAGGCTACAATTATTATCATTTATATCCACTACCTACTCCAAACCTTAATTCATTTAGAGCCATTATACCCCACTCGAAATACCTGCTCCTTAATGAACACTATTACATATATATATATATATATATATATATATATATATATATATATATATATATATATATATATATATATATATATATATATATATACATAGGTATCACACCGATAACTCAAAATATAATCGGCCGATTTTGATAAAATTTGGCATGTACCTTCCTTCTGTAAATGTATTGGATAATTTCGTTAGTCAGGAAAATCGGACGAGGTTTTCCGGGCAAATTTTGAGTTTTTATTTATATATATATATATATATATATATATATATATATATATATATATATATATATATATAGTTTATTGTTATATAAATAGTACAAAGCATCTTACAAATAAGTCTAAACTTGTGGCTGCAAATGCAATTTTGACTAAATTTTAATCCAAATGTCAATTGTTCTAAAGTTCTGTTGTCTGATTTCTAATCTCCAAAATTACCTCACCTCATTATGTACCATTACAATTTCTAGAAATATGGATGGTACTTGAAATCAGTTTCTTCATTTTAATCAAAAATTTCTATATTTTAAAACTTGACTCAAATTAAATTCTTATATATAAAAATTGAAACTGACCCCGGATATGGGTTCTAGGGGTCCTAGTTCGCGCTCATTTGCAAACAATTGTTCAAAATTCAAAAGTCGAGATCTCCCCATTAGTGAATTTTTTCTACGAAAATTTACTAAAATGTATTATAGTCTTTGATTCTAGAATACTGTGGTCCAGGCAAGCGCAGTTGTAATGTTTGTAAATAATGCTATCACAACGTTTGTTAAACCGGCGTTCCATTCATTTGTCTTGAGCGGTATTTTTACCGCTCACTGCAGTGTTAAAACCGATGGTATTTCCTTACTATTTTAAACACATGGGTGGGGGACTGTATTGTATACCAATACAGCTTTGTCGAGTGAAGTTGTTCGGAAATAACAACGCACACCTAACCCGAATTCATTCCCAGTTGCTATTGACCTACTCATATTTTCTGAATGAAGACGTGGTGCCGACTTCATTCCAAGTCACTATTAACCGACTATTTATGAAATCAAATAAGTAAATTAAATCGATTGTCATAACATATGTAGTGTATTAAGACGAAGGGAAAAAGAAATAAAACATATTTAACTGTGCACATTTTAATTATATTTTAGGGTGTGCGGCGCACACCTAGCCTAGGAGAAATCGCCACTGAGGTACAGGAGGAAGAAAAGACAAAAATGAAAAAAATAATCACAGCGAAGGAAGACTAGTCACTAACATAGGTAGTGTACTAAAAGTATTAGATGATTATTTTGTACAAGTGGCTGAAAATATAGAAACTAAACTGAAGGCTCACAGCTAAAGTTTAAAACTAAAAAGCTGAGAAAAGCCGTATTCCGGCATGCTTTCAGCTACGAGATTTATTGATTTGTCTAAGGCTTTTACCACCGTTCATCACGCTAAGCTGTGAGAAAGCTTGGAAATGGAAAATATTGGATTTAGGAGTACTGCGCCTAAACTACTCGGGAGACCCTTAAATTATTTCAATGTGTAGCCTAATCAGGTTGCTAATGCGAACCGCGAGAGTTGAAATTTGGAGTTACCCAGGAAAGTGTTCTGGGCCCTCTTCTATTTAATTTATATATTGATAAACAGTACCAACGAAGACTTCAGGGTGAAATAATTAGCTATGCGGAGGATACTGTGGTTAATTCAGACAGAATTTGGGGGAATAATATACCACAATGAGTAAATATCTTGGTTTGGTGCTTGAGTGGTTCTTAATAAGCACTGACAATTAATTTTAACAAAACAAACATCTTTTCTGTTACGCGCTATGCAGACAGACTCCCTAGGTACAGAGGAATAAAGAAAAAATCAACAGCCTGACCGAATTGACAGTATCTCCAAAAAGTCAATTATAAAATAGGTTCACAGTTAAGAGTATAATAAAAGGCAAGGTAAAGTAATCGCCTGATAAATTATTTTAATTCATGAAAGATACTTGCAGCTATTGATAAAAACGTGAGTAATTTCATAATATCCAATCGTGGTGCAGTATTATGGCCTGACATTACTCAGTATATTTGCTTCAATCGTTCGCAAATCATACAACATTGCGTTCAGAGATTTTGATCTAAATCAAGCAACCACTGACCGTGTGTCAGTTCACCAAACACAAGAACCCGTTATTTTCCTATCTAACAAACGTTGTATGCCCATTAGAAGAATCTAAACTAGTGGCATCTCTCTTTGCATACTGTGAACTAAGTTCTTAGCACAGTCGTGATGGATATAAAGTGCTAACCATACAGACTGTGAAGAACAAACAAACGTTTATTAAACCGTTGACCCTGGTACTATTAGTTCCTTGTCAAGGGAAGAATGAACAAAAGAATTCTGGCCATCACAAGATTATAAGACACACGCGCCTATTTCGCTCTTATTTTAAAAAGCGTTTTTGGTAACCTAGTTGCTAGTAAGTACAGAGAGATTTAATTGGTTGTGATTCACCTTACTGGTTTTTCTAAAATGCTTGACTATATTTAGTCAAGTTGTTTTAGATACATTCTGGCTATCATAAGTAAGGCACATTAATGCTCTCTAATAAAAGCGAAACGAGTATGAGTCTTTTATATGATGGCCAGAATTAATTTAACAAACAGTTTTACATTTCCTCTCCTTAGCAAGGGATAATTAATACTAAGATCATCGATTTAACTATTGTTGGTTTGTCCTACATACAAGGGTCGATTAATAAATACTCGTGCTTGAATACAGGTGGCATTGCCAAAGGAAGCTGGGATTACCGTCGTATACTGTCATCTGTCAAACGACACGATACTAAATTTCAGACTGATTTGTTGGTTGGTTTTTATTTTGCAGCTAGTTATACCACACGGGTTTCGTATTTCTCGATAAAATGAAAAATCTCGGGACGCAGCAAGTGCGTTATGGTAGCGAATTTTCTTTAAAATATTTTTAATAGCAAATGTCTTTCTTTGAGGAAAGCAGGCATCAAACTTGGTTGCCTATATAGTAGAAACAATGTATCATATTTCATTGAAACAAATTTATTGTTTGAAAATATATAAACATTTTTCAAAAGTCTAGATGCAGCAAATGTGTTATGGAAGTGATTTTCCATAAAAATGTTTTTAATAGCAAATGCGAGCAGGCATCAATCTGATTACCAGTAGCCTATGTAGTAGAAACAATGTACTATATTTTATCAAAATTACTTATGGTTTGAAAATATACAAAAATTTTCCGAAAATAAACCTAAATGTTGGTTTTCTATCCAACAAAGCTTACGTTAATAGCAAATTGAGTTATTGAAATTTGAAGGATTTAATGAAACTTTGGTAAATTTGCAGATTAGCGCCCGAACGCTTTTCAACAAATTGTTTTCAGAGACATTACTAGGACCTCACCTGCAGGTTTCTGAACAGTTTTTTGAAAAACGTTCGGGAGCTAAACTGCAAATTTACCGAAAATTTGCTACCAAAACGCTCTTACTGCGTCCAGATTTTTTTTCTTACAAACGCATCATATTTCGACAAAAAATGGAAAAATGCATTCACGAATTTGTTCTACAAAAATTAGCTAAAAAAATTATGCACCCCTACTCACTCCTGGTCTCGTAACTTCCTTGGGGAGTGTGAACAACAAATTTTTCTTGGGGTTTGTGGATCCAGGGGGGGCTCTAGGCAGGTTTCTAAAAACAGTGTTTTGAAAAGCGTTCGGGAGCTAAACTGCAAATTTACCGAAAATTCGCTACCAAAACGCACTTACTGCGTCCAGATTTTTTTTCTTATAAACGCATCATATTTCGATAAAAAATGCAAAATTACATTAACGAATTTGTTCTAAAAAAAATTAGCTAAAAAAATTATGCACCCCTACTCACTCCTGGTCCCGTAACTTCCTTGGGGAGTGTGAACAACAAATTTTTCTTGGGGTTTGTGGATCCAGGGGGGGGGGGCTCTAGGCAGGTTTCTGAAAACAGTGTTTTGAAAAGCGTTCGGGAGCTTAACTGCAAATTTACCGAAAATTCGCAACCAAAACGCACTTACTGCGTCCAGATTTTTTTTAAGATAAACGCATCATATTTTGATAAAAAATGCAAAAATGCATTAACAAATTTGTTCCACGATAATTAGCTAAAAAAAATTATAGGCCGTTAAACCATAAATTTCACTAAACCTACAAATAAATATCCAAACAGCTACCAAACTTAACTAAACTGACAGCCAAAGCACCAGAGAAAGGGTCTATTTGAAATGGATTTCCTGTAAACGTTTTAGTAAAATGAAGGGCAATGACGGTTGAATCTGAAACTTAAGGGTTTGCAGAACACTCTTCTTGCAACATTTTCTTTTCACAAATGGTATTTGTTTTACATTCTTTGCCTAAACATTGCCAATTTTGACGTTTAATATTGCGAGTTTGACGTTTTGAGGAAAACTCCTACATTTATTGCTTTAACTGCCCATAACTTCTTTGTCTTTAAAGCTATGGACTTAAATTTTGGTACAGAGTTCACTCTTTATAATACAAACACGCGTACCAAATTTGGTTGCCCTTGCTTTGTTATTTCCGGAGATATGAATTTTTTTATAAAGAAAACACAAAATTTTCCGGGAAAACCTGGTCAGATTTTCCTGGCTAACGAACTTATCCAAGCCACTTGCAAAAGGAAGGTCCTCTGCAAATTTTATCAAGATCGGTCCATTATTTTTTGAGTTATCGGTCGGATATATATATATATATATATATATATATATATATATATATATATATATATATATATATATATATATATATATATATATATATATATAAACACAGATCTCCCCATAAGCGAATTTTTTTTAAAAAAATTCGCTAAAAAGTGAAATATCGATCCGTAATTCGTTTTATTTTTGTATGAAAAAACATGCGAAGATATAAAAGCGAAGTTGGGTGCTCTCTATGGGGAGCCTTTACCATCTATGACAACCATGAGAATAGCACACTTGAAGACCCCAAATCACCTCAACCCATTTTAAAAGACCTGACGATCGTTGCACTAACCAAGTTAGCGTCATCAGAGGATGAATAATTCTAAATCTTATATCCGCAACTCTATTTATCTTCCTCTGCAATTCTCAGGTAGTCGGTCTCTGGCGATTTAGGGATGCTTAGTGACACCTAAAAGACGACTTTGGCGTTTTAAGAAGAAAAACTGTAAAATTTTCAGTCAGTTTTCTGGTATTTCTTGACCTTTTTGCACAAAAAGTTGGTTTTATGCATTTCTCTGGTTATCAGTGGCACCCACATTTTTTCTTCAAATGCCTATAACATTTTTTTCTTTTAACTTTAAGATCTAAATTTTGGTGTATATTATACTTTTTATAATATAAACTTGCGTACCAAGTTTTGTTGCCATAGCTATATTTCCGAATATAGAATTTTTTTCAAAAGAAAACCCAAAATTTTTCAGGAAAAACCGATTTTCCTGGATAACGAACTTATCTAAGCCACTTGCGAAAGGAACGCACTCACCAAATTTAATCAGCATCGGGTCATTATTTTTTGAGTTATCGGTGTGATATATATATATATATATATATATATATATATATATATATATATATATATATATATATATATATATATATATATATATATATATATATATATATATATATATATATATATATATATATATATATATATATATATGAACATATAAAAATTGAAACTAACCTCCTATATGTGTTCTAGGAGGCTTAGTTCGCACTCATTTGAAGAAATAATTTTTTCAAAATTCAAAAGTCGAGATCTCATTAGTGAATTTTTTAAGGAAATCCACTAAGAAATAAATAAATGTACTGTAATACAATATATCGCACAAGGCAGGCATTTTCAAAATATAATAATTGGTTTAAGTCGTCTTATTTTGAGTACAGGTATTGTGCAATCCTTAATCTTTTCCAATGCCTGTATGTCTATTTTTTAGGCGTTGATTTGTATCGCCAATCGATCCATAAATTTATAGTATAAATAGTTTTACATCTGAAAGCTTTAATGGGTGATCCTGAAACTATTTTGCTAAGGGAAGCTTTGATGAGAATTTTAGAAACTCTTGCAGTTTCTAATTTGCAAAAAGCGTTTTAGCGCGAAAATTCTCTAACAGGGCATATCATTGAAAAAATTTGACATATTGATAGCCGTATACATAAAAAGATGCTAAATAGGTAGCCACCCGCAGTCTGTATTGAAAGTCATAAATCAACCCCTCTTCACTTTTATAGCTACCACCTTCATAACATCTGGCATCATAAACGGGAAAGTACGAAACGCAAAGTAAGGATAGACGCATTCATTTCCATATTTGATACTTTTGTGTTTTATTTAACGTCAGGTATGATATGAAAATCTGTTATTGGGTCAGTCCATCTCATATACGAGAACACCTATTTTAGCAGGTATAAGATATAAAATTGAATACAGTTTTAACGAATTTTCCAAGCAAAAAGTAGTTCACACAAGGCCACGACTGTAACACTTTCAAAAAATTTCTTCTATTACTCGGGTAATTTCAGCAAATGCTCAAATGTATTTCGAATCATTATTTTACATATTACTGAATTTTTATTAATAGAAAATGAATGCTCACTACAGTAATGCCCCATGGTTGGTATTTTTATCATACCCATATAGCAGAATGATTAAAAAAACGCTTCATTTTATTTATTGTGATTAAAACTTGATGCTACATCGTCAGAAACTGAGAGTAACTGGGTGGAGTATAAAGCCTTTTAAGTTGCCATAATCTCCAAATGTCAAATAAAAATCTTTAGGTTCAGTAACTGCAAGGACACCTGCATATTTTGACTCGACATCACATTTTTCCGTACGTAAAATTCAGATATCTTCATTAATATGCTGTCCATTTAACATTTTTTTAAATTGATTATTTTAGCGAAACTTCAGCGCTTTGGTTACTGGTTATATTTGAAGTGTTTTTGCTGGCGCTTTTAGACAATTTTCATTAAAAATTAACTAATGAGGACATCGCGACTTTCGAATTTTGAAAAATTTTCTTCAAATGAGCGCAAACTAGTACCCCTGGAACTCAAATCCGAGGTCTGTTTCAGACTATATATATATATATATATATATATATATATATATATATATATATATATATATATATATATATATATATATTTGTGTGTGTGTGTGTGTGTGTGTCACACTGATAACTCAGAAAAATAAGGGACATCTTTCATAAAATTCAATCAGTACCTTGCTTTCGCAAGTCGCTTGGATAAGTTCGTTATCTAAGAAAATCGGACTAGTTTTTCCGGAAAGTTCTGTGTTTTCTTTCGGGAAATTTTTATATCTCTGAAAATAACAAAGCTATGGTAAAAAAACAGACATAAAGTTGATGTTTACTTTACTTAATTTTTGTATAGAAAATGGCAATTTTCGTTGAAGAAATTGTTTGCAAATTTTGATGCAAAAATATTTTTATGAAAATTCACTACCAAAAGGCACTTGCTGCGTCCAGACTTTTTATTATTATCCACTAAGTCTTAATTTACATAGATATAAGCGTTCACGGATCATTCAGGTCCATAGCTTGGTAATTTATTTCCACTGCTTTCTATCTCTTGAAATGATCTTCCAGTTGTGAACACTCCTTTTCCTTGAAAATCTTATCGGACTGCCTCACGCCACCTTTTTCTTGATTTTCCCTTATTTCCTTTACATCCTGGATTTTACCAAACACATTTGTTGGCCATTCTCTTCCTACCCATCGCTCTAGGTGGCTTAGACACTCTAGTCGGCATGCTTTAATTGCCTGAGGCACAGTCGATTCCTCATACATTTGATACACTTCGGCATTTGTACGCCTTTTTCAAATTCCACTTTCTCCTCTCCTTCGAAAGTTTTACGCACCATCTTTCTTTTTCATATCGCAGTTCTGTCTTCTATTATTTTGTTCATTGTCCACGCTTAACGCCCATATGTTAATGCATGTCTTGCCGCGGTTTTATACACTCTAGGCTTTGTCATTCGCGAGATGTTCTTCGACCTAAAGAAATTATAAAATCTTCCTGGCCATCTGTTGGTTTTTTCTCTCCTTAGGTTAACTTTTACATCATTATCACAGAAGTTGTTTATTAATACACCCAAGGACATGTAATTTACAACGTTTCTAAGTCTAACACATTACCCTCTTCAATTTTCACTGTAAAAAGTTCACTATTATTTTGCTTAATCTTTCCGAATCTCATGTACTTGCCCTGGTCTTTATTTGGTTGGAATAATACTGCTTGCCACTTCCACTAAACTTCTAGTGGTGTTTTCGAGTTATCTTCTATGTCTGACCATTATTTAAAAATCGACCGCGTAAGTAAGACAATGGTCTCTGTCAAACAGGGTTTAGCGTTTTGATTTAGTGAAATAAGCCTACTTTTGTATCCTGAATATTTTGTTTTTTCACTCATGGATGTTCCTTCGGAACTTTTGCCGAAAAAACGTAGGTAGTATGGTACTTCTTTGTATTATAATCATTACACGTGGATGATGCTGAATCATTTTTGGGGGGCCTGAAGCGGAAGTTGTAAAGAGTTCTGGCTAGTATTCCCCGATTTCTTCTTCCAATGACTCATTGCTGCAGCTTGAAGAGATACATTAATGTAAGAAGGCAAAAAGCAATTCGACAAAAGTTTGTGTGTGTTTTGGGACGACCATTGCACACAGTTGTAGCATGAAGGGGTTACAGAATATGGTTGTAATACAAATTCAGCTTTGTCAATATTATCAATTCATGTGTTTGTATTTGTATATTCATGTTCAAATGAGTGTATAAGAAATCAGACAGCTAAGTGAGAAAATCAATACTGAGTATGCAACAATAGGAAATATTTGACAAAAATAAAATATAAATGTGTTCTACCATTATCCGTCGCAACGTTTTGCTGCCAACTCCATGATCCATGGTGTCTTGTGCGTTCATTACCATCGAATAAAAGCAGTCAACAACTTTGTTAACTAGTCTATTTAGGTCACACTCTAGTTAGCAAAAAAGAAGAAATATTTTTTAGTGAATTTTCGTAGAAAAAATTCCGTTTAAAGGAGATCGTGACTTTTGATTTTAAACAATTCAATATATCCGTTATTATACAAGATACTAGAAAAAAAATATATACGTTAATTACAGACGTCTTAAGCTACACCTCATAAAACTATTTTAATAATCACAGGTCGCCCATAAGTCGTTGATGATACCAAGTTTTCCTTCGTTTAATGGAACATCCTTTATATTGCTGCATTTTTGCATTTTCCATCGCACCAAAGTGCATGTTTGTAAGGAAAAAATTTAATATTTAACATTGTTCGGTAAATTTTGATAAAAAATATAATTATCGTGACGTAACATTACTCAACACAATTTTTGTATAGAAATGGCTAATTTTCGCGAAAAGACTGTTTGCACATTTTAATCTAAAAATTTTCTTTCGGATTTTTTGACAAAAAGTTTTCTGTGAATAATTACACCTTGGCACATATGTAAATTGCTTGAAGAGGTTCGTGGGTAGGTAAATCGGACCACTTTTTTGAGGAATATTTCAAGTCTATTTTCGGAAAATTTGTGTACGCTCTCAAACAACAAACTCATTCTGATAAAATGTGGTACATTTTTTCTACTATAAAGGTTATAGTGTCAGCCAAATTTAATGCTGTTTATTAAAATAAGACATATATGCTATTAACTTTTTAACGCATATTCGCAACCATAACGCAGTTGCTGGGCCAGGATTTTTTTCCCTTGGTTGTGTATCTGGAAGTCTTTTCGCTACTACTTGTGCCACGACCTTTCAGCTTTTTTAGCTTTAAGCTAAGAATTAACATTTGTATTAACACGGAAGGCCTTGGTTGTTTTTCCGGCATTACATAAATTATTACTAAAATTAAATAACATAAAAAAAGATATCTATTTTAATATCAAGTTTAAAACTAAAAATATTTAAAATCATGTTTTTTAACGGTTTATTGTTTCTTTTGATTAATGTTAAATTGTTGCGTCTTTGCTAAGAGATTTGTTATAAAGAATGTGAAAGGATGCAAATAAAACTTAAAAATATACTATAAAGATTTTTTCACCAGCTATTTACAATTTTATACAATTATATATTAAAAAAGTTTTCTACAAATTTTAATATTTTCCTAAGTTTTGCTTTACCCATTTTGCACATGACATCCCTCTTTCTCTGGAGTATGGTTCAGTGCCATTTAGACTAGTGAAGATTGAAAACAGGTCCTTGGTCAAAGACTTAACTAGAACACAAATATTTAAAACTGCCTTGTTTGATTTGTTAAAAAATTAATTATGCTTATAACCCTAAAATATGTTTAAATATCTTGGATACGTATTTAGCTGTAAAAATTATGTATTTATGGAACTCACCTTTTACATCTATCACCTCATTTGTTTCGTTAGGTTTGCTATTTTCCACTATATCTTTCTGAAAAATTAAACATTTTTTAATTGCTTCCAATTTACTAAACCTTTAATGACGGTTATAATTATACTAATATAAAATAGTAAATACAAATCAGAATAAATAAATAAATAAATAAATAAATAAATAAATAAATAAATAAATAAATATATATATATATATATATATATATATATATATATATATATATATATATATATATATATATATATATATATATATATATATATATGGCAAGCTTTTATGGTGGAGTATTGACTTTTTTGTCGAGGGATCTTTACTTGAGGTTAAATTAGAAGATTAAATCACCTGAGTAAGATATTTTCTGGAAAAGAAGAATTTCTATCAGCTCTGTAAAATATTTTTACTAAACTTACATATTTAGCGAATTTCCATTAAGAACATTACGCTAATAGAGAGATAACCACATTAAAATTATCAAATAAGTTTTTCTGATTGCCTCAAATTAGAGCTTCTAGGACGTGGTCAGTTTCAGACTATATATGTTTCAAAATGAAACAAATTTAGTAATCAAAATTTTTGAAACATTTTGAAACAGTACACATTAGATTTGAAAGTAAAAGAAAATATGACAAAAAATTATCAAAAACCTACCTAAGGATTATCATAATTTTTACTTATTTCTACCTACTATTACACTCACAACAAGACAAAAAAAAATATTTCCAATTTCCGGTGACTACCAAAAATGTTATAATTTTCTAAAAACGAATCAATGACTTAAACACGATATAAATACTGCTATTTTTTATTTTATTTTGAAGTTTTGATAGAAAATATATAGAAAGTAATCGGTAGATTTTAAAACTGCGGCTGTAAATGAAAAGTCATAACAGATTTTCAATAACTCTCCAGGCGACCTACGTTCTTATTCAAATTGAATGAGTAATAAACTGGAAAGTAGTCATCAAAATATCAAAATTCTCAATTGACTTGAGTAAAAATAACGCGGTTAAATGGAATCAAGTAATAATCAACATCAACGTCCATGATAACAGACTTGATAAATAAATTGAAACTATTTTCTTGTGTTTTAATCTCATAAATCATAATTTCGTAGGCGAAAGACCACATCAAACAATTTTTGCACACATACCTAGTTTTTTACGTAGATTCGAATTGTATAAAAAAGTACATTACCCTATTAAAAAAATACAAAGTTTCCCCCCGCCCCACAATATAGCGAGGGGGATAAATGTCAAAATTCTACAACAAAAATTGAAATCGTTTTGGAAGTATCGCTTAAAAACTCACCCTGTATATACAGGATTTTTATTATATAAAGTTGCACCAAGGTTTTCCGGAGAACTGCCGAGAATTTAGAAAAACCTCAAAACACGTTGATTTCCTTTGGGAGGGGACACTTTTCTAAACTCTAACAGAATTTGTAGCATTCAACCCCTAGCCAAGGGTGACTTTTACACACTTAATTTGAATAGGGAAGGTAGGTCGAGTAGCACCATATTATAGAACTCTTATGATTCTCTATTCACAGCCGCATTTTTCAAAACTACCAATCATTTTTTTCTTTCAAACCTTTAAATCAAAATCTAAAATAGTAGTATTTATATCGTGTTTAAGCCATCGACTAGCCTTTAGAATTTTTTTTAGTCTTATAGTGTTCATAAAGTGTACGAGTACGAGAAGTAATAATGATGATTAAGGACCGGATTCTAAGCAGTTTTTCTTACGCTGGATTTTGAAAGCAGCAACAAATAGTTAAATATCTGCACATTACATTAAAACAAGCAATTCCACGTCTATTTGTTCATGCTTTTTAGTGAATTTTCATTAGAAAATTCACTAATAGAGAGGTATCGATGGTGAGGCTTTCGGAATATTTCTTCAAATGAGCGCGAATTAGGGCCACTTGAACCCATTTACAATTCAATTTACAGTTCAAAAGTATATATATATATATATATATATATATATATATATATATATATATATATATATATATATATATATATATATATATATATATATATATATATATATATATATATATATCCAACCAATAACTCAAAAAATACTTCACTGACCAAATTTAGGAATTACCTTTATTTTGTTAATGGCTTGGATGGGTTCGTTCATCAGATCCTGACGCCCAATTTTTCTTAAAAAAAGTCAAAAATATTTTTTAACGCAATATCTTTCAAATTGTTTAAGTGATTGAAACGAAAATTTACAACTTAAAAGAACATAGACGGACGTGGCTGTGTATCAATTATCAAGTCTTAAGAAAAATAAAGTTATTCTAAATTAATACTAAAATAATCCTCGACATCACTTCAGATTCTGTAATGCAATATCTGCAATGTTAGACAATGACAGATGGCGCTCCCTGTACGGCTATGCTATTTATATAAGTCGTAAATAAAAACAATGGAAGTTACATTATCTCAACATGTCACAATGTAGAACATTGAGAGATGTACGACAGGGACGCCATCTCGATGCGGAACCAGGTAGTATGTCCTCACGACACTCTAGTTAACACAAAATGTTATAGATAGAGACTGTGTACAGCGTTTGATATTTTATAACTAACTTTTAACTAACCCAACATATTTAAAACATGGATATAAATATTAAAAATAAATATGGGACGATGGTTATAAATGAACATTGCGAGTTGATGACTTAGAACAATACAATTTTGCGTAAAATAGAAAATCAGTATATTAGTAAATCATATTCTAAGAACAGTGTTAACACTCGGTTTTTAATGTTTCTTTACTGAGCCACGACAGGACCCCTAAGAGATTATTATTGTATAGCCGGGGAAAATAACTAATGCTTTATGTAGTAATAGTAACAGTATCGGTATTTTTATAGTTTATCTCTATGCGGAAGACAATATTTGTTAGTTTCGTTGTGTTAAATTTAGTACCACGGACGTCAATGTTCTTTGCAAGTATCAAGACCTGCTTACAAAATGAGAACGGTGCCTACTGATAGATAAGTTACTAGATCCATCATTTTTATTATCCATGCTTTCGCAAGTTACTATTGGTCAACATTTTTCTTAATAAATAGCACTTTAAAGCGTATTTCTGTATTTCTCATATTGTATGTTTCAAACAGTACAGTCTGCCGCTTAAAATTAGACATACCTACGTTTGTTAACCATCCAAGCCTATCGAGCTTAATCTACACAATTTGCTTGCTTGCGGTCGACCGGATTTCAGTGTAGTCTTGGACAAAAGCATGTTCACACACTCGCGAATTGCGATATCGCCGCAAAACGTATTCCTATTGGTTTATTTTAAAATAATATCGTTAAACTGTTGTTTTTTTATTACATTTCATAAATGTGTTTTAGTAATTTTTCTGTGCATACAGTTAGAAGTTATTGTGTAATGAAACTTATGGCTGTTAACACGATCTAAATTTCTTCTCTACTTTTAAGTTTGTGTAGCCCCAATGTTAATTAAGGGCCCCCCTTTATTATACTTACTTATCTTGCGCTTACATATGTAACATAAAAAAAAGTGAAACAGCAAGTGAATTTATTTACTTTAGTGTTGTATTCGATACTATCTGAAAAAGGCATTAGAGGCGACGTTGTGGAATGGAGTTTCGGTAAATTTACAATTTACTGTACGAGGGGTTTTTAGAAAAAAATTCATAAACATGCTTAGAACCCTCCTTGGATGCATAAGCCACAAGAAAAATTTGTTGCAAACAACCCCCAATAAAGTTAAGGGACCAATAATGAGTAGGGGCGCTTGGCGGGGAGGAAATATGAGTGAAAAATGCTAAAAAATATTTAGTCGGAATTTGAAAAGATGCGTTTTTCACATTGTGCAGCAATACCTCCTTTAAACTCTGTCTACCCCGCACCGCATCCATATTCGCCCAGGTCCAGTAACTTTCTTGGGGGTTGCTCCCCAGAAATTTTTCTTGTGCTTTATGCTTTAGAGGTAGTTGCATGGATGCGCAAGGGGAGGGTGAAGCCCCCGTGTTGTTAGGTGAGGGGGGCAGAAACCTTCTTCGACCAGGGGGTTCCTCTTTCCCTTCTGCATGCCTACAATCACCCTCAATGCATGAACCACATGATTTTTTTTTATGTTTATCTTTCTAGTGTATTTTTTGTTAAGTATATTTTCTGTTTATCAACTTCTTTGTTTGAGTTTTGTATCCAATTTGCTGTATAAATATTTATGATAGGAATCATGGTTTTGCTTGCATTTCTTTACCTTATTTTTTACTGTTCCTAAGTAAATAAAGTAATGGTTTGTGACTTTTAATATAAGGCTAAATCACTGTAATATTATATTCTTATGAAAATTCACTACCATAACTCACTTGCTGCGTCCCAAACATTTTTTGCTTTTTTTCTCTCGCCGATACTCATTATCCATTTTAGTGCTTATTATCTTTTTTACTGCTTATTTAGGACATATGTTTGGTTATTTAATTTTTCACGACAGTATAGCTCGACAAACTGTTTGGATATTATTTTTTAATGAAGGATGTCGTAAAATTAATATTATACAGCACATGCGTCTCCTTAAAGCTGAACGCATTGTGGGATTTGTGCGAGGATACATTCAGCCCCGGTTTCGGTTAAACACCTAATAGGAATGCGAAAACTTAAAATCGAAAAAAGTGTAATTTAGAATTATTATGTTTTTCGTACTGGCTATCCATTCTTTTGGTGATTTATAGGTCTGGTCGGGTCAGGTCAGCTCAATTAGATCGTACAAGTGAAAGAAATATTTTAAGATGCCGACTTCCTATTGCCTGTTTGCTCACCCGGGGCTGGATATACTCTCGCAAGATTCGTGATTCACATTCAAATGATTCAAATTCGTTAGGCTGAGACTCTGGAAAAGCAGTAGAATCAATACAACTCATCGGCATCCGAACGGTTCAAATACCTCTTCGGGTACTGCCGATAGAGTTTAATCGGTCAATCTCGCTATAACGAACGTTTCACTACAGCATAATAATAAGTGATTGTGCTGTGGTTTCGCTTTGAAGAATCGCTACAGAATCCAGCCCCAAGCTGGAACTACTCCATTGTGCCCAACCTGGTTGGTTGTATGTACCTGAATAAATATATAAAGTACCTAATAATCTGTTTGAAGACTGGATTTCAGGTCATTCAGAATTAAAAATTGAAAATAAGAAGATATTTGCCAAGCGTGCGTTAAACCCTTAAGTATCAGTAGTTCTTTTAAAAATGTCTATTGTTTTAAACGTTTAATTTATAGATTCAATGCCAAAAAGTACGATATTATTCAAGATCTAAAAACAAGAATCTACATCCCACGGTTACAAAAATTTAAAAATGAAACATTTAAACAGGCGAGAATTGGGCATTCATAGCATCAACTTTTGGCATCGGAAAATAGAGGAAATCTAATATACATATAGGTATACAAAGGTATGTTAAGAGCAAACATATTCCTTAATAAATTAGCAAATCCAAGTTTCAAGCACTTTCTTGGGCAATATTGTTAAATAAAACAATTCAAAATTGTATATGGTTTACCGTTGACGAAACCACTGACAAGTGTTAAAGGTTCGTTACGAATTTAATTATATGAATTTTGAACGAATAGATTCCAATAAAAGGGTATATAATTAGCTCAAAAGCATTAAATAAAACTAACAGTAATACAATATCCAAGTTTGTTAATGAAGGGTTGGCAAATTTGTTTTTACCTGGAGCTGTGCCAAGTAAAAAAGTATTACTTATGCTTTCGGAGGCAGCAGCACATGTTTAGCACATGGACTCAATCGAATCACAGAGACTATATGGATTTAATTTCCTTTAGTCAATAAGTTGATAAGTAACGGGAAAAAATATTTGTTAAAGCACTTATACTTAATGTTCTCAAAGAACGTGAATTGTAGAACAATTTGGATTATATTAAAAGCAATTTTAGTTGTGTAAGCCAAACCATCAAGTCACTAGAGAAACGGTAACCAAGTTCCTTTGGTTGAATCAATTAAAATAACAAACTAAAATACAATTAATGAAACCAGCCGGGGGTTAGTGAAAGCAAAGTTGACAAAATCTTTGCAAAAATACGGATTACTAGTATTAGAAAAAATGTTATCTATTTTGAGTGGTAAAAATATTTCTGATAAACTTGGCTCCCGCCATTATAGGTAGGTGTAAATATGCACATAATTCTACCATGGAACTTTGGAACAATATTTAATTATTAACTGTGTTAAATGTGAATAATAGTTCCATCTTGTTTTACTTTTAACTTAAAAGTGGTACTTTTATTTGCATTTTTGTTAATTTTAATTTTTTATTTTTTTATTAGTATTTTATTGGTATAAAATGGCTGCTTATGTTTATTTTAGTTTGTATAAGTATTTTTAATACGAATAACATTCAATAAAACTTTTATCGAGCTTTTTTTTGAATATTGTGTACTTATTTTTCCGGTCTTTAATGATGATAATCCGTAGGTAGGTTTTTAAGAATTGTTTGTGAATTTTCTTTAAAAAAAATCACTAATGAGGAGATCTGTGTTTATATATATATATATATATATATATATATATATATATATATATATATATATATATATATATATATATATATATATATATATATATATATATATATATATATATATATATATATATACTGCAAATTATACTAGTCTATATGAGAAAATTTCCCAATTTCCTTTACCCGTATTGCACATCTGTGTATTTATTGTTGCATATAATGATAGACTAATATAAATATTTTATGTTTCTCAGTGTTCCCAAATGCCTAAAAAAAAATACAAGTGGTTTTTAATTATATCTTATCAATATTTTCTTAATTCAAATTACGCCGGTAACTCTTATACTTGGGGTTTTTATTCAAAAAGGTTCATTGCTCCCAAAATTTAGGTCTATATTTTATAAATGACTTATATCGAATATTAAAATTTTCCCAGGGTTTCTTCAAATATACAACAATATTGTAATCTCTTCTACTTAGTTAATTCAAAAACAAATTACCAACACGGTTAACACCAACAAGCTAATATCAAATGAATTTTATAGATATCTCTTTTTTTGAATGCTATCAAATTAATTGTAACAATTTCAATTACATAAATTTTAAATTATTGACATTTCTTATGAACTATCCATTATTATTATAAGGTATGAATGCCTGTAATTTCCACTGAAACTGTCACTTCTGATAACGTGTAGTTTTCCATTGTGTGTGTGTGTGTTTTGTTTCTTTAACGTCGGCCTATTTCCGCGACTATGGCCAATCACCGACGCCAGGGAACAGTTTCACCTCACTATCCAGGAAATTTTACCCAACCCCTGTCTTTCTGTAAGGAGGGTGGGGATCTTTAACGTGCCCAGTATCGCATGGACACGGAACCGACGGCTTTACCCCCCCCCCCCCCCGAAGGGCGGAACGTGCAGACATTCAACTTGCTCAAATACAATGCCAGAACCTCGGTTGATGTTAATTTTACAGTTTGTACTGAAAAAGTGAAAGGAGTACCCCGGGATCGAACCCAGTACCCTTCAGTTCAGAGGCACACGTTCTTACATCTAAAACACCGAGGTTCTTAGTTTTCCATTGGCATTTATCATTCTTGACTATGATAAAGTAGGGTGCATTGTTTTCTTACTGGTTTTCCATGTCGTTATTAAATAATATCGTACAAATTTTCTCCTTGCGCCTGGAATCGCTCGTTTCTATGCTGGTTTGGTTGATATTAGCAACGATGAGGTATGTTCTTGCCATTTAGTTCTTGTATTTATAATTTTATATTAAATTTACGTAAACTAAATTTAGCACATTCTCATAAAGGTGATTGACCTTAAACACACATTTTGCTGTTGATTTTATACTTCATTACCTAAAATTTATGATATTTTTGGGGAGGACGCCATCCAAAACGCCTGTATTTTATGGACGCTAAAATTAAAGAAGCTATCAATAATTTTTCGTTGTCAAATAATTTATACCAAAGCATTCTGTTTGTTAAATACCTCGTTTTTAGTGAATTTTCTTAAAAAAAATTCAGACTTATATATATATATATATATATATATATATATATATATATATATATATATATATATATATATATATATATATATATATATATATATATATATATATATATATATATGTGTCACACCTATAACTTAAAAAATAATGGACCGATTTTGATAAAATTTGGCACATACCTTCCTTTCGCAAGTCGCTTGGACAAGTTCGTTAGCCAGGAAAATCCGTAAAGGTTTTCCCGGAAAATTTTGTGTTTTCTTTCGAAAAAAATCGAAAAAAAAAATTATATCTCCAAAATTAACAAAGTAAGGGCAACCAAATTTCATACGCGGGTTTATATCATTAAATGCAAGTTACCTACCAAAATTTAGCTCCGTAGGTTAAATGACAAAAAGGTTACATGCATTCAAAGAAAAATAAATTTGGGTTCTCCTCAAAACGTCAAAATCGCGATTTTAAATGTCAAAATTGGTGAGTACTTTCCTTTTGCAAGTAGCTTGAATATGTTCGTTATCCAGGAAAATCCGACGAGGTTTTCCCGGAAAATTTTGTGTTTTCTTTCTAAAAAAAATTATATCTCCAAAATTAACAAAGTAAGGGCAACCAAATTTTACACACGGGTTTATATCATTATAGGCAAGTCACCTACCAAAATTTAGCTCTGTAGGTCAAAAGACAAAAAGTTATAGGCATTTAAACAAAAATAAATTGGGGTTTTTCACAAAACGTCAGAGTTGCGATTTAAACGTCAAAATTGGCAACATTTAGGCAAATAACTTGAATCTAATACGGGCTATTGAAATAAAATGTCTCAAGAAGAATGTTTTACAAACCCTGAAGTCTTAGTTTCAACCATCATTTTTTTTTTAATAAAATGTTTCCAGAAAATTTATTTCAAATAGACCCTTTCTCTGACGCTTGGCAGTAGCCTTAGCTATAGAGTTTATCGTTAATAGTATATAATTTTTGTAGAACTTTCGTAAAAAATCAATAAAGCTCAATATATCTGTTATTATACAAGATATGAAAAATAATTGTATATATTAATTATAGGGTGTCTTAAACTACATCTTAAAAAAATATTTCTACAATCACAGGGTGGCCAATAAGTCGTTGGTGATACAAATTTTCTTTTTTTTTTTAATCAAACACGCCTTATGTTATTGCATTTTTGCATTTTCCATCGAAATATAATGCATGTTTGTAAGAACAAAAATTCTGGACGCAGTAAGTGCGTTATGGTAGTGAATTTTGATCAAATGCTTATCATTTGAATAGCTCAATTTGCTATTAACCTATAAGGTTGACCAAAAAACGAGTTTTTTTGGGAACACTTTAAGTTTACTTTCGGAAATTTTTCTACATTTTCAAACAATAAAGTTATTTTGATGAAACATGGCACATTGTTTTTACTATATAGATTATACTGGTAACCAAATTTGATGCCTGCCTTCTTAAAAAAAAACACACATTATTGCTATTAAAAAATAGTTTTATGAAAATTCACTACCATAACGCACTTGCTGCGTCCCGAGATTTTTGAATGTCAGAGGCCGCTTCGAGTCCAAGCTCTGGCATTTACGCTGGTCCGATCTGTTATATTATGACTCATATGTCAAATTTTATAAAAATATACAAATTTTAACATTTATATGCAAATTTGAAGCTTTTAGCATATTACACGATCAACATAAAACAGTTGTTTTAAACTACAACTCTTTATGAGCTGTTTGATACTAACTTCATATGTTTTAGAGTTGTATTACATTTTATTTGACTGTTTTAAAACTTCACTACACTTACATGCTTTGAGATGCTTACTAGAATTTATAAATAAATAAATATATATTCATGTTATTGGATTTTAATGCCTGAAATTACATAGAACGTTAATTTATCTTGCTTTTAGTAGTTACTTCATAGCTATCACTGCTTTTACAAGCTGTTGTGTGATGGATTTAGATCACATTAATTTTTTGATTTGACAGCCCAAAAACTACTAACAGAAAACTTAAATTAGAACGTAACTATCAAAACACTCTGATTACTTTGCAGTTAAAAACACCGTCTATTTTATTAAAACTTATATATATATATATATATATATATATATATATATATATATATATATATATATATATATATATATATATATATATGACATTGCCTTAGTTCTTTCGCACTTTCACTTCACTGTTCAAATCAGATTTTTACTTGATATGTATAGGGAATCAAAAGCTCTTTTCAACGAACTATCACATGACCCCTATTTCCATTTGAAAAAATTTGAGGGATGCCACCCCCGCTCAGGAGGGTAAAGTTTGGGCTATACTTTTTGCTTAAAAATTTGCCCCCTCACAAGCAAACTTGACTTCATAGCTATCACTGCTTTTACAAGCTGTTGTGTGATGGATTTATATCACATTAATTTTTTGATTTGACACCCCAAAAACTACTAACAGAAAACTTAAATTAGAACGTAACTATCACAACACTCTGATTACTTTTGCAGTTAAAGACACTGTGTATTTTATTAACACATATATATATATATATATATATATATATATATATATATATATATATATATATATATATATATATATATATATATATATATATATATTAGGCCTCATTAGTATCGTAGTCTCTTTATAAACCCCTTTTCTACTAACATTCGCTGCAATTGCACTAGATATATACGGTTTGAGAAAAAACAATAGCTTTAGTAATGGTGTATTAAAAAACTGTTTATCCATCGGATTTCAGTTTTTAATATTACTTGTAAGCATTGCATATCAGCAGACAACCAAAAAGTATCTAAACAATAAATAAATAAATGCAAGAGCATGCGCGTGATTTTATGTAGATGTAGGTGATTTATATTCGGTGACATAATTTATGTTGGTATCTGTTTATATCAAAAATTAATCTAATGTAGTTTGGGTCAAGTAAAAAGATATAAAGGCAACGTTAGCTGCTCATTAGGTAATGAATATTTGGTAAATTTAATTCCGTCAATTTGGGCTACTAATACCACAGCATAAGGAAGACTTTTGATTATGCTGTGCTAATATCTCGAACATTGGCTTCATCTTCGCGTTCTTCCTTCTCAATTACTTGTCACATTTACCATCATCCGTAATAATACGTTTAAGATACGTGACAATATCTGTTTGTCCAAGTTTTGACCGTTTTGTTTTATATCCGTTTTCGTAGTCTTATTCCGACAAGACTTCATGATGAGTACACTTGAAGAACACAATTCACCACATCACATATTTTTCAAGACCTTACGATCATTTTACTAACCACGTTAGCATCATCAGAGGATGAGAAATTTAGAATTTAGTGAAACGATCGTAAGGTCTTTAAAAATATGTGTTGTGGTGATTTGGGTTCTCCAAGTGTACTTATCAGTGCTCATCACAGGTTCCAGTCTTTACATAGTAAGGCTTCATGATTTTACTTTTGGTCGTATTAATTTTTCGCCTGATTCTAACATACCACTCAGCATTTTAGAATCATTGTTTGTAATTCGTTTACCATTTCAGAAAAATGGTAAGAACTTAAAAAAAATCTAAAAACTATGACATAAATATGTAATCAAATTGCTTTTCAAATGAGGTGTGACAAGCCTAACCTACTAAATTAAAAATTGAAAGGCTGTAAGTATCAATCTCAGAGGGTCGGAACACAACTCAAAATTTTAGGCCAGGTTTACTTTTAAAATAACAAAGCGACCTGTTTCTTATAGTTTTTAATTTACAAATAGAAATTGAGAAAATTAATTTATTTACTACATTTGGTCCCGCGTGTATACAAACTCCTTTATAAATGTGTAATATAAAATAGGTAACTTGCTCGACTTAATTCTTAGATCAAGGAGACTCATGTACTGGTGTTGTAGTACATAAATATTGTAAATAGATTTTTTTTATTGTTTACGGCCAAAAATTTCACTACTCGTATATTTAAAAACGATTTATTTAATTTCCCGCGTTTAACGCTTTTTTGGCGGCTTAGTTTTTTAAGTTGAACTTCGTTTCATCTTTGTACGCTGTTATAACAACCAAGCTTTAATTGTAATTAATGCAACCTACCTGCTGAAAAACTGGGGAATTTTATAGTTAGTTTGTTTAATATTCCAACTAAAATTTTGTATTACGCAGTAATTGGAAACTGTTTCCAGTGGATTTATAATTTATATAATATGTAAATACGACTATCAATTGTTATTGTTTTCCTAACCACAGTAGGTGTTAATCATTCATTTCTTCACAACGTTACTATCTTGATGAATTTCATTATTTATATCTAAAGAAAATGCCACTGTTTAGCAAAATATTAACAACTGTGACTAGTTACACACAAAAAACGCCATGCGACCATGCCCAGACCTTTAAAACCATTTAGATTGTCGTACTTGCATTGCCAAATAGTCGCTGAGCATACAGAAACTCTGTACCAAGCGAGTTCGAACACGGCACAACAGCCCGGAAACAATTCAAAATTCCAATCAAAGCTGGTAGTGAAAGCATAAAATTATCATACACCAAAAAGTTGGGCGGCAGCAAGTGGGTTATGGAAGTGAACTTTCAAAAGAGATTAAAATACTAATAACATGATTTTCCCTGTAACTAGAATTCTTCAACGTATTTGAAAAAACTGGTCGTATTAGGTTGGTAAACAAACTCATGCAAGATATTTACAAAGTGCGAAGCATGCCAAATTTGACCAAAATCGGTTAATTACTTTGTAAGTGATTGCTATATATATATATATATATATATATATATATATATATATATATATATATATATATATATATATATATATATATATATATATATATATATATATATATATATATATATATGCAGTATGCTCTAGTTATAACCAAAAAGCCACACCACCATTTCAATTGCAAAGCCACCTGTGATCCGAAATTATATCAAAACAAATTTTTAGAAACTTAGTGGATACATTTTTATGAAAAATGTTACTTAATAAGTTGTTTAGAATTGCCCTAAAAGCTGAATTAAAAACTTTTGTTAAAATTTAAAATTAATAAATGTTGAAATTTCGATTAAAAAGTAAAGTTTAATTGGATCTTATATTTGACTTATAGTGTGGCAGTTATATTCTAAATGAAATGTGAGATGCTAAATTGTTAGAGAATTTAGTAACTGGAATCCAGACCGGCCATATGTTTTTAAGGGAAATTTGAATGCGCTACGTTTAGTTCAATTTTTAGAACACGAAACTGGATTAAAAACGTGCCTTTGCTTACACATAAAGATCCAATATTTCAATTGGTTGGAGCCTCAATTCACAATGCCACCAAAGTAAGGAACAACAAATTTCTCAAGAGGTGGCCTGGAAGAAATAGCGCTTTAACCCCAGAATACATAAACTGGGCCTCTTAGGCCCGGAGAGATTTTGGTTACTTATAATTTGTTTGAAATAATTTCAAGCCACTTGGGGATTTAGATATGATATAAGCACGTCTTTATTTAACACACACTTGGTTCAAAAACATTTAAGTGTACTTATAAGTAAAGAAGTATTTTTCATCAGCATCCCGTAATTAGATAAACTGTTCTTCCGACGCCTACTAATAATATACCAGTAGTTTCTATAAAGCAAGTATCGACTTGTTCAAAGCCACTAGAGAGTTATTATAATTTTTCATGCATTGCTGCACGGAATTGTGGGTGTCTGTGCAAGTTAAAACCTGCCTTACTGCTGAATGTATAAAAGTCTTGTACAGCTGACTGTCATTCAGTTAAAATAATAAAAGTCTGGACGCAACAAGTGCGTTATGGTAGTGAATTTTCATGGAAAGGATCCGGCACCAAACATTTTTGTTTTTTTCTTTTAACATACAAATATGAATTGTGGTACATAGTTTCCTGTTAATATCGTAAACTTACGTACCAAATTTTGTTACCACAGCTTTTCCATTTTTTGAGATAAAATTTTTTCCGAAAGGAAACTCAAAGTTTTCCTGAAAACCTGATTCTATTTTCCCAACTAACGAACTTGTCCAAGCCACTTACAAAAGGAAGGTACATGCTAAATTTTATCAAAATCGGTCCATTATTTTTGGAGTTATCGGTGCGACACACACACACACACACACACACACACACACACACACATATATATATATATATATATATATATATATATATATATATATATATATATATATATATATATATATATATATATATATATAAATTTAAACTGACCCCGGATATGGGTTCTAGGGGTCCTAGATCGCGCTCATTTGAAGAATTTTTTTTACAAAATTCAAAAGTCGGGAATTAACTAAGAATTGCATTGTGTGAACTTGTGTGATACATATGATAATGGCACCAAAAAATAATATGAAAAGCGTGAGATTTGGTGACGCCGTCCATGAAGAAACACTGTTGCAATGGGCAGCTGAATGTGGTGATCTGCCTTCTGGATAGTATGGTGTATGGGAAGCAGAAAATGATGAGATACAATTGGTTTCTGGTAAGTATTCTGGATTCAGTAATAATGAAGGTGACGATAATTTAGAGGAGGATGCTGATGATATTGGTAATCCGCACTTTGCTTCAACGAGTACTTACATTGCTTAAAGTTGTCTATATTGGAATTTGGAACCTCCGGCAAAAATAAAATGCAACCTCATAACATTATTCGGCGTGCGCCAGGACTGGCAAGAAAGCACATGGCTGCAATAGCAAAAGAAGTGTTTCAGTTATTTGTAACTCCAGTTATTATACATAAAATTGTGACCTAATTTGGAGCGGAAACGTGTTTACGGAGCAAAAGGAAAACGGCGGAAAGATGTAACCTTTGACGAGTTTCTTGACTTCTGTGGTTTAGTTATTCACGCGGCAGTTTACAGAAGCTGGGATGTTCCTTAGCGAACTATTTTGTGCTCAATTTTACAATGCTATATACCGAGCCGTAATAGCGATATTTTGCTTTAAAAAGATATGAAAACTCGTCAGATTTGACGATAACAGAACTCGCAATACGCGTTTGGAAATCGATAAATTAGCAATGGTATCCCACGTTTGGGATTTTTCATTCAACTAATGTAACTATAGATGAACAACCCGCCGGGATTAAAAGTAGATGCAGATTTGTTCAATGTATGCCAAGTAAACCAGCAAAATATGGACTTAAATATTTTGGATGAGTAAATCTGGTTATGCTTTGGATGATTTAGTTTATGTTAGTCGCCAGCCCGGAGAACCTTTACATAAAAACCTGAGGCTGGAAGTAGTAACAACTCTCGTGCGTGGCGTTCATAATTCTGGTCTCAATCTCACGATAGAAAATTTATTTACTAGTGTTCTACTAGCAACTGCTTAAAAAACATATTACTGTTGTGGGTACACTACGTCAGAATAAGCTAGACATTTTGAACGAAATGAAAGCTTCAAGAGATCGTATAGTCTGCCCTTCATTGTTTTGCTTCCAGAATAACGTATCCATGTTATGTTACGCACGTAAAATAACATAAATGTGATTTTACTAGGCACCATGCACCACGACTCATCTATCAATGATGATGCTAAGAGGAAGCCTGAAATTACCTCTCATCATAATACAACAAAGGGCGGTGTTGACATAATGGATCAGTTGGGTCTACATAAACGTGCAAGAGGCAAAGTAAATGATGACCCGTAACATTCTTCTACAAATCATTGATGTTGCAGCACTCATTGCATATATAGTCTCTTCGAAGAAATATCCAAAATACAAGATAGGAGTGATTCACAATAAATGCTGAATATTTTTGAAAGATTTAGCGGAGAAACATACCACATATGCAGAAAATATCTACTACCCCCACCTAAGGCGTAGTGTCCTGGAGTGTATGAGCAGATTAATTGATATCTCTGATCCGGTAGCCACTCAAACAAGTGCAACGATTAAGAAAAGAATATGTGAGCATCACACACTGAGGTGTGTCCTTCAAATATTTATCGTAAGAGCACAATTATATGTAGGTATTAGTTGTAAAAATAGTATCTGATATATAACATTACATTGTGCACTACTTGCTTCCCTAATCTCCCAAAAATTCTTTTGTTTGAAAACAACAATGTCCACTTTCATATTTAAATACGCTTGTAACGTATAATATAATGTTTTACATAAAATAACTTTGTTTCTGTTGTGACCATACATTATTTAGTATTAGTATTAGTATTATTTATTGTGTAAATTAATCTTACTGTATATCTTACAAATAAGTTTGACACTGTAACGTATTACACGTTACAACTTATATATTCACATCATAAAGTTCATTGCTACATGGTTACATTATTTTCCCAGTCAACATTATTTTGTTAGTCGATGAAATTTATTATTTTTATTAGTCAATAAAAAGTTATTACTTTCTCACTCAATGAACTTTATAACACAGCTTTTAAAATCATGCCCATAGAAACACACATATTCTCTGGTATCGACTGAATCTCGGCAGTTCATAGCTGTTTCAAACTCTTTTGTATTTGCGTTTGTTAAGGTGATAAGAGAAGCCTTTATAGGGCGCTATTCGAAAGATCTATTTTCAACGAACTCTAACAACGATAAAAATGTTAAGAACAGCTAGCTAAGTAGAAAAAAAAGCAGCACGCTCATATGAGGTGAGATTAAATTAAATACTTTGCTATTTTAAACGTTTGATGCGTTGCATATAACTGCCTTTGTAATTGCTCGATTTAATGCTTTTTTCTTGTGATAGCTTGCAGCGGTATTCTCGTACAGTTTCATTATTAATAAAGAATTCTCTTTTTATAATGGTCATGCAGGTTACCTTTGTTCTTAACGTGAAACCCTACTTTAACAAGGTACTTAGACGAACTCAATGATTTTTAGCTATCCCGTTTTTTTAAATAAAACCACACCGTTTTCTTAATGGAACGTTTTTAATGGCACATAGCTTTTGTTACGCAACGACACCGTTTTGAGGGTTTGTAGAGCCCCATTCAACGTCCCTATGGAAGCACCTCCGCACCCGTTTTGACCCACCACTATGGAAGCACCTCAACATCATCGTTTTAAAGGCCCCTTAATCATGGGAGCCCCATTCGACATTGTGACAAACAGAGCACCTGTTAAAGTCATCCAGTGGTTCGGACAGCACAGGATGGTCCCCAAAATATATCCAGGTTTCGCTAGCCCTGAGTAGCATCCTACCCCCTCATATTCAGTTTACCCAAGGAACACCACATAATACACGATAGTTAAGTACATTATTCATCTGTATTCTTTATTTAGATTAAAAAATTTCATTCATAACTGCTTCAATCGACCAAAATAACTTACAATAATTTTGATTTATATAAATTCACTTTTTATTAACATGAAGTTAACCGAATCGCGATTGTTATTTGTGTGTTTGACACTACCCAAATTACATGGCCTTAACTCACATATACTTATTTGTTTTGTTTTAATAGCATTAGGTCTCATGTTCTGTCCCAAGCAGCCATATAATTTTCGTTTAAATTCTAATAAATTATATTGTTATAAAATTTCATATAAAATATAATTTATATAAGGTTATAAGTTGGCACTCGCAACGTGGGTCCGAAGTCTAGAGAGAAAAGTGAGACTTATATTTGATGTGTTAGATTGGCAAATTGAGATTCGGTTTTCATCGTTAGATTTTTTAATTGCAGCAGTTACTTATAATATAATTCTCACAAAATGGGATAGCCCATAAACAAGACGTGCTGTGTTTTCTAAAGCCTATAGTTGGTTCTTAATTCGTATTTTCCTAATACATAAGTTACCGTTATTACCTTTACTGGGAAAAATATTTTAGACAGCGATAGATATTTTTTGTTGTTGTTGCTATATTATCTTATCTCTTGCCTGTATTTTAATTTTATGATATTTTTGTTAATTTTCAGTGCTTTGAAGTAAAATAAATTGCATTCTTTTATTTTACAGAACAAGTATATATTTTGCACATTTTTGATTATTTAGAATTAAACCAATTCTTGCAGGTTTATTTTTATGGTGGAATAAATTACAGATTATGCTTTTATTTTATTACAATATATCGTTTGTGTTTTGATTATAATTTTGGAAGCTTTTAACAGTTTCCTATTTAGTGTTTATAAACACTGTGTTACAATTGAATACACCATATTTAATTAGTGAATTGGAAGTTGACTTCAAATAACTGACTCAGGACAGTCTTTTACAGTTATTCTTTATAAAATTGCTACTGGTCAAAATACTCTTCATTTTATTCCAAGTCTAAGTTTTCGTTTCTTTTTTTCTTCTAGCTGTTCAATTTTTTAATTAGACCTGAGAACATGCCTAGAAATTGTATACAAACTACATTACATGACCTTAGTAATCTTTGTCGTGCCATATAATTTGGCATATCAATTTGGCTTAAGTAATTCACTTTTCAGTTGAGTTACTTATGCATTGCGTTTTAACATAGACCTGAAAAGACGTCTATAAACTGTATATATATGTCATCTAATTTAGCATATCAACCTGCCCTAAGAAATTTAATGTTCAAGTGAATTACTCAGTATTGTGTTTTAACTTAGACCCGAGAATATGTCTATAAACTGTATTCAAACTACATTAGATGATCATGATAATCGTCCTCTAATTAGGCATACCAACTTGCCCTAAGTAATTTACTCTTCAAGTGAATTACTTGTGTAATTGTGTTTTAACTTAGGCCTGAGCACATGTCTATAAACTGTATCCAAACTACATTATATGACAGTAATAATCGTCATCTAATTCGGCATACCAACTGGCCCTAATTACGTATGCAATTGCTTGGATTGATTTAGTCGATACTTGATGAAAATCTATCACAATTGGTTGAGTAACACACGTGGTTAGATTTTCACTAAAACACTTAATTTAGTCTGACTATAGTTTGGCTATTAGAATAGCTTCATCACAGACTACTGGATAAAATTGAGATGCAACAGAAACTTATATACCTAGCACATTCAAAAGCTGATCATTATGCGTATTTCTTAAAATAGCACTAAGGTTATACAACGAATAGTGATAATGTGGTGCTTAAGTCTATAGAAGTAAATACATTATAATTTTACTTCTATTGACTTACGTACCACATTATCACTATTCTTTGTATAACCTTAATGTTATTTAAGTAAACACGCAATCCATACTTTTCGGTTCAGACAGCATACCTATGTAATCACTGCTGACATTTCGAAAATGTATTGTCAGATTCTGATTAACGAAGACTAACGTAGTTTGCAACAAATATTCTGACGATTCCATTCTGGTGATGAGTTACAGTGTTATACACTACGCACTGTGACCTATGGTATGGTATGTGCGCCGTTCCTCGCTCTAATGTGCTTGAAACAAGTGACCTTAGATAATGCTGAACAGTTTCCCACAGCTAGCGAAACTATATTGAATGATTTCTATGTTGACGACCTGCTCACTGGCTCTGACTCACTTGAACAATTATTGAAGGTTCAGAGGGATATCACTATCATGTTGTCCAAGCGTGGATTTGAATTGCGAAAGTAGCTATGTAATCAAAGAGACTTATGTTCGCAATTTCACCTCAACGACCCTTTAGACGCAAACTTTTTACAATTAGGCTCAGATAAGAGCAATAAAACTCTAGGCTTTTATTGGAGTTCGACACAAGATTCCATTACGTATTCTATAAATCAAGCATTGAGCAAGGTCACTACAAAACGATCTATTCTCTCCATCATATCTAAGATTTTCGATCTCCTGCGGCTCTTGGGGCCTGTAGTGATCTTGGCCAAGATCATCATTCAAAAATTGTGGCATTTGCATATCTCTTGGGAGGAGGATATTCCCAAACCACTACTGGGGGAATGGGTTCAATATAGGGATTCGCTAGTCACTCTTAACCAAGACATGTGTTGTTGCCGTGTTCAGAATCCATATCTCTTTGTGGATTTTCTGATGCATCCCAAAGGGCTTATGGTTGTATATATTGTGAGTAAGAACACTTCAGGTGAGATTGCACCTAATTTATTGTGTGCCAGCTCCAAAGTAGCACCTCTGAAACAGATTTCTATTCCCAGACTGGCGCTGTGCCGGGCTTTTTCGCGTGAATATGATGATGTGAAACTGGGAAACCCACTCTGTAAAAAGAGTACGCTTTTGTCATTAAGTCCCTTCTTAGATGCAATTGGTTTGCTACGAGTTGTGAGACGTATTCAAAATTCTACCTTAGACTATGATAGTAAGCATCAAATTTTACTTCCTAAAGGCCATAGATCAACTACTTCACGATTTAAATAAGAGGCTCATGCATTGTGGACCTCAAAATCTCCTCTATTCGATGCGACAAAAATATTGGGCAATATCTGGCAGAAACACAGCTAAGGGTATAGTTAGAAATTGTGTCAAATGTTTCCGAATGAAACCTACAATTCATAACGTTATTATGGGTAATTTACCACAAGTGAGAGTGCAGGCGGTTGGCCCATTTATAAACTGCGTAAGCGAATATGCAGGTCCGTATCTAGTAAAGGACCGTAAATGCAAGGGTGTAAAAACCTTTCAAGTGTTATATTGTTTTATTTATCTGTATGGCCACTAAGGCAATTCACATTGATAATGTTTATGATTTGACTAGTCAGAGTTTTTTGAGCTGTCTGAAGAGATTCATATCCCGTAGAGGAAAACCAAAATATATATATTCCGATAATGGAAAGTGTTTTGTGGGAGCTAATAAGCTGCTTTCTGAATTTTTGCGGTCCGCCTCTATAGAGATTTGTGATCATTTGTCAAAGGAGGGCATTCAATGGCACTTCATACCCCCTCGCGCCCTCAATTTCGGCGGCCTATGGGAGTCTGCTGTTAAATCTATGAAATGCCACCTAAAACGTGTTATTGGAGACACAATTTTAACTCGCGGCAATTTTTACACGGTGCTGACTCAAGTCGAGGCTATTCTGAACTCCCGTCCTCCGACTTCTCTCTCCACTGACCTCAATAATCTTACCTCCCTGTCCCCCGCTCACTTTCTTGTTGGTAGAAGTTTAACTGATATAGTGAAGCCAAGCTATCAGTCCACTCCGGTGAATCGACTCAGTCAATTCCAGATGCTGACGCAGCTCATTAATCAATTTTGGAAGCGTTGGCATCGAGAATACTTGACCCAACTTCAAGTCCGCTGGAAGTGGAAAACCAGCAACACCCCTCTGAATAAGAACACTTTAGTCGTCGTTAAAGAAGACAACAGTCCAACCTTCAGATGGCCGCTGGGAAGAGTCATAGACGTTCAACCAGGCAATGATGGCACTGTTCGGGTTGTGACTGTCAGACTTTCCAGTGGTATCGTGAAACGAACTGTGTCCAAGGTCTGTGTATTGCCTATCGAGGAACCAGCTCCAGTGTATTGAACAAACAGACTGCATTTGCTCAAGGTGGCCGGTATGTTAGGGACATTATGATTTAAGTGTTTGACGGCCCTCCACGAGAGGTAAGAAGAAAAGGAAAAAGAAGTGTGGTGGTCACCCTGCATGACTGACAGGAAAGATACCCTCGACAACGGGAAGGAACGACCCAGATCTCTTGCACAGTGACCGTCGTCCGTAACACATCTAAATTATATATTGTAGTACATTCAATTTTCTTGAGTTTTTAGTGTAAACCTTATTTGTTAATATAAGTATTATTAAACAATTCGAGTTACTTCAATTATACGTAACAGGAGGTCACAAAGTATTTGGCCATGTTTACATCTTTAATTATTTTATTGTGAAAAATTAGTGTTCACTGGTGCCCCCTATCTTCTGTTTAAGCTTGCCGAGTGAGCTGACTGACTCTTTTCATTTTAATTGCCATCGTTACGTCTTTTTGCTTATTTTTCTATTTTTTTTCTTTTGAGGAAATTAATTTCTAGTAATGATCTTCAGTCCTTCAGACTATATTTGTTCAATTTTATTGGTTCACCATTCATACTGATAGCTTTTTAACAATTTTAATGATTTCTACACTTTAATTTCAATTTTGGGTAGCAGCTATTAGTGTTGTCAAATTGAAATTTGTGTTGTTAAGATAATAATTAACCCTAATTACTTGGGTCAGCTATGTTTGAGTAATAATGCTAACCATTCATATTGGTAGCCTTTAACTTTCAATAACTTACAGGGTAATTACATTTGAAATTTGTATTTTTGCTTTTTGGTTTACTTTCAAGCAGCGTTTTTAATTATTTCTTACAAACTACAACCCTCTTGTTGAGATTAGGACTTCTACCGTCTGGATTTTAACTTCAGCTTTCTCTTGTTACGAGTCTTGAACAAAGTGGTTCCAAATTTTTCCCCCTACCATCGGGATGTGTAACGTATAACACGTTTTACAACTTATATATTCACATTATAACGTTCATTGCTACATGATTACATTATTTTATCAGTCAATGATTGCATTATTTTGTTAGTCGATGAAATTTATTATTTTCATTAGTCAGTGAAAAGTTACTACTTTCCTACTCAATGAACTTTATAACGCAACTCTTAAAATCATGCCCATAGAAACACACATATTCTCTGGTATCGACTGAATCTCGGTAGTTCAAAGCCGTCTCAATCTCTTTTGCGTTTGTGTTTGTCAGGGTAGATAAGAGAAGTCTTTATAATGCGCTGCAAGGGTTCGCAAGATCTCTTTTTCAAGAAACTCTACCAACGATAAAAATGTTAAGAACAACTAGCTAAATAAGAGAAAAAGCAGCACATTCATATGAAGTGAAATTAAATTAAATACTTTGCTATTTTAAACTCTTGCTTGCTTTGTAACATAACTGATTTTGTAATTGCTCTGTCTATTGCTGTTTTTGTTTTGTGATAGTTTGTAGCGGTACTCTCGTACAGGTCCATTTTTAATAAAGACTTATATTTTTATAATTGTCATGCAGATTAACTTTGTTCTTA
Organism: Tillus elongatus; assembly: GCA_964006375.1. Taxonomy (NCBI): domain Eukaryota; kingdom Metazoa; phylum Arthropoda; class Insecta; order Coleoptera; family Cleridae; genus Tillus; species Tillus elongatus. Next base: position 91,130,677 of record OZ023266.1, read on the forward strand.
AGGTGAAGACCCTACAAGCTATCGCACTTGAATAACTTCAAATTTAACACTGCACTTAGACGAACTCAATTATTTTTAGCTTTCCCGTTTTTTTTTTAATGGAACAACACAGTTTTCTTTACGGAACGTTTTTAATGGAACATCGTTTTTGTTGCGGATCGACACCGTTTTGGTGGTTTGTAGAGCCCTACTTAACGTCACTATGGAAGCACCTCAACATCATCATTTTTTAGACCCCTTCGACATCATCATGGGAGCCCTATTCGACATTGTGGCAAGCAGAGCACCTGCTGAAGTCATCCAGTGGTTCGGACAGCATTGAATTGTCCCCGCAGTATATCCAGAGGTTTCGCTATCCGTGAGTAGACTCAGGCCCCCTCATGTTCAGTTGATCCAAGGAACACCACATTAGACACGATAGCTAAGTATATTGTTCATCTGTCTTCCGTATTTAAATTCAAAAATTTCATTTATAACTGCTTCAATCTACCATAATAACAATAATTTTGATTTATATAAACTCACTTTTTATTAATAAATGAAGTTGACCGAATCCTCATTTGTATTTGTACGTTTGACACCGCCCGAATTTTAAGGCCTGAACCCACATATTCTTTTTTTTAATTGCATAAGTCTCATGTTCTGTCCTGAGCGGCGCTAAATTTTCTTTTAAATTCAAATGAATTATATTGTTATTACGTTTCATATAAAATAGAAGTTACATAATATTATAATACTTGTTCTCGTTAATAATGCAATTTTCTCTTAGGTATTTGGTCCAAATGTTTACATTGTATATACCGGGCTTCAGGAGCCCGAACTTTCTAAATGTCGATATTTTATTGGTTAATGATTCTAGCGTTAATGCACTGTCTTTCGAGTTTACCTCATTTGACACCCCGTAGTTTTTATGAGTCTTTCGGAGAAACGAGATTTTTTAAACACAGACTCTAAATATAGCCGATGTAGAAAATTGGATAAGGCAAGCTTAAAATGCAATTGTACCATTAACCCCGCAACAGGTTATGTAGCACAACAAAACCGAATCAAGGGTGCATAAGAACTGACTTTCTTAGGAGTGATATAGTAGAGTATTTAATAATGCGCGCAATATGAATTTTGTATTTTTTTTTAACCAAAATCACAATGTGTGTTAATTTAAAGAAAACTGTAGATCTAAGCGATAAGGACCACTTATTCAACATTTTACAACAAATTACTACTATACCTACATATTTTTAAAATTTGTTCTATTTATTTTGGGACCATATGTGACTGCATTAAAATGGGAAAGTGGCTTGTTGGCCATAGGCAAACCATATTGTATTAATTTAACATCAGTTTAAGGCCTCAGTGGTCTAGTGATAAAAACATGTGCCTCTGAACGCAAGGGTACTGGGTTCCATTCGCAGTAAGTGACCCTTTCACTTTTTTAGTACATATTGTAAAACTAACATCAACCGAGTTTCTGGGATTGTGTTTTAGCAAGTTGAATGTCTGCACGTCTTGCCCTTTGAATGGGGCGTAAAGCCTTCGGTACCATGTACCATGCGATGTTGGGCAATTCAAAGATCGCTATCCCCCTTACAGAAAGGGGTTCGTCGAAATTTCCCGGGTAGTGAGTTAAGACTGCTTCTTGTGGCCGGTGGTTGGTCATAGTTGCAGAATTAGACTAATGTTAAAGAAGAAAAAAAGATCAGTTTAGTTGAAATCAGATGAAAGCTTAAGAACATATTGGGGTGCTACATTCTTAAGTGGTACACATTAGATAGAAACCTAGAAAAACCTTAACGCAACCTAAGTATAGGTTTAAGTGGCTCTAGTTCACGCTAATTTGAAATAAAGTTAAAACTTAAAACAAAGTCGATTTTATTAACAGAAATTCGGTGAAAACAGAAACCTTTGTAGTACTTGGAAAATTAAGAATCTCGTCATTTTTAAAATAAAACTAACGTCCCCTACCTCTTTTTTGAATCTTAGGGCATAAAAAAGGTCAATTTTAATAATTTTTAGAGGCTAGTAGCCTACACATATTATGTCTCTAAGGTTTTTATCACAATACCCATTTTAGTGAATTGTTGAAAGGTGTTCATTTACACTTGTGTAGCAACATAGCATTAAAAGTCTGGACGTAGCCGGTGCGATATGGTAGTGAATTTTCATAGAAATGATCTGGCACCAAACATTGTTTTAAAACTTTTTTTTCTTGTTACCTAGAAACATAAATTTTGGTAGATGGTTTTCCTTTAATATCGTAATCCTACGTATTAAATTTGGTAACCATAGCTTTTCAACTTTTTGAGATAATTTTTTTTCCGAAAGAAAACCCGAAATTTTCCCGGAAAACCTGGTTCGCTTTTACTGGCTAACAAACTTATCCAAGCCACTTACAAAAGGAAGGCAAATGCCAAATTTTATCAAAATCGACTTATTATTTTTTCAGCGAGCGGTGTGACAAATACATACATATATATATATATATATATATATATATATATATATATATATATATATATATATATATATATATATATATATATATATATATTATAAAAATATAAAAATTGAAACTAACCCCGGATATGGCTTCTAAGAGTCCTAGTTGACGCTTATTTGAAGAAATTTTTTCAAACTTCAAAAGTCGGGACCTCCCCATTAGTGAATTTTTTCTAAGACAATTCACTAAAAGCCGCACTTACCAAAAATATCTGCATTGTTTCGGGTTCGCTTTGGTAAAGCAAAAATGCTATTTTGTCTCTTGTCAGATTCACCATTGACTTGTCTTCTAAGTTTGTTAAATTACGAATTCTATTAGACAACTGCATTACTAGAGAGCAGTCCAATTTACCATAAAGAAACAAGTTGTAAGCTTCGGTTAATAGTAAAACTTGTTCGCATTTCTCTAAGCTCTGCAAAAAAAAACAGCATAATTTTATTGGTTAGAAGTACAAAACAGCTGAAATTTTAAGAAATTCAATATGCAGCTTTTTTTAGCTAAAAAAATTACCTTTAAATCCATAAGTAAATTATTCCATAATTTTTCTGTGTAGTTGACCCTATATAAACCTCTTAATTGATAATTAAACTTGATCCATGTGGCATTCATCATTGATATTTCCACTGAAAAAAGAAACCGTGATATTATATTTCACATTGTTGCTGCTGAAAATGAGTACAAAATCTAGGAATTATATGCATATGGTCAAACGTATCTACCAAAGCAACAAAAAAGGCTGATAAAAGATTTTAACTGAAAGGTGAAAACGATGACACATTTTTTCTAAGTCATCTTGCTTTTGATACAGGGGCTCAATATTCATAGCCACATTTAGGGTTTTTCTGAATTTTTAAGATTCTTTTGAGCACTTAATATATATTAGTATCGCAAATGTTTATTATTTTCAAGGAATTTTCGTAGAAAATTTTACCAATGGAGAGACTTTTGAATTTTGAAAAAATATTTTTAGATGAGCGCGAACTAGTACCTACGTCTAGAAAATATATTCAATTTATATATATATATATATATATATATATATATATATATATATATATATATATATAATTCACTATCATAACGCACTTGCTGCGTCCAGACTTTTTAATATTTAGTCATGTTATTTCGAAAACTAGACAGAAAGTGATTGCACATAAGGCATAGGGGAAAGGGCCTGCGACAAATAGAAATACGTTTATTTTTTTGGTACATCTGAAATGAAACATTCAATAATGCTGATTATAATATGGTTTTCCATATAATTAAGATATCTGAATTGGACTGGTGTATTATTCTCAATCTACACAAAATCAAAGTGTACTATATTACCAGATATGACTCAGAAGCTAAACAAGGAAAAATTTATCACTAGAATACCTATTCTTGCCGCATTTACTTAATTTATAAATGAATGATACGATACATATGCTAACGGAAAAGACAGCATTCATCAATATAAATCGACAACAGTTCCGTTGCATAAGATACCTACGCAGATGACAGCTCTAATAGAACAAACGGAAAAACAATTACACAGAATACCGAGTGTGATGGATAGTGTGCTTTAATCAAACAAAAAACCAGTGTGACGAAACCAAAAGTAATTAAGACAAATTTGTTATTTCTTAACATTCTCAGCCCTAATAATATCCATAGAGCTCTTTATATCACATAAATAAACTTGGAGAAATTCTAAAATTTTTTTCCTCTGATGATGCTAACTTGGTGTGTAAAACGAACGTAAGGTTTTTAAAAAAGATGTGTTGTGGTGATTTGGGTTCTCCAAGTTTACTTATCAGTGCTCATCACAGGTTCCAGTTCTCACATAGTTATATTACATGTTTTGTCAATATTGCAATAAATTAGGACCGATTTTGACCATATCCATAGGTTGCGTCATTTCTATTGGCAAACTCTCTTGACATCCACAAGTGAACTGAATCTTCGTTCTCTAGATTTTTGCTAAAGTTGTACATTAATAAATTGTTGGTTCACTCCCACATTTCTTTGGTTTTTGCAGTACAGTATTTGATTTTATGTAACACTGTGTCTTGCTTTCCACAATCTACAAACGTATCATCGGCTACCATGGCATGTCTTTTCATCTTAGCACTAGTTGTTATGATGTCGTTGATTACCTTAAAAACCGTAGCTTTCTAGTCAAATATTATTATACTTGAATTGTTTTGGAGTGGCCAGATTTTTGTTTACATTATATTATTAATGTTCGTTTCAATTGAAGGAGTTACTTTGTCTTTATTTAACAAGATATATATATATATATATATATATATATATATATATATATATATATATATATATATATATATATATATATATATATATATATATATATATATATATATATATATAAGTTTTTTGTAAAATCACGATTTTTTAAAAATAATTCAATTATATCCTCACCGATTGTTTTGAAATTTGGCAGCATTGTTTGTAGTAATAATGGTCTGATTTGACCCTAATTAGATAAAGATTGTTAAGTCCATTGGCATTAGGGGGGACACCTCAACAAAAATAATTTTTCGTGTTTGTGATTTTCTGTATCATAAATGGACATGCCATATGAAGGTTTTTATTTTTTATCGTGTAAATGATTCAAGATACGGAGAAATTTCAAGAGACCAAAAACTTGTAGCTTTAGTTTCTTTATCTCAAAATAATATACAAATCATATTGAAGTCAGTGGCGTACATTTTTATGTCACGAAATTTTGTTGAGGTGAATTCCTGCTCCTTTGTATTTTTTTCATTTGCAGGTATCTCTCTTCTTGGTCCGCTTTCATCTTTTTTAATTTACTGTACTTTTTTTCACCATAATGACATTTTTATTCTTTGCCACTCTCACTGTCACCTTCACTTATTTGAGTTTGTTTATTTATCAACACTTCTTCTACATGACTTGCACTAAGCGCTTGTATGGTTTTTGTTATTCTCATTTTTGTAATTCTCTTCGTTTCTTCTTCACCAGGACTGCTCGATTATTTCTTTTTCTTCGGTCTTTCTTCGTTTCTCAGAGGTAATGTTTCTGTTGATATGGTATTTGTTTCTTCCGTGTTTGTAATATTTACTTCTTGTTGGTTTTTAGAATACCCTGGTATATCGATATTTCTATTCGTTGTGGTTCGTTTGGGGTTTCCATCTATTTGCCTACTTCGTTTATTTACAATCAAGGAAAGTCCATATACACATTCGGGATTGACTCCAGTCAAACAATATTCGACACGTCCAATGTTTCATATAATGAAATCTATGTGAATAGCAAACAAAACCGAACAAGTCCAAATCGAAATTACTCTGCTGCAATTAATTGTATAATCGTACATATAGTGCCATATATGGATGGATATATTCACTACTTTGAAAACATACATTTATACCAATCAGAAATGTCTATCATTGATTCTTTACAATTTGGTTTGATACTTCGCTAGTTAACTCAAACTTCAGGATACATGAATTTCATGACAAGATTACGACAATCCAAATAGTTCAATCGGTGTTTAGTCTTGTCGACGATATAGTTTGAAATAAAATACCGGTTAATAGATTTTATTAACAAACAAAAATATAATTACAGTACGCAATGAGCTATCAAGTTTTGGTTAGCGAGGAAACTGTTGGATCTAGAAAGAAGCAGCCACAACCACAAAAGATGTAACAGTTATGCATCCTGTTTGCGGTCAGCTGATCGAATTTTTGGTCGGGTAGAAAAAAATTTGCGGGAAAAACCATTCATAAAAATAGAGACTAATATAACAAATTCTATAAAAAGTTGGGAATGTTAAAATTATAGACAGAGATTGAAAATTATATGACATTTAAGAAAGGGGAAAGTTATTTAAAAAATTGCCAGGAATTACCGGATACAAGCGAATTGCTTTGGACAAAACCGTTCCAAAAGGAAAAGCTGCTGTGACATGCAAGGGCTTCTGCACATATAATTTTCAAACTCAGTAGTGTTGTACCACATAACCTCTTAAAACGAGAACATTTTGCCATGAGGTTCAACCTAAAATTACTACCACGAAGACGATTGTTATCATCCAAAAAAGTTAAAAATTTGAAAAAATCGCTTGCTGCAAAATTAAGAGAGGAGTAGATAGAGGAGCAGGAGTTACAGTGGTTTCAGCAACTTCTAGATTTTGACAATCCTGTTACAAATGAAGGAATGCATTAAGTAGACGACATGGTTGAAGCTTGTAATTGCCTTAATGTAGATGATGCCATGCAGATTTAATTAATTGATGCGTTGATACTTTGAGTACGTATTTGCTTTTTCCTCTTAAATAAAAGTATTTGTTCGAACATAATGAATTTCTATCAAAACTGAACATCTCCTCTTCATAGATGAAACAAAATTTGACAAGTTCAATGAAAGATAGTGTTTTTTCCTAAATAAATCTGATAGAAAATATAATTTTGCAAGTCAAAATCCTTGATCTTTTCCTTTTTTAGGTAAAAAGAACTCTCCCTTAATAAACGATCATAACAGTGTATTGAAAATCTCATATTTCTAAAAAAGATAGTAAATGGACGACCATTTTTCCATGAATGCTCTTCCAGTGTAAATTATTTTCCTAAAGGTAAATTCACATTTCATAAAAGCAGGTAAGCATCCCGTTTTTGAAGTATAAACTAAACATGTTTTTTATAGATTACTATAATTAGATTTTTGTTGTCTACAATTCTTTTATTGTCATAACATATATTTAGTGTGTGTGTTGTCTTCTTTCATGGCTGCGGTAGTCAGACCATTCGCACATTTTTTAACATATATTTAATAACCTAAGATTTACTTTAGGCGTTCGCAGGTCATAAAATTTTAAGGACTCGACCAAATTGAAGCAACCGCTCACTGTTCATTATAAATTAATAATTTTGATTATAGATGCCCTGTGCTTTGAGTGGACTATTACCAGGGTTTTGTTAATTGTGTGTGCCTAAATGCTTTGTTATATAATCGCTTGCAAAATATAAAACAATTGTTAATATGACTTCTTTCGGAGTTGTCTTTGTGTATGTGAGCGCGCGCTTTGCGAGTGCACGCCTCTGGTATTAGACTTACAGGTGTCCCAGCACCCCCTAAAATGTCCGATTTCGCCCAAGTGTGGGGAAATAAAATGCTAAAACAGGTCAATGTTACCTTGAAAGTGGACCAAATTTTTTGTTGGTTTGGTTGTTATTACCGCACCCCTATATATATATATATATATATATATATATATATATATATATATATATATATATATATATATATATATATATATATATATATATTTGCCAACTGCAATTAATACAATTTTACAGTTAAACTTTACAACAGAAATAAATAAAGCACATAAGTATATTAATACTTGTGCGTGCTTCTTCTTATAGTTTTCATAGCAAAGCAGGCACTACAATACTTTTAAGATTAGACATCTGATCGTCGTTCACTACAAAAATTATCAAGCCTCCCACCATCTAACTCCCTACACACTCACTTCTATTCTAATGTGTGAAAAATGAGCTACATCCGTCAACAATGATCGTTCGAAGCATTCTCACCCTCTGAGATATATTTGGTCGAAACCAACTTTTACTTGTCTTCTACTTAATCTACCCCAAACTCAACCCACGCTTTGGTATCAAATATTATAACGTTATATTGTTCCTAATTATATAGTCACAAGCAGCCACTTTCGCTTATACACACGCTTATACTTACACGCAGACACCCGCTACTGCCGAAGCTACACAGGCGGCTTACAGTCACATGCATATACTCACACATACACATACCACACATACTCACATGCTTCGGTACGCACACACACGCACGCACGAACACCTACCTATACGCCTCTATTCCATATTCGTATATTAAAGCTGCTGTTATGTTTAATAGTTTTTTCAAAAATTATCTATCAAGATTGCCAATCTTTTTAAATGTTGCAGCATATATTCCTTAACTTTTTTATGAAATGTATAATTTATTTTCATGATCTTAAATTTGGCTGGTGGAAGATTATATAATCTTGGTTCAAGTAGGTCAATAGTTTTGCGAGAGATATTTTTTTACATCTTGATGTCCGTACATTTTTATTTGTCACCTGCCTTGTTACGTATTGATGTTGTGTTAGTTTTTGTAATAATATTCCATCGTGGGTATACTGTACGAGCGCAAGAATACAAAACCCGTATTTGAGTTGTATAACAGTTTTGTAGAATAATTAACTGTTTTGTTTAATATAGTTCTTGGTACTTATAAAATTCTGAGTTATGCAAAGCGGTTTTAATGTCGACTTATAGGCTGATCCCCAACAGGATATGCCGTATGTTAATGTAGACGCTGCTCGACTATCATGAACGCTAGCGAAGTATTAATAGACATTAGCTCTCGCAAAACGCAAAAAAACATGAATATGTTTACGTCGCCTAGTATTTAGATAGTCTATGTGATATTGCCATTTTAAATGTTTATCTATCATAATACCGAGGTAGTTTAGACTATCTCCACTCTTGACGGGTTCAATCTGTGCTGAGATCACTAGATCTGGCATTGTTTCAAGTCCAGCGGATGTTCGATCCACCACAAAATATCAATGAATTACGAAACAGAATCACGGAAGCTCTAAATCATATTAACCAAAGGACCCTCACCAGAGTTTGCAGGCATGCTTCAAAAATGTGTATAAAGTGCATTGAACAAGAGAGTGGCCATATTGAACAATTTTCTATTTAGTGTATTTTTAAGTTTCTATTTTATTATAAATAATAAAAACAAACGTTGATAGCTGTAGCTCAAAAACAAATGACAATCCAAAGTTAAAAATAGCACAAAAAGATTACTTTGTGAAAAGTGTCCTGATAATGTGCAAGTCTTAGACATGTCAGATCAACGCCTACTTAGATATTGAAGAAAAAAAATTGACAAATTTTGTTTTTTTTCAAAATAACTCGAAAACCAAAAGAGTCAGGGCGAAATACAAGTAATATTTGGAACGAGCATAAAATTCTACAAAAGGGAGACGGTTAAATTAGCAATGAATTTAACCGTCTCCCTATCTCTAATAATAACGGAGATAGCAATACATTCCCATTCAGTTTGAGACACACTGTATATATACATATCACACCGATAACTAAAAAAATAATGAACCGATTTTGTTCAGATTTGCTGAGTACTTTACTTTTTGTGTGGCTTGGATAAGTTCGTTAGCCAGAATAATCAGCCCAGGTTTTCCCAGAAAATGTTTTGTTTTCTCTCGGAAAAAAATTATATCTCCGGAAATAACAAAGTAATCGCAACCAAATTTAGTGCGCGTGTTTGTGATATAAAGAGTGAACCACGTACCAAAATTTAGAAGTGTAAATTTGAAGACCAAAAAGTTATAGGCAGTTAAAGAAAAACAATTAGGGTTTTCCTCAGAACGTCAAAGTCACGACTTGAGACGTCGAAATTGGCAACATTTAGGCAAAGAACATGAAAAAAACACTGATTACGGAGAGAAAATGTCACAAGAAAAGTGTTCTGCAAGCCGTTAAGTTTCCGCTGCAACCGTCATTGTCCTTCATTTTACTAAAATGTTTCCAGAAAATTCATTTCAAATAGACCCTTTCTCTGATGCTTTGGCAGTAGTTTTAGTTAAGTTTATGGTTTAACGGTCTATAATATTTAGATAATTTTCGTAGAAAAAATTCGGTAATGATTTGACCGCGGCTTTTGAATTTTAAAAAGATTTCCTCAAATGAGTACAAAATAGGCCCCCTATAATCCATTTTCGGGTTTATTTTCAGTTTTTATCTATTTACATATATATAGGGTGGCGCATTTCTACGGTAAAGCTCAATATAATTATTATTATACAATATACAAGAAAAAATTGTATACGTTAATTATAGGGTGCCTTGAGGTGCATCTGATAAAATAATTTTGACAATCACTGGATGGCCCACAAGTCGTTAGGGATACCTACAATTTTTTTCGAACACCTTTATATTATTGTATTTTTCCATTTTTTATCGAAATATGATGCATATTTTAAGAAAAAAAATCAAGACGCAGTAAGTGCGTTTTAGTAGCGAATTTTCATTACATGCTTCAAATTTCAATAATCCAATTTGCTATTTTCCTAAGGTTTGTTGGCTAGGAAACCAGTTTTCTCGGAAACTTTTTAGTTTCGGAAAATTTTTATACATTTTCAAACAATACGTTTCTTTGATAGATTGTTTCTACTCTATTATACCGGTAATCAAATTGATGCCTGCTTGCATTAAAGAGACATATTTGCTTTTAAAGAAATTTTTATGAAAATTCACTTCCAAAGCGCACGTGCTGCGTCCAGACTTGTTATCTCTGTGGCCATGCTGCGTCAACTTCACAAGAAAAAGCGACAGTTAAATAGTTGAACCTGAGATTTGTTAGGCTTGTAAATAATAAAACTGCCACAATAACATTATGTAATTTTTTTTTAAATAAGAGGTATTTATGTGCTTTTAGAACTTAAATCAGATATATATATATATATATATATATATATATATATATATATATATATATATATATATATATATATATATATATATATATATATATATAGGATTTTAATTCTAAAAGCACATAAAACCTATCTTAATTCAAGAAAGTTTAGTTAATGTTTTTGTGACAGATTTTTATCACGATGCCATGTCAACTTCACAAGAAAAAAAAACGTCAGTCAAGTAAATTTTTTTTGGGATAGTAGGAAGTGTGAATATCAATTATTGTATTTGTGGTTTCGAGTTGTTGACTTAATATTTAAAATGACTTACCGGTGACGAGTATGCGGATATGCATTTTACTAAGGTTTCTGTAACGGATGTGCACGTCTAGCAGTTATTGAATACAGACATCGGTTAAATAGAAGAATTCGTAATTACAGAACATTTATGGAAGTACATAGACAGTTTCGAGAATGTGGATTACGTGACAATCTTTTCGACAGAGCAGTAAATTTGTCAGCATATGTTGATAAACAAGTACTAGATGCTATTACTGAAGATCCAACTACCAGTGTACGTCGAATTAGCAGACAACTATGAGTACTACGAGTGACGGTTTGGTGAATTTTGAAACGTGAAGACCTACATCCATATTATTATAGGAACGTGCAATGTTTGCTTGAGGCAGACCTTGATTATCGTCTAGTTTGTTCTGCCTGGCCTCTACGGCAGACAGGGTAAACTTTGATTTCTGCAGATTAATTATTTGGACAGCTGAAGCCTCATTTACTTGACGCGGTATCATCAATATGAGAAACCTGGATCGGTGGGAACTTAAAACTCATAAAGTAATATGTTCGTCTAGCTTCCAACATCAATTTTCCGTGAATGTTTGGGCTGGCTTAATCGATGGTTTGCTAGTTGGTCCTTACATTCTCCCGATACGATTAAATGCCGTCAATAACCTACATTTTCTTTGAAAGATTTGCCACCACTTTTATAAAATGTTTTCCTGATCATAAGTAGGCAGATGTGGGTTATTTGATATCGTCTATTTTCTGAACAGGTATATTACTTAAAAGTTTCAAAAAGCGTGTACCCCTTTAAGCTGTCAGTTAAGCCCAGTCAGTTGATTTTATAAAGATACACGACCTTTTATAAATAGATCTACATCGTAGTTGAAATAATAAATATATCTAACCGAATAGCTGCTATAAAATCTTTGCATTTCTTTTAAACTGGAGACATTGAAGTTGTAAATTGATCGGAGTGTTTTATATGTTGCAAACGATTATAGTTAACAGCATTTTGGCACAGAAAAACAAAGTTTTGGGGTAGTTTCCCAAAGCACAGTGAATGTGACAAGTAAAAATAAATAGAATTGCTTCATTTTTATGAAACCCCTAAATTCAAAGTCATGTCATGTCAAACATGTAAACAGCTAAAGCAAATTTATTATTTGTATGTATTTCCTCAGATAATAAAGCGAGTACACCACAAAAAAGTGAAATTATAACAAAAAAGAAAAGCTCAGTTTGTATTTCAAAAACAACATGCTAAACTGACTTCCCGAAATGTAAATTTTATGCAAAACGAAACATTCCAACATTTTTATATTTATTTTAGAAAGTTTTTGTAAAAAACTCGTTTTCTTTGTAAATAGTTTAAATGGGGTTGTTAGCCAGCTATATCGAACCAGTGTTTCGGGAATGATTTGAAATTCTGTTTCGAAGATGTATTTTAGCTTTGAAGACAACACATTTATTTAATGAAATTTGGTGACCTAGTAGCCTTTATACAGAATACAGTACGTCCAAATTTGAAGTTTAGCTTGATGAAAAATTAGGATTATCAAAATATTTTTTTCCAAAAAGGTGACAAGATTTACAGTGTTTGTATGATAAATACAGTTTATCTAACTGAAAAAAAACATTGCCTAAAGGACCGCAAACGTTCAGAAATTCAAAATTTGAATTTGTTCTCAAAAATGCTAAGAAGCCGACGTATAATTTACTAGATAGATTATATACAGTGGCATTGTTTGTCAAATATGGCTTCTGTATTTTGTTTTTTTAACGTCGGTCTATTTTCGCCGCTATGGCCAATCACTGATGCTAGAGAGCAGTTTCACCTCACTCTTCTGGATGCCGAAGAGACATTCAACTTGTGCAAACATAATGCCTCAGCTTTGCATGATGTTAATTTACAGTAATTATATATGAAAAATAGTTTGACACTTCTATAGGAAATTACACCCAGCGCACTTCTTACGACTGAATTACTGATGCTGGTTAAATAAAGTTAAAAGATCATTTAGACTGTGAGATTAGTAACTCTGCCAACTTGTAAAATGCAAATATGACTATGTTCTGTTCATTTATTGTTGTTGCCCTTACTTGGGAAAGACGTTCCATTCTAAACACAGATGTAGCGACTACTTGTCTGGCTTCAAAAGTGTTTGTTTTCTTCTCTGTAACCGGTTTCGCCGTTTTACGGCATCATTAGGCAGGATAAAATTAATTTTAATTAGATGCATTCACGACAAGTGCAAATAAAAACCCGTTGCTATGTTGTGGTGTTTTGATAAAAATATCCTTTAAAAATAAATAATAAAACCGACGTATGACGTCTGTAAAATGTCTATGTAATGTAGTCAATATTTAACATGAAACTTAAAAACAACTTATAACAATCATAACTATAACAACAATCTTAATAACAAAATATCCAATTAAAAATAATAGTAATAAATCAGGTTTTATATAGCGAAGATATCGACACACATCAATAAATGGGTACCGATACACAAATGAGGGGAGAGCGCATTTTGAGCAATTATAGACCCGTGTGTTCACTCGGGTTTGCCAAAATTATAGTTTGGTTAACTACGCCAATGCGTTTCAGTCATATTTACCATCCCAACATGGGTTTTGTGAGAAAAAAATCAACAATAACACAATGTTCTGAATTTTGTGCCCTTTTATAACTTGTTTATATGCTTTTTAGTAAATTTTCGTAGAAAAAAATTGAATAATGGGAAGATCCCGACTTTTGAATTTTGAAACATTTTGTTCAAATGAGCGTGAACTAGGACCCCTAAAACTCATATCCGGGATTAGTTTCAATTTTTATATGTTTATTAAATCAAAAACTAATGGGCTGATTTTGCCCTTTTGGGATTTTAGGAATAAACTTGTAATATTATTATTACATTATTACAACCCTTTTAAACATAGTTGGACGCATTTGCTTGATATATCTAATAAAAAAAGAGTTTCCAACAGAAAAAAACAAACAAATTACACACTGCTCCTGTAGATATTGTGTTCATTATTTTCTTTTTCTGTTAATTTGATTTTGATAACTATTTTTCACTATCGAGTAGTGTTCAAACATGAACAATAATATGTGATGTATTATTTATTTCATAATCTGGATTTGCAATTGAATGTATTTTTGTTTCAGAATGCAAAAATTAAAAATGTTCGGGGCGCAGCCAGTGCATTATAGTACGCAATTTTCATAAGAATTGTCCACTGTTAGTAAAGTATATTATAAAAACTAATTATTTTAATTTAAATGGACCTTAGAGATCTCTTGTAGAGGTTTCAGTTAGCGATTACCTGAAGAAATTTCTATTTTATATGGAGCTGGAAAATTATAATCGGATTTCAAATATTTTTACGAAAAAAATTCTCTACAATAACGTACTTGCTGCACCCAAACGCCTTTCAACACTTATTTACTGTTGCTGCATCCATACTTTCGAAAATGATAAAATATTGTAACTCTCTATATGAGACTGACAAACAACTCGACCTTAATTTCATTTTTGGAAACATATTTTTTTTTAAATGAAATGGGGTAACAATTTAAACATAAATTGAAAATCTTGGTTCGCTGTTTTGGCGCAAGGGTTCTCCTTCTCCTTCTCCTTCTGCATGCCTACAATCACCATCAATGCATAAACAAGAACAATGCAAACAAGAAAAAAAAATGTCTTGTGAACAGCCCCCAAGAAAATTACGGGACCTGCGCTGAATAGGGGTTCTGGGCGGGGTAAACAGAAACTCACATTTCCTTTTTATCTTCTTCTCCGCCCAGCACCCCTATTCGCTCCTGGTCCCGTAACTTTCTTGGGGGCTGTTTGCAGGAAACTTTTCTTGTGATTTGTGCATCCAGAAGGGGATCTAAGCATGTTTCTGATTTTTTTCTAAAAAGCCTCCGTGTGCTAATCTAAATTCACCAAAAATTTAATTTTTATTTATAAAAGGAATGTACCTGCCAAATTATAAAAGTGACAGGTATTTTTCCTTATAAGTCGCTTGGATGATCCATTTTAGTCAACTCAATCGAACCAGTTTCTAGTTTCTAGTTTAATGGGAAATTGAGTTATCAACATTTGAAATATTGTTACGAAAATTCGATACCATAACGCACTTGCTGCACCTAAACTCTTTTCAACACTTATTTACGATTGCTGTATCTATACCTTTTGCAAATGAAATAAATAAATATAAACTATACACAATTTTGAAATTAAAATTTTAATAATTTACACTGAACATCTATTTATAGATATAATTTACATTACTTTATGATATTATGTAGTTTCATCCACTTCAAATTTTCCATACACTACTTGAAGAGTAAGAGCTAAAAGTAAATAATCAATACCTTGATATTATAAGTAATTACTGTATTAGTTTGAGGTAGATATATTTCTTCTTGAAATAATTTTGTTTCGCTTTGGTAATACCTACATGTATTGATTAAGAATTTGCACTTCATGCACACAGCTTGATTTAAAGACTACTTTCTTATTTGTTTCATTGGATGTTAGAATCATAATATACTACAAATCACAGTCGACGGCCAAGACAATTTGTTAAATTAAAAGTCGAGTTATTATCTACCTACTACATATTTGTATTAACATTAACCTTAGAATATAGGTAGTTGTTTTACAATCTTAGATATTTGCGGATTAGCGAAGTCGATTTCGAGGTTATCTTCTCCTTCTTTGTTTATGGCGCCTGTAAATAAAGAATAATAAGATAACCTCGAATTCGACTCCGCCCCTACCGCAAAGCGCACGCATTTCACTCATGACTTCTGTCTACTGTTAGTTGGCAGAATAACAAATGACAAATAGCTAGCTGGTGTTTTGAGATTAAAATAGGAGTCGAAGATTGCTTTTAAATACCGTGAAGAATGGAAAGCTTACAATATAAACATAATAAAACGTACTTCTAGGTTGCCTTTAAACAAATTGAATCACTTTCATTAAAAATTTTATTTCTCCGTACATATTTTTCTGATATATTCAGATTCAGATAAAAGTTTTGGCAAATGACAACCCCGCTGATTGTTTATTGTGACATATTTTTGTAGCCTGTCCGTTTAAGATTGGAGATTTTGTTTGTAATGGCAACGTAACCCTGATATATCGGTCTGACATTGTCTAACATTATACGCACCCACTCAGAGGTCACATCGTAAATTACTTATTTTTTATTTAGTTATAACCTAAGATTTACTGAACTAATTGAGTTTAAATTTGGTGGATAGGACCACTTATATGATATCTACGTGGCTGTAAAGTTTTAGTTTCATATTTAAAGTAATTTAAAAGGTATTACGTTTATAAACAGTTTTCTCTTTTTTTTTACTATTTGAGTGTCAAAACGGTCTAACGAACAACAAATCCAAGCTGTTAAGAATATGAAGGGAATTGCCAAATTTGGTTTTGATTGGTAAAGTATTTTTTGAAGTAAGAACAACACTACTAAGTTGTTTAAAACAAAAGGGAACGGACGAGCTCTAATAACAGTATTAAAATAAGGACGTATAAGTACACAAGGAGGTATAGTACACAAGGAGGTGTATTATTGAGGCTGCTGGGAAACAGGGACATTGCAATATAATGACCAGTGGCAAGAATAAGACTGGATAAGAAGTTCAAACAAAAGTACTGACCAGCTGCAACAACACTACTAAGCGCTTCAAAAAAAACGTGTATTTTCTGTTTACTGATTCAATATCTAGGTTCCCAAACCAGTTTACTGCAAACGGATATCTATGCGTTGGACTTGATGACCTCAGATGTTCATTTAATTGGGTTACACATGCTGATTTGAAGAATTTCTTATTGACATGGTTTTAGTTAATTTTCATTAAAAAAATTCACTAATAGAGAGGTAAAGATGGTAAGACTTTTGGACAATTTCTTCATATGAGCGCGAACTAGGGCCCCTAGAACCTAAATCCAAGGTCAGTTGAAATTAAATATATATAGCTTGTGTAACCCAATTAAATGAACACCTGAGGTCATCAATCCAAATTAATGCTATATTGTGCTTTTAGTGAATTTTCGTAGAAAAAATTCACTAATGAGGAGATCCCGACTTTTGAATTTTGAAAAAATTTTTGCAAATGAGCGCGAACTAGGATCCCTAGAACCCATATCCAGGGTCAGTTTAAATTTTTCTATGTTTATATATATATATATATATATATATATATATATATATATATATATATATATATATATATATATATATATATATATATATATATATATATATGTATATATTTATATATGTGTATGTATCACACCGATAACTCAAAAAATAACGGGCCGATTTTGATAATATATGGCAGATACCTTCCTTTAATAAATGACTTGGATAAGTTTGTTACTCAGGAAAATCGGACGAGGTTTTCAGATAAAATTTTGAGTTTTCATTCAAAAAAAATTATATCTCCGGAATTAACAAAGTAAGGGCAACCAAATTTAGTACGCGGGTTCATATCATCATAGGTAAGCTACCTACCACAATTTAGCTCTGTAGGTTAAAGGACAAAAAAGTTACAGGCATTTAAAGAAAAATAAATTTGGGTTTTCCTCGAAACGTCAAAGTCTCTATTTCGAACGTCAAAATTGGTAATATTTAGGCAATTAACCTGAAATTAATATCAGCTATGGAAAGAAAATGTCTCAAGAAGAATGCTTTACAAAGCCTGAATTCGTAGTTTTAATCGCCATTGTCCTTCATTTTACTAAAATATTCCCAGAATATTTATTTAAAATACACCCTTTCTCTGATGCTTTGGCAGTAGTGTTGGCTATAGAGTTTATCGTTTAATGGTATATCATTTTTGTCAAATTTTCGTAAAAAATCATTAAAGCTCAATATAACCGTTATTATGCAAGTTACGAAAAAAAAACGTATACATTAATTATAGGGTGTCTTAAGCTACATCTTAAATATATTTCTACAATTACAGAGTGGCCCATAAGTCGTTGGGGATTCAAATTTTTTTTTAATCGAACACGCCCTATGTTATTGCATTTTTGCATTTTCCATCGAAATATAATACATATTTGTAAGAAAAGAATTTCAGGATGCAGCAAGTGCGTTATGGTAGCGAATTTTTTAATCGAACACGCCCTATGTTATTGCATTTTTGAATTTTCCATGGAAATATAATACATCTTTGTAAGAAAAGAAATTGGGGACGCAGCAAGTGTGTTATAGTGGCGAATTTTCATTAAATACTTCAAATTTGAATAGCTCAATTTGCTAACCTATAAGGTTGACCAGGAAACCAGTTTTTTTGGGAACAATTTAAGTTTACTTTCGGAAATTTTTGTACATTTTCAAACAATAAAGTTATTTTGATAAAACATGGCATATTGTTTCTACTATATAGATTGATGCCTGCTTTCTTAAAAAAAAAACATGTTAGCTATTAAAAACATTTTTATGAAAATTCACTACCATAACGCGCTTGCTGCGTCCAGAAGTTTTTTAATATAGCTAGACGCAATTTGTTTGATATATTTAATTAGAAGGAAGAGTTTCCAAGAAAGAAAAATCCATCACATTAGTCTTTTCATTTAAAGCAAGAGAGTTATTATCGTATATGTTCCTTTATACTTACAAAGCTTTAAAATAGCCAAGCTTGCGATTGTCATTACAATTTTGTAACACACACGACGTGTGATTTGCTATTTAACGCGAAAGAGAAATCATGTTTTTTGACAAAAGCTGGGATGTATAATTTAGCTTGGATACATTGCAACGGAATCTAGATCGGTCAAACTTTTAGCAGTTTTAATAACAGAGAGAAGGAACATATTTTGGCACTTAGAAATAACCACGCTAACAAATCTACATTTGCAAAACATATTATCAATACTTAGCCTAGACCTACGGTGAATTACCGTAAAGTGCCACTAGGTTTTTCTAATCGCAAGTTCAAACTATATTTTTTTGAAGCTTTAGTAATAAAGACGTACATACACGACAATGGATCCCCTTTCTTGGCTATTCTTCTTTTTAATTAAATAGATCACCTAAATTACGTCTAACTATATTAAACATAGTTGTAATGTTGTAATAGCTTGACGTGTGTCGATATTTTCGTTATACAGAAGCTGCTTGATTCTTGTTATGGTTAAATAGTTATCTCATTGTTGTTATCGTTATTATTGCTATAAGTTAATTCCATTTTCATGTTAAATGTTGACCTAAATCACATAAACATTTTAAAAATATCATGTGTCATTTTTATTCATTTATTTTTTATATTTTGTAAAAATTTTAGTTAAGACACCATAACGTAGTAAGAGATTTTTATTTGTAGTTATGAATGCGTACAAAATAATTTAATTTTATCTTATCTGACGATGCCACAAAAACATTGATACCGGTCATAGAGAAGAAAACAAACACTGGTGAAGACAGAGAAGTAGTCTCTTCATCCGTATTTAGTATGGACCGGTTTCACTAAGTAAGGGCAACAACATCTAATGATAATGTTGTTTTCAAAGAAGTTGCTTAAAGATGTTCTAAGATGTATAGAGAAGGCACGCCCAACGCCTTTCTGTTTAGTCGTTGCATTATTTTTAAAAGTAATTTAATTGAAAACAAAATTATTTTTTGCTATTTGTACGAAGTTTGAAGAAAGGCACGTTCAAAATTATATATCTTCATTTGAATTGGAGCCCTCCTTATTCCAAAAAGTGATCGCCAGAACTTTTCCCAAAGTGCTTTCGTTTATATTTTTATAAGTCGTGCAGATGCATAGTGCAACAATTCCATTGACTCTTCATTTTTGGGAATTCAAGTTTCATTACTTGTGATAATTTTGAAAAAGAAGGTCTTGGTCAGGAGCTATAACCACTAAGTTTTCTTTACTGGTTTCTTGACTGCATAACTTTCTTGTTTAGGAGCCAATTTTATCAAAATACAGAGTGTTGACCATTCATCCAAATATTAAAGCAGAATTGTCAACACATGTGCTCTACGGCTTCCTATTTCATAAGCGATAATCGAAACTTTGAGTCGCCGCTGATGTAACGTCATCTCTTCTACTGTCATGGTGTTGACATCAGTCCTTGCATTCGCAGGTCATCTATTAGTGAGTGAATTTTATTTAAGAAATTCACTAGTGAAGAGATCGCAACTTTTGAATTTTGAAAACATTTCTTAGGATGAGCGCTAATTAGGACCCTTAGAACACATAGACGGGGTCAGTTGCAATTTTATATGTTTATATATATATATATATATATATATATATATATATATATATATATATATATATATATATATATATATATATATATATATATATATATATATATATATATATCACACCGACAACTCAAAAAATAATAAGCATATTTTGCTCAAATTTGGTGCGTACCTTCCTTTTGCAAATTGCTAAGAAATGTTAGTTAGCCAGGAAAATCGGCCGGGTTTTTCCCGGAAAATGTTGTTTTCTTTCAGAAATATCTCCGAAAGTAAGAAAGTGGGGGCAACTAAATTTGGTACACGCGTTTCTATTATAAAGAGTGAACCATGTACAAAAATTTAGGTCTGTAAGTTTAAAGACAAAAAAGTTACGGGAATTAAAAAAAATGGAGTTTTTTTCCTCTTAAAACGTCAAAGTCGCAATTTGAAACGTCAGAATTGACAACATTTAGGCAAACAACCTGAAACAAATATGAATTATGTAAAGAAAATGTCGCAAGAAGAGTGTTCTGCAAACCCTTAAGTTTCAGCTTCAACCGTCATTTTCCTTCATTTTACTAAAATAATTCCAGAAAATTCATTTCAAATAGACCCTTTCTCTGATGCTTTGGCCGTAGTTTTAGTTAAGTTTGTGGTTTAACGTCTATAATTTTTAGCTAAATTTCGCAGAAAAAATCGTTAATGAGGAGCCCGCGACTTTTGAATTTTAAAAAGATGTCTTCAAATGAGCGCAAACTAGGCGCCCTGGAATACATATCCGGGTTTACCTTCAGTTTTTATCTGTTTACATACATACAGGGTGACGCATTTCTACGGTAAAGCTAAATATAATTGTTATTATACGAGATACGAGAAAAAAATTTATACGTTAATTATAGGGTATCTTGAGCTGCTTCTTATAAAATTATTTTGAAATTCACAGGGTGGCCCATAAGTCGTTAGATGGTGTTACAGTCTGTACAAATCAAATATTATAAGGTTGCACCCTCAGTTGTCCAGTGGTAAGAACGTGCGTCTCTGGACCCAAGGGCCCCGAGTTCGATTTCCAGTAGAAGCGACAAATAAGTTTAAAGTACATACTATAAATTAACATCAACCGAGATTGTAGCATTCTTTTTGAGCAAGTTTAATGCCCACACGTTCCGCACTTCTGAAGGAGTAAGGCCGTGATTCTCGTATACCATGCGGGAAGTTGGGCAGGTTAAAGATCCATGGCTTCTATTAAAAAATTTAAGATATTCGTAAAATTTCCAGGATGCTGAGGTAAAACTGCTCTCTAGCGTCGATAATTGGCTATAGTCGAAAAAATAGACCGAAGTTAAAACAATGAACAAAATATATATTACAAGGAATATTTTTGAAAAAGAAATCAATGGTAACACAGAATATTCTACGCCACTAATTAAAGACTTTCTTACCTTGGTCCATTTCTTTATCAAACCAAACCAGTTTAACTGCGCGGTCATTATTTGTGTAATATGTTATTGGTATTGTCCATTTACGCCTAAAAAGAGTAAAATTTTATTTGTAGCTAATACTAGACATTTTTTAAGTATCACATTATTTTTTCATCTCTGTGGTGAAGCAATCGATGACATCAAAGTCAAGACGTAGCAACAGCGTTATAGCAGAGAATTTTTATTAATAATAATAATAATTTATTAGTTCCATATACACATTGGGTGTTGAACATGCCATACAATAAAACAGAACTCAACCTAAAGTAATATCTATGCTCACAATTATACATATATCGTCTAAACATGAGGCAACATACATTTATGCAAAAAGTTAAAAATTTAAAAGTTAAAATCACAAGCGTCAAATTTATCGTTGAAAAAACTCCTCCAGTCTGTAGTAAGCTCTATTCGTCAAAAACATAATATTTTGTTTAGTTTGTTCTAGAGGCTTGTTCTTAACTTCATCCGGGATAGGGTTATACAATTTTATCAGACTATATTGCATATTACTTTTGATTTTACTTGTATTTGATATTGAAGGAACTAAGTTATTTTTTGTTCTCGTGTCATAAGCGTGTTTGTACCGGATGGTCAATTAAGCGAGGTAAGCGGCTGTATTACCATAGAGCTTTGGAAAAAAATATCTTTAGTAAATGTGGCCAAGGGAAATCGTTGGAAATTATTTTCAAGTTCGTCAGATGCCCACTAGGGGGCGCAACACCAAGAGGAAATGGAAAAAATTGAATATCTCAGTAATATGTCCAGATAAACTGTGTTGAAAAGACCTGAAAATTAATGTCGTGTGTATCACGAACAATTTTTGTTTTGACTATTTTTCTCTAACACTTCAAATAAAGTGGTGGGGGTAAGGCAAACATTGATTAGGAAAAAATGCGATATCTCGGGATCGCCTCATTGGAAAATATTGCACTTAGTGTCATTAAATGAGTATTTCTTGCTCTATCAACTGCATTGCATTGTTACTGTAATCACTAGATGGCGCTTTTTAAAAATTTAACACATATTATGATTTTTCTCAAGAAACCTAAATACAATGATATAAATATTACTACATAGATATAAAAAACACTAAAGGCCAAAACAAGTGGTGAAAATCACAGGTCCCTATCTTTTGTTTAACCGGAGATATTAATGAAAAACCTATAAAACTGGAATTTAAACAAAAACACTTTCAGCATTGACTAATTTAAAGATTTAAAACAGAAATTTATTAATTTGCAAATTTAGTTTTATAGTTTTTTTTAAAAATAAGACTTATTTACGCATTCCTAACGCAACTATAACTTATTCCTTCGGTCCAATAATTATACTCTAAAACTGGAATAGGTAGGCTTTGGAAAAAAGACCAAGTTACAATACTTCAAAGAAACGTCAAATTAGTTACTCTGAATTCTTTGGTTTATAATTTAAATATTAAAAATGTTTTTTAGAAATAATGAAGCCGTTGATATGATTGGTGTTAACTTTGAATGCTTTCAAAATGCGGCAGTTGCTGAAAGAGTGTATGCAATTCGGTATCCGAAACGACACCATTACAACAGAAGGGTTTTTCCTCGCTTGGTGCAAAACTTACGTGAAACTGGAAGCTTAATCCGACCGGTACTGCGGAGACGCCGTTTTGCCAGAACTGAAGAAAATATTAGCAATGTTTTGGCATGTTAGCACAAGAACATTGCATCTTGACTTGGGAATATCACGGACCATCATCCAAACTATTTTGAAAGAGTATAGGTAAGCTTATTTTATTGTGAAATTCAAAATAGTTATTGTTATTTACCTCACAGGGATCATAATGACGGTTGTGAAAATGATGAGACGACAGTCGTAAAAATTATGATATGATAACACGACATGTTACCATAATAATCGTTTATGATCTGAGTAAGATACAAAACTTTATCTGCTGGCATTCATTAAAACTTAAGACCCTTAAAGGATTTGAATTTTATTTGCAATACGATGAAACTGACATTTTTTACTTAATTACATTGGTGTAAATGTAGCGTTTGTTTGCCATTTATTATTGAATTAGCCAAAGATTCGTGTTTTGTTTCTCGTTGTAGTAGCAGTAGTGCTGTAGTGAATCTCATTATCGCACTATGGGCTGTTCACCCAAGCTAGACAGTTACATCATCAACCACCAAAATCTTCGCATATCGATAATAAGAATTCTTGAATTTAGTTGATTTTTGTATAAGAGCACTATTTTATTCAAAGTCTATTGACAACATTGAAATTACCACAACTGTTCAACATTCAACGTAGTAACAGTTAAGCTTTATGAATTGTTGATGACGTAACTGTCTAACTTGAGTGAGTACCCCTTGTGGTATAATGAACAGCTTTATGTTACTTAAATCCGATGACATAATGCGACTATTATGTCAGCAGATAAACATATTTTTATTACAATGTCCTTTTGAATATATAATGATAATTATTTTGATTTTTAGACTACATCCTTATCATATTGTTTTGAATCAAGCGCTGAATGAGCAGGATTATGATGGGAAGCTGGATCATTGGGTTTGGCTTTTAGACATGATCGATGAAAATCCTATTTTTTTAACGCAAGTTCTTTGGACGGACGATGCTACTTTTCATAGCGACGGTAATGTGAATTTGGTTAATATGCATTATTGGTCTACCGAGAACCCCCACTGGATGCGAGAAGTTCAACATCAAGGACGTTGGAGTCTTAATGTATGGTGCGGAGTAATAGGACGTACAATTATTGGACCCTATTTCTTTAACCAGTCTCTTACTGGTAACCTCTTCTTGAAGTTTCTAAGAAACGAATTGCCAGTTTATTGGAATATGTGCCCCTTGAAACCAGCAAAATGTGTTTCTGCAGCTCGATGGTTGTCCAGCAAATTTTTCAATTCATGTACGAGAACATCTCGATGAGACGTATTCAGGCCGATGGATAGGAAGAAGAAGCATATTTCCCTGGCCAGCGGGGTCACTTGACGTAACATGCTTAGACTTTTATTTGTGGGGACGAATAAATGACCTTGTCTTCCAAACAAAGCCTTCGAGCAAGGAAGATATGAAGAATAGAATCCGAAATGCAATTCGTAGTCTGTCAACAGCGGAAGTGGAAGCTGCCGTTTTTTCTACTCGAAATAGGCTCTCGCAGTGTGTAGAACGTGACGACAGACACTTTGAGCATTTAAGGAGGCACTAGAGTGGTTATCTGTTAGAATTACATACAGAGGGAATTAAATATTTTGTTTTAGATTGCAGTATCAGTTTTTCATTAATATCTCCGGTTAAACAAAATACAGAGACTTAGGATTTTCACCTTTTGCTTTGGCCTTTAGTCCTCTTTCTATCTCTGTATTAATATTTATATCATTGTTCTTAGGTTTCTTGAGAAAAATCATAAAATGTGTTAAATTTTTAAAAAGCACAATCTAGTGATTCCAGTAACAATAACAAAGACATAGCTTGCAATGTAGATGATAGGGCAATAAATACTCTTTTAAATGACACTAAGTTCAATATTTTCCAATGATGGGATTCCGAGATATTGCATTTTTTCCTAATCAGTGTTTGTCTTGTCTCCACCAATTTATCTGAAGAGTTAGAGAAAAATAGTCAAAACAAAAATTATTCGTGATATACACGATATTTATCTGCAGGAATTTTCAACACAGTTTATCTCGACATATTACTGAGATATCCTATTTTTTCCATTTCCTCTTGGTGTTACGCTCTCTAGCGAGCATCTGACAAACTTGAAAATAATTGCCAACGATTTTTCTTGGCCACATTTACTAAAGCTATTTTTTCCCAAAGCTCTATGGTGAACGGTTTCTGAGATACAGATACTGCTTATCTCGCTTAATTGGCCACCAGGTACATATTCGACAAACAGGTGTACATTTTCTCTTACAATTCAAATATATATATATATATATATATATATATATATATATATATATATATATATATATATATATATATATATATATATATACATTTGAAGTGCGGCTTACAAGATTCTGTTTGTTTTATTCTAAGAATTCCCCGAAGAGCTCTTTTTTGAATGAGAAACATTCTCCTCACTTCTGTTGACGCACCCCAAAATATTATCTAAATCGTGATTCCAGGCAAGCATGATACGCGGTAAGTGCCGACTTTATTGACAAAATCCTACTGATTGTTTTTAAGGCAAAACAATATTTTGTCGTAGACTTTACTAGGTTATTGATGTGAATTCTCCAGTCAAATTTACATGAATCTGATGTATCCAGATTACTGTCGCCATCAACACAAATTCTCAGTCTGTCATCGGAGTGTGTAAAATATAAAATATTGGTCTTTTCAAGATTGAGACTCAAGCTGTTTCAAGTAAAGTAATCTTGCATAATCGCAAACGAATTTAAGATGTCAGATTGGATACTTTATATATTGCTCCCACTTATATCAGTGTAGTGTCATCTGCATACATGAATATTTTTTCTTTTATAAAGTTTGGAAAATCATTTACATAAATTATATATAGTAGTGGCCCAAATACAAATCCTTGGGGGCTCCTTTTTTTATTATTTTCTTTCCTGATTTTAATATGGTCCCATTATCCATCTTGTGTACTATACTTTGATGCCTGTTTTGTAGGTATGACTTAATCAGCTTTAGGGGCCTGTTTGTAATACCGTACCTATTTAGTTTTTCAATCAGTATGCAATGATCTATTGAGTCAAATGCTTTACTTAGATCAACAAATGTTTCGATAACATATTCTTTTTCGTTTAACCCCTGTAATAGGCCACAAGTGTGTCATATAGTGCCCTTATTGTAGACCTGCTATTCCTGAAGCCATTTTGATCATTTGCTGAAATGGCATTTTCTTCAAAGGAATTCATTCTCTTCCAAATTTTGGAATAGTTTGGTAGTAGTGATATTTGTCTGTAACTTTTAAGCTCGCCTGAATCACCCTTTTTCAATAACAATTGCACCTCTGCAGTTTTAGGTTTTTCTGAAAGCATATAATGTCTGCCGTAAGCTTTAACATTTTCACTGGAATTTCATCATCCTCTGTGCAATTTGTGTTCTTTAGTGACAATATTATTTTATATATTTACACGAAATTGATTTCCTTTATTCTTTCTAGGTTGTACTTAGAACTAAATTTTACCGATACATATGCTATTTGAGCATAGTGACCAGAGAGCGTACTACAGACAACTAAGGATTCCTTCATGTCACTTTTATTTATAAACATGTTGTCTATCAATGAGGTCGTGGTTTGATATCAATTGTACGAGTTCATAATATCCAAAAATTTACTGGAAAGACCATCAGAAAATTAATATATATTAAAATCTTCACACATCGCTAATGGATAACTTATTCTTGAGACAACACTTTCCAGAATTTCGATAAGATTATCAAAAATACTTCAATACATCCAAGTGGAGACCTATATATACATATAACAATTAGCCTAAACTTATTTATTACTACACTACAGCTCTCAAAGTCACGGTCTACACTTTTATCTTTAGGTCCAGATTTTAATCATAATCGACACCTTTTTGTACAAAGATGCACGACCCTCCATGAAGTTTAGCCTTACGACTATAACAAGAAGCTAACATATAGCCGTCAATCAACATAGTCTCCTCTTCTCCGTTGCGCAGCCAGTGTTTCGCCAAACAAAGCACCATTGGCTTATTACATACCAATAAATCATCTATAAAAGCTTCCAATTCCAGAATCTTATTTCTCAGAGATTTGATATTTTGATGTAGGACTTCAGAGGTAGATAATTTACTGAGTTCAATGATTCTACACTCTCCTTGTTAGTCTGTTGACTGAATTCATTTCGTACGAAAGAGAAATTTCTTATTTACCCTGGAAGTCTCTCCAACGTCCCCCAACTCATCACCTCCCACAGCGTCCTGGATGCTACCAACTATCATCCAGAATATCCTCAATTCTTTGCTCAAAGTCGGTATTCTCTGAAAGATCTATTTCAACAGATTCACCACCAGGTTTATTAACTACTTCTTGTTCAAGATCCATGACATCGGATCCACCAGTAGGTCCACTTACCATTTTCTGTCCAACCGTTTTCACAAACACCAGATTCTTAGTCAGTAATCGCGGTGCCTTAATTACACCAACAACCTTCTTTGCTATGTTATAGTTACCCACCTTGAAACCTACTGCACTATTTATATCCACAAACGATGCTTTCCATTTGATTAGGTAATTTACCCTCTCGACAAATTCTTCCAGTTTTTTCTTAAATTTGTCAAGCCATGCAAAATGTTGCCCACTTGCCGATATCGTTGGTACAGAAGCAATGTTTTATCTTGAATATAATTTCTCTAAAAGATGGATATTTTTAGCAAGAAAATCATTTGCACCAGCCTTTGCCACAACATTACCATTCTCCGTAAATGTTCCCAGAAGATCTTCCACATTTTCAACAACAACTCCATACAGTGCTCCCGGCTTAATTACCATTTGCACGCAATAATTTTCAGATCTGAATTGGTTGTACACTGCTCTATTAACGTTCCTGCCAAACTCAACTGTTTCAAGTTTACCCCTCGAATATGTAACGGTTATGTTTTATTCATCACCGTAACTCCCTTGGTGACATAAAGAGAACCTCTAAGAAAGCTTAAATAATAGCAAGTGACTTTATCTCTGAAACGCAATTCAAGTTTTGGTTTCGAAATTATTAATTGAAAATTCACTAATGATTTTTACCATCGCAGTGCCTTTACTGCATTCCTTTTATGTGCGTTGAAGTTAAAATATCAACGGACGTAATATTTGCCTTAAGGAAAAAGAGCGTTGTTGTTTTACAATTTCCTGGTTACCTGGTTGCCCCGGATGATGCAATAGTGTCGTCATTAGGCATATAACCGTTGGACAGCGAACCCAGCCTAGGTCTCCGACTAGAAAAGTAGATCCTTCGCTCTGCCTCCCTCACACACATGGAGCTAGATGACGATTAAAAAGGGAACAGAAAACAGGCTCGAACGAACGTTGGAAAGGGCGCGAAACCAGCATAATCTGGGCGCGTGAATGCAGGCATCGTGCAGAGTCTTTCGTCAACCACCGCTGAGGTAACAGCTCAACTTGAGTTGTGGAGTTTTTCTATCGGGCAAATGAACAAAAATGTTGGCTTTCGCAGCAAATACCGGCTAAATTAGTTATCTGCAAGTGCTACAGGTTATTTTATTTCGGTTTAAACGAAAATTAATGTTCCGTTTGAGAGGAAAATAACAGTGAGTCTCTTATTATCTTGGTGCAATGAAAAAATTTCAACGTAATTTCGAGTGAATAACTACAGTTTCCGAAAGCAAATTTTCACCCTCAGTATCCCAGTCAAATTGGCTTTCATGCCCGATATTTCCGTACACACTCAGGTATTCCTTGGTCGCAAAAATTTCAATACATGGTATGTACAGTTTACCTAGTCGCCACCCACAAAAGTACTTTTCCACCACTTCCTGACTTTCTCTTGGGAGAAATTAAGCAACTATGATAAGCGCTGAATGCTGATGTCACCCTGTCCAGTCTTCACAGTACATCAACCGAAAAATCAAGACCTTTGAGATCTCAGGTGTAGATCTAAACAACGGGTGAGCCCTTGGAAGTTCTACTGCCTATATGTAAGTCATTTTCAGTTTTGTGTGTGACCCTTGAGAGTAAACATAGATAACATTCTTACGTCATTTAAATTTTTCATTAAGTTGTAGCATAAACTTTAATTCAGTCAAAATTAAAACTCTACTCAGTGAGATTGTCGGATAACAACAAATTTATTTTGTATTTTCTCTTGATACTTTGTTAATTATGTAAATCAGAAATATTACTCTATTTTTAATTAAGCAACATTTTCTATTCACAAATTTTTCTAATCTTCAAATGTTTTGGAATACACAGAATAACTCGTAGACTTTCATTGTACAATAGTAAACAATCACTTAACCTTGCAATATCTGAGTTTCTCTCACACATTTTTAAGAAAATAATGTATTCTCTGTCCAGACAAACCAATTAAAAATTTGCCCAACATATTGTGATTGAGAGCATTAGTAGATTTGATAAGAAAATATTTACTTTCACATTTAGTATTTATCTTCTTGCTTGTAATATTTAACATTTATTTTCTTTCTTGGAATGTGCAATGTTTATTTGATTTGCCAGGAGTATTAACTTATATAACTCCCATTATTTACTTATGTGAATTAATTTAAATATTTGCGTTTTTAATATCTGTTTCATTGAATAACTAATTCCTCATTTGACCTTTCTCAATTCTGATGATAGTGTAGCTGGAAATTCTTTATATCTGTTATCGAGATATATTTAAATTAACTAAGTAATGTAGTGCCGTGTTTTGACTCGAAGATCTCATAAATCTAGGACTTTGGGCAGAACAAGATTAAAGCCGAGTAAGTATTTGATTATCTTTACATCTTCAAACCAAACTGAGTTTCTTAATCTTGTAAAATAATAAATCTGAGAGATAAGAGCAAATAGGTTAGGGTTTTGTAGGTGATGGTGACCTCACTATCGACCGGATTTGGATCCGTTTGAAATGTATTGCGAGATATCAGTCGCGGATAACCATCAAATAAATACTAACGCTTAATTATCATAAAAATTGGCACAAATATAGAGCATTTCCTTCAGCAAAATCTCTTCCTCTATTTCGTCCTGTAAAGCTTCCATTCCCCCCCCCCCCCCCCAGAAGGGCGGAACGTGCAGACATTCAACTTGCTCAAATACAAAGCCAGAACCTCGGTTGATGTTAATGTTACAGTTTGTACGGAAAGTAAAAGGAGAACCCTGGGATCGAACCCAGTACCCTTCGGTTCAGAGGCACACGTTCTTACCTCTGAACCACTGAGGCTCTAACAAAATTGTGCCTCTTACATACACAAGCAAAAGCTTATTTGTACGACACATTGTACAGGGTTATTCATCATAAGTTACCCACCCCATATCATCATTATTATTGCCTATAGAAATAAAAACTTTAAAAAAAGTTGTGCGGTTATGACGGAATTTTGTTAAAATGCTATCAAAAATAGAGTGGCGTGCAGATTTCAGGGAATACAAAAATATTTTTTTAAATGGGATACCTGTATATTATTAAACTTTTGGAATGATCTTTTTTCCTGATTTCAAAAATGTCCCATATGTTACCCCTAACTTATACCCTTTTTGAGTTATTAAACGTCGAATATGTGAGCAAAACTAGTTACTGTAAATATGACGAACTTAACTTTATGAAAGTAAGCTTTGAAAATCACAGCTATTATGTTTGATAAGTGACATTTCTTTAACGAAATAATCAAAATGGTTTACAGTGAGGAAGGAAAAGTCTTTTTAACTTTTTTTCTATAGGCAATAACGATGATAAGGGGTGGGTAATTTATAATGAATAACCCTGTACTATCTAGACGCAAAATAAATTATAATACATATAGCGCAACTGACCTTGTCTCCTAACCGTATGATTTCACCGTTTAAACTTATTTATGTTACATTTAAATATTTGCTTTTTATGAACAATTGATCCCAAAGTATCTGACTTCTGTGACATTCTGTAGACTAGAAGCACTGACAGCGACTCAGTCATTTCGTATATCCATCTTTGTATATATCTTTATACTGCATAATAGTGTCATTTTCCAGCAACGAATATCATTTGTGGCATTTTCCAAATTCTGTTTAATTGTATTGCGGAAGAACTTGGATTATAATTTTTCAACAGAATTGAAGCTTGCCACATTATATCTATAGTTTGAGGGCATATGAGTTAAATTCCGTAAAAACTAAAGTGGCGAGTTTCAAAGATATAGATGGCATAGAAAATAGGCAATTTTCCATCGAAAAACTTTACTCTCAGAACTGGTCAACGAACTTGACCCTCTGAAAAGAACTTACCTGGTTAAGGAAACAAACCTGAAGTTTTTAGGTGTAGAAGAACCTTGGCAAGCCATGTGTGCCTATATTCCTCGCAAAACTGTTGGTGGCAATAATGACTCCAAAACAGCTATAACCCACTTAAAATTAGGAAGTTCAGTGTGATACCGTCAAGCTAATAACGAAAATTGCAGATACAGCAGTTCAATCTTCTCCCGCCGCAGAAGCCTCGGTGAAAAGTGCGAAAGCAAAAAGGAAAAGAAAGTGAAAACAAGAGGTCCGAGATGGTGAGCAAGGCGCTCAAGCATCTGAAGGAACGCGGTCGCTCGTCGTTGCAAATCATGAAGAAGTACCTCGCCGCAAACTAAAAGGTGGACACGAATAAGTTGGTGCCGTTCATCAGGAAATACTTGAAATCGGCCGTCGCCTCCAGCTTTCTGGTGCAGATGAAGGGCGAGGTAATTTTCGCCTCTTTCAGACTGGCATCGGTCTCCGTCCAGGACGGAGGCAACAGGAAGCTCGGCGGAAAGAAGGTTAATGGGGTCAAAGGTGGCGACACCAGCACAGAAAACCGCAACGAAATCAAATAAGGGCCCTTTAAGCACCTACGCGGAGAAGCGCGTAAATGTCGGTGACAGAAAGAAAACCTCTTCCGTAACGGCTAAACCGAAGTCGCCGTCCAAGGTAAAACAAACCAAAGACGGTACCACAATGAAATCAAAGGCACCCAAACCAAAAACGGCCAAGCAAAAAGCAGCGGCTTCATCCAAGAAAAAGTAAACGATAACGGACGTTGTTTGCCATAAAAGTTGTAACAGGTGCAAGATGTTTCTATGAAAAGAAAAAAAATTACCCGATGCAACTGACGGCAACGTGTCAAGGGAGTATGAATGATCACGGCCCCCATGCTTATTTGTATGACATAGTGTAAAATATCAATGGCAAATAAAGTATTGTCATTATTACTATTTATATATAGACATATTAAATTTTAAATAAACCTCGGGAATGGGTTTTAAAGACTCTAAATCACGCCCATATGAATTTTTTTTTGGAAACTTCGAAAGTCGCTACCTTCTTTTATATAAAATTTTCTTTATGAAAATTCTCCATAAAGATATCCTTGTGTTATATCATGTGACAAGACTCATTAGGCTGGCTGCCCAGTAGATATATTATTGCTGGTTGCTTTTAATGTGGTGACACACTAATGTATTAACCAGAGGGCAAAACCGGTTTGTGTGTCCAGTAATTAATAATGATCGAAACGAAGTAGACATATAACTTTATATTAATTTTCCCTTGCTTTCCTAACAGATGTTCGTAGTTACAAAGTCACAAGGTTTGCTGGTTTATGGTGCACATTTTATAATGTTTTGTATTGTATATTTTTGAGCTGCTGTGTAAAACCAGTTTTGTTAATGAACATATATAGCATTGGGGCTTCATTCTGCTGCTTGACTAGAATTTATCAACAAAAATCCATTAAGATTGCTAACATCTACTTACTTAAGTATATTTTCGTTGGCGTTAAGTGAAGGAAACGGTTCTTGCGTTAAAATCCAGTTATTGTTGACTTGGTCCTCAGAGATAAGTATTATTGGATGGCCCTTCTGGTAGAGCCATGTGGTTAATAAATCCCTGACATTAGTATCTCCAGCTACTTGTTCTATTGTGTCTATCATGTCCCACGTGGTAGCCGATTTGTATGAGAAATTCTGTAAGTAATTTCGAAGAGCTCGTTGAAGCTTTTCTTCTCCAATGGTCTCTTCTACCATCTTGATTATTTTCCCACCCTTAAAATAAATAACTAAACACCTATATGCAATGAAATGTAGAGAGTACAGTACCTTCAGATAAGTGACGTCATGAAAGATATCTGCAGTATCTTTGCCATTGATTACGGGGTTAACAACAGCCATTTGGGTGTCATCTTCTTGATTCATAAATTCATCTAGATCTGCAAATTTGTTGGTTCCTAGCTAATAGACAGGTTAAATTAATAACTATAATATTATTTAGTTTGACCAATGTCAGAAATATCAAATTATCGTTTACATTCCTATAATTGTACATAATTAGACCCACTGTTGGCATTCAAATAACTTTAGTAACTTGTCCAATGTAAGTACAAATTCATTAAAATCAAGAAGACTTTTTTGCACAAACGCCTGTATATGTTTATAGATTCGAAGAGATAATTGGAAAATATTTTGATTTTTGAGCAAACTCCTGCACACACACAAATATATATATATATATATATATATATATATATATATATATATATATATATCTATATATATATATATATATATATATATATATATATATATATATATATATATACAGGGTCGCTGATAAGTCTGGAAACGGTCGATTATCCGGGAAAATATACAAGGTGTCGAAAAAAGTTTTATACAAAAGTTTTTGGGTTCTTCAATGTCTACTAGGCGGTGATAATTTTATTTATACAGGGTTGGTCATACAGGCGTGGCACACCAATATTAATTTTTTTTTAATGGAACACCCTATATATTATTCGATATTTCAATCCTTCTCTTAATTTTGAGCAACATTTATTAAAAGCATAATGTACCTAAACTCAATCGTTTCCGGGTAAAAAAATAAATAAAAATAAACGCTACTGTTTTTAAAATCTATTGGATGAAGAACAAAAATAAATGAAAAGTAGAATATCTCTTGAAAACAATCTGTGAGTGTGAAAAGAACCGGTTGCGATGTTTTTAACATTGTTTGGAATCCCAAGATAAGATAAGATGCCCATAAGAAACGCAGTATTATTCTTTTGTTTTAAAATGTTTCCAGGACAACGAATGTCAAACATTCATTCAGTGTCAACAGTTTTGAAACATTAGTAATTTAGTGTCAACAGTTTTTGTGCAAAATGGCAAGTTTAAGTGAAACCGAACGTATCGAAGTTTTAATGATGATAGGGTACGGTGATAGAACACGAAGTTTTGCTCAAGTGGTGATTATGTTCAATGAGTTGCATCCTGAGCGGGAATCGATCTCCAAATCCACAGTTTCGAAAACTTTGCATCGTTTTCACGAAACTGGCGGTATCAAGGATAAACCTAGAACTGGAAGGCCAGTAACCGTTACAAATGAAGAAAATTCTTTGAATGTAATATTGGATATGAGTCGATATTCAATTCAAAAGATTACGAAGCGGGAAAAGTTCCGTCCATATAAAATTCATTTATTGCAAGAACTGTGTGAAGACGATTTTGATCGCAGAATCGAGTTCTGTGAACTTATTGTGGAGAAGTTACGCCAAAATTTTAACTTTGCCAACCACATTCCGACGAATCTACATTTTGTTTGAATGGACAAGTCAACCGACACAACTGTAGGTACTGGTCAGACGAAAACCCACATTGGATGGAACAAATTCACACCCAAAGACCGCAAAAAGTAAATGTTTGGTGTGCTATTATTGGTGGACATATCATAGGACCTTATTTTATACACGGCAATTTGAACTCTGCTCGATATTTGACACTTTTGCAAGAATCAATTGTTCCAGACGTTAGTCGATTATTTCCGAACAATAACGACCCAAATCTACCAGCGGAAGAAATATGGTTTCAGCAGGATGGGGCACCCCCTCATTTTGGAATTGAGGTACGGGAATATCTGAATCAAACCTTTCCTGGCAGATGGATAGGGCGCAGGGGAACTATTGAATGGCCAGCTAGGTCTCCCGACATGACGCCGCTTGACTTTTTTTGTGGGGTCATGTAAAAAATTTAATTTACCAAAATAGACCGCAGAATATTGAAGAGTTGCAAGCAAGGATTGTGCATGAAATTAATAACATTCCTCAAAACGCTCTTGTAAATGCAGTGCAATGTTTTGTTAAGCGAATTCATTATTGTCAGGAGGTCAATGGAGAACACTTTGAACATCTTATAAAATAGGATTTCAAACAATGTTAAAAACATCGCAACCGGTTCTTTTCACACTCACAGATTGTTTTCAAGAGATATTCTACTTTTCATTTATTTTTGTTCTTCATCCAATAGATTTTAAAAACAATAGCGTTTATTTTTATTTATTTTTTTACCCGGAAACGATTGAGTTTATGTACATCATGCTTCTGATAAATGTTGCTCAAAATTAAGAGAAGGATTGAAATATCGAATAATATATAGGGTGTTCCATTAAAAAAAAATTAATATTGGCGTGCCACGCCTGTATGACCAACCCTGTATAAATGAAATTATCACCGCCTAGTAGACATTGAAGAACCCAAAAACTTTTGTATAAAACTTTTTTCGACACCTTGTATATTTTCCCGGATAATCGACCGTTTCCAGACTTATCAGCGACCCTGTATATATATATATATATATATATATATATATATATATATATATATATATATATATATATATATATATATATATATATATATATATAATAATAAAGAAATCCTCAGATATTTACAGAAACGTATTTTAAGTATACTTAATAACTCATTGAATATTCAACGTTTACACAAATGTACAAATGTTCAAACTGTTGACCGTTCAGTTCTGGATATTTTTGAAATGGCAAAATTATTGCTTCTTTAACACGTTATAAAACTTACCTCAATATTTGCAATTTTGTCTGTTGGCATTGCCATTTATATACAATTTCCCTCTATCAAAAAATACAATGTGCTAGTAAATTTGGATTAGGAAGACATATTCCTGGAATTTGTCTGTTAAAGTCCTGCTCCATTAATTGTTGCACGAGGTGGGTTTTATAAGGGTGGAACTTAGCTCCTGGAAATACTTTGGATGTCGTTTATGTTGTTAAACTATGATTCCAAGTATTTTCATAAGTGGTAACATGAAAATTATCTACAGCTTCTAACATATCATTTAATTTAGGATCCCAATATACTTTCAATGGTCAACGCTTACGCAAATCTCTGTACATCGACAAATTGGTGGTACTTTTTTATTGGACAATTTACACACTCCTTATTCAGTACGCATTATATTCCCATAACCATTTCTCATCAATGTCTCTATTATTTCATTTTCTGTTAATTTTTTTGATAATTATTATCCCACTGAGTACACTCTACTGACACGAAACGAAATTTTTTAACACAGCATTCTACATAGTACGACCGTGCATACGAGTAGTACGTATTTTCTCTTAAATTATATTAATAATCATCAAAGATAACTCTAATTAAACAAATAACATATTTCTTTTAAACTACGCATTTTATCCCACAGATACAGAATTATACAGGTAAGTTGAGAATCTTCTAAAATGTGGTCTAAGTACAGACGTAAAGGCTTTTTCTCTGGCTTCACAATTTCCTATTTCCTTCACTCTAACCAGTTTCGCCACGTTACGCCTTCATTAGACAGGATTATATTGGATTTATTTATACTCATTTATGGCAACTGTAAATATAAATATAAAAATGACAAATGACGTCGCTAGAGGGTTTATGTGATGTATGAGAATATCTAACATGAAAATAAAATCAACTGATAATAACCACAACAACAATTAAAATAATAAATCACCAATTAACAATAACATCAATAAGAGCAGGTTTTATATAATGACAATATCAGAAATATCAGTACGATAATAATGTAATAACATTATTATCGTACAACTATTTTTAATATAACTAGATGTATTCTGTTTGATAAAACTAATTAGAAAGAAGAGGTTTCAAGAAATAGTAAAACATTAAATTAGCCTGCTCACTTAAAACCAGGAAGTTGATGTCGTGTATATGCTTCTTTATTTCCAAAGCTTTAAAAAGTCAAGTTTGCGATTGCCATTATAAAAATGTAGTAGTAACATGGGGTTATTTACTGTGGGCTTATGTATTGTTGGTATTTTTTTTCAAATGTATATTTGTCAGCGTGGTTAATTCTAAGTGGAGAAATGTGTTCTTTATATTTGGTATTAAAACTCCTAAAAATTTGATCGATGTAAACTGCACTATAATGCATACAGGCTAATTTATCCCGGCTTTTGTCAAAATACATTAGAAAGTTTTATCTGGAATGTGACGTCAACAGGCAATTGACTGTCACTGTCTACCCACCTATTTGTCTCATTGTATCGCTATCACATTTTTTGTACGCAGGATACTCTAACATACATTATTCTATGCACTGCAAGCTTTGACCGTCGGTATACCTTCTAAACTGTGTAACCGTGTTCTACCCCCATAACAAGTTATCATTAAAATCTCTATTTCTTCTTTTTCTGCTAATTTTATTTTGCTAGTTATTGTCTACTGCAAAGTACACAATACTGACGCAAAACCTTTCCTTTTTTCACAACATAGCATTCGAGCATTCTAAGATGTAAGATAGGGTCACCATGTCAGTGCGGAACCAGGTAGTATGTTGTCACGACAGCTCCAATGAACACAAAATGTTATAAAATAGAGACTGTGTACAACCAACTAACAATTTTGTAAATTGCCCGCCCTGGCGCATTTCTTCCCTAATATAGGGACAATGTATGTAAGGCTAGATGTATTCTCACCATAATTAGAACTGCAGACCGGTGTCGCTCTAATAAGAGCTCGTCAGTGCGATATACTAATTACAGCGAGAACACACCTATAAAGTCGCCTAGAACATTATGAGTTGTACGACAGAGTCTGCGGTTCTAATCATGGTGAGACTACATCTATCCTTACATACATTGTCCCTATATTGGGGAAAAATGAACCAGGGCTGACAATTAACAAAATTGTTAGTTGGTTGTACACAGTCCCTATTTTATAACATGTTGTGTTAATTGGAGCAGTCGTGACAACATACTACCCGGTTCCATACCGAAATGGCGGCCCTGTCCTACATCCCACAATGTTATAAGAGACTGGCTACCATAGCCGCTGTTACTTTATAAGTGTGTTCTCGCTGTAATTGGTATATCGCACTGACGACCTCGTATTATAGCGAAACCGGTCTGCGGTTATAATTGTGGTGAGAATATATCTAGGCTCACAAACATAAACATCCACTTAACGGAAGGATTAAAGAATAAATGTTTACATGAGTGTGCATTCTATTTCCGTAACCAATGGTCACCAAAATCTGTATCTCTTTCCCCATTAATTTAATTTTGATAGTTATTATTGACTGTGAATCGCACTACACTGACACTAAAATGTAAATTTCTCAGCATAACAACGCTCTAAGTAGCATAGGACATAAACATTTTTTTCTTGAATTTTATCAATATTCAAAATAAAAAATGACCAGTTTAAAATTTTGATTTTTTTTTGGTTTTCAGTGGATATTGCAGCATCCGTTCATGACAAGTACATAGGGAGTCCATCGAAAATGATTTTTAATTGTTTATCTGGATAAGTAATGGGCGGGCAAAACATTAACGAATACGTTGTATTTTTTCAGCTTTTGCTTTGTATCTGTCATTCTGCAGGGCATATATATTTTTTTATATTTCAACAACACACCACGAGGGCTTACAGCCTAAATACTATCGAACCGTGGGTGTCGACAAGGAGGAGAGAGGCAACTTGTTAATTATGGACTTAAAGGTTTGGAGGTTCGGAGGAGAAGGAAAAACATGTGCCAGCAAGGAATTCCACAACTTGGAAGTCCTCGGAACAAAAGAGCGGGCATAACAATATGTTCTATGTCTGGTAACCTGGACAGTAAGAGGGTGCATTCGCTCTGTTATCCAGGTAGATCTGTTGGGGGCAGCAGGTGGAGGAACTATGGAAGAAAGCTCCTCTGAGCAGGGGCCGTGCAGATATCTATAAAAGAGAGAGAAGTCACCAAAGTCACCTTGGTGGGCAAGTGATGGCAGCCTTTGGGTGAGGGTAGGGTCACCGATGAGACGTATAGCTCTCTTTTGAATGGAGTCCAGGATAGCGAGTGTAGAAGCGGCAGCGGCACCCCAGATATGGGAGCAGTATTCGAGGTTTGACCCTATTTGTGAAGTATATAAGGTATAGAGATTAGCTGGTGAAAAGTATATCTTCTTTTGACAAAAACTGTAATAAATATTGCTGCTAGAAGCATTGATATAATGTAGAGTAGAATAGTTCAAATATTTGTGTGATACAAGGGCACTCTGATTTTGTTGGATAATCTACTTTTGATAGGCTGCAGCTGAGCCCTCATGTTGCTTACGTAGTGCAGAGGGTCATTTTCCAGTTCCATCGCGGGCAACTCTTCTACGTTTATGTTGCTTTCTGAATTATCTTCCAACTTTGGTAAGGAGAACAATTGTTGTGTCTCAACTAAGCTTCATACTGTACTATATCGTTTACCACCAATCGACAACTGACATCTTGGTTTGAGTGTCACCATATACGTGCCTTGTAAAATTTATGTGTTTTCTTCTGCCGGGCATTTGATTGACATCTTGGTTCCTTTTGGAGCCACCACCATAAGCTGTGTGTCGCCATATTTTGCAACGATAGTCTTGGTAATTTTAACAGTCTCTTGTCCTTACATATAAATGGGCTATTAGAAAGCAATTAGCCTATCTTCACTAACGTTTCCTATTATGTCTTCTGTACAGACATATAGCTCGTTCGTAATTTCTTGGCATGGGTTGTTTCTGAAGGCGTATTGTTGCTCATTTAGGACAAGGTACTTGGATCGATGTATTATCATAAAGAAGCTGTTAGGAATTCTTTGTATATGTAGATAGTACAGTTTGAAGTAAATATAGTCAGGTTTGCCTATTGGTAGAATATTAATTTTGAATATAATTTTATACCCAGTTTGGGCAGATTTGATTTTAAAAAAAATTCCATACAAAATTAAGTCATTCTTGCTTACTAATATATATTTTGAAATGAAGTTTTCTATTACAGGAAGCTCTTTAATAATGAATTTTGGTTTGATAATAGAAGTGTGAAAAGTATTTAATTTAGAGAACGTTATAGCATTTT
This sequence comes from Tillus elongatus, assembly GCA_964006375.1. Taxonomy (NCBI): domain Eukaryota; kingdom Metazoa; phylum Arthropoda; class Insecta; order Coleoptera; family Cleridae; genus Tillus; species Tillus elongatus. Next base: position 91,171,527 of record OZ023266.1, read on the forward strand.
CAGTTGTTAATATCATTGATTCTGTGACATTGGATAGGCAGAAATTTAAGTCAGTAGTTCTAGAATATCTGCTCGCTGTAGAACAGGCATAATATTAGGAGCTTAATCTTTAGTAATGTTTTAAAATGCTAACATTCGTTTAACAAATTCTTTTTGATCATGAGTTAAAGTATTTACTGTTTGATTAAATTCCTTTATTGCATTAATCATAACATATGTTTGTTCGTCAAATAGCTCATACTTTCTATTTTGAACATCAGCCAATAATTGAAAGGCTTTGTTGATTCTTTCGCCATCGTCAGCGTCTAGATTGCTAGTTATCAATTTAAAAAAGGTACCTAAAGGATCAAGTAAGCCTCTCTTAAATTTTTACTATTCAGGAAAAAATCCAAGGAAAGTTTTATCTATGTTATCTATATAAGAGCGATTATAAAGATATGGTATTTAGATCTAAAGTTATCACTTAAAGTATTGGCTATAAGATAATATTTGTATTTAAATTTACTGCAGTCAGTAAATAAGGGTTTTATATTATATACATGTATAAGGCGTGATACGTCGTTTTGGCAATAGCTTCTAACTAACTTGCGAGGTAAAACCTTAAATCTTCTAGCTGTGGCTGCCCCCCGCATGCCCGCCAGAATGGCGAAGATTTATTTAATGAGTTACACATTGCTCGTCATTCTTGTGGTTTTTGAGTAAAGCTTTATTATGTTCTAGGATGGATATTATTGTGTTTGGGCCTGTGTAAGGGTCCTTATGTTGTGAAATCCAGGGAATATCTTTTTTATAGACTGCTTGACATTTCTACATGGCTCATTAACTTTAGCGCCCGTTCTGAGAACCATTTTTTCTTTCGATTTTTCTATCCGATCTAATACGCTGTCATAAACTATTTTCATTATATTATTATGATTTTGGTTACATTCTTGAGTGAGTGTAACTTCGGGGCCGGAGTTGAAGATATCTGGAATGTATTCAAATATTAACTCAAAAGGTGATTTGAGAGTTTAAGAGGGAAACGTTGAATTGAAGACTAGAGTGCAGTAGGGCATCAAAGTCAGGGGGCTTTAGATTTCGATATTTCATTTTAAAGATTCTATAATGTTCGACCAGTGTGCTGTGAAGTCTCTCTACTGGGCTGTTCGATTTGGGATTATGTGGTATAGTTATGTGCAGTTCAATTTGATATTACTTTAGGATATCTTCGATAAAATTGCGTAGCATGTGCATTATTAAAATGTTGATTGATAGCCGAACTAACTAATTCATAATGTCTCTTATTAATAAATAGGAAATAATATTTATTTCTAGGCAAACCTAAAGGAACCAGTTCAAATGGCAGAAGAAAGACAACTGTCTATTTCAGGAAGATGTCAGTTCTGTTCATGGAGAAAGACTAGGAAAACCAAGACAGTGCATAAAATGCCAGAAATATATTTGTGGAGAACACACATCTCATTTCTGCTCACTGTATTTGGAACAAGAATAATATAGCATATGAAAATGTAAAATTGCCAAACTTATAATTTTTTCTTCAATTTCTTGGTAAATTATTTTTAGTTCATATTATTTTATGTATAGTAATGCGTTGAAACGTTGATCTACCATAAGAAAAACATTTTTTTTATTTTCATAATTACATAATGTTATGTTGCTTTTATTATGTTATATTGAACATTATTCTCCATAAATTAATTTTGTAATAAAATTAGAAAATTTATAATAAAAATATTATGTTACTTTGAGTTGTTATACATATATAAACACTAAAACTTACTATTTGGAATAAATACGGCAGTGTTTATGTTAAAAAACGCCAACACGGTGTTTTTGACCGTGCGCGTGTTGTCACGTAAGTTTGCTTGATGCATGTACTCCCGGGTTAAAATATGTTTACATGTTTCAAATGCCTCTTTATAATGTTCGTTATAAATATCAATGATTGAATTTTTCTTTAAACATTTCCTTAAATGTTTTGTGACACTCGCAAAATTGTATATAAATTTGCGGTAGTATCTTATTAGAAACAAAAACGATCTGATTTCTTTTTTGTGTTTAAGAAATGGGAACTTTCTCTGACTTCGAGTTTTTGTGGGTTAGGTTTAATTCATTGTGAACTGACACATGTCCTAAGAATTCAGCCTCCTTCTTTACAATTCGGTTTTGTTCACTTTCAGCTTCAGCTGAAAGTTCCTGAATTTTGCAAATACTTATGTAAGCTTGGCTAGATGCTCATGTAGATACGTTGAAAACACACTGACGTCATTCATGTAGACAAGGCAAGTTTCCAATCAGTTCGTGTAGGACATTAATCATTAGGCGCTAAAAAGAACCTGGAGCATTATTAAGGCCAAATGGAATCCTTAGATGTTCATATCGACCTCAATCTGTTCCGTCTTTTCAATATCGTCATGATGTATCTCTATATAATGAAAACCTGATGTCAAACCAATTGTAGTAAAATAGTGTGATCTACCAATTGTATCCAACATTTCTTTTATTTTAGGTATGGGGTGACGATCTGGTATGCTCTTATCGTTGAGCTTTCTGTAGTATACAACGATTGCCCACTTTTGCCTCCCACTGGCATCTACTTTCTTTGGTACTACCCAAATTGGTGAACACTACGGTAAATGTGAATGCCTAATAATGTTTTCTTGTAACATTTTATCCATGCTTTTGTACCTCTTCTTTATGCACCTGTGGGTAACAATATAATTTAGAATCTACAGGTATGTCGTCTGTCGTTTTAGACCTATGTTTTACCACGTGTGTGGAAGTGTACACTTCGTCTTCTTTATAAAATATATCTGAATAACGTTTGCATAAATCTATCAGTTGGTTACGTTTTCTCGTTTTAAGTGCTGCATACGTACTTCTTTTAAGGCCCAATATCATTACAATTTTTCTTAATACTATTATTATATTTATTATTAGAACTGCTATATATTCCATTATTATTCAACTCAATGGTGTCCAGAGATTTAGTAAATTGGACAATGATTTGTGTACAAGTCGGATTTATTATTTTAACACTAGCCTTGCCAGCTGACAATTTAACTAAACACGTACAAATGAATTATCGATCAACATTTGGATAACAAGTCCATATCCGTTGGACTTACTAACAGGAACATAAATTTTAGCTTATGTATTAGACTCAAGAGTATATTCATAAGGAAAGTGCATATCAATTTCTAACGTATCGTATCCTATTATTAAAATCTAGCTTAACCTTACTTGCAAGGAGAAAGTCGGCTCCTATCAAGCCCGTGTAGTTGTAATTAAAAATGAATAAACAAAATACGTGCCGACGGTTAGTAATTGAATTTAGAAAAATATTTGCCCTAAGTTTGTGCACGGAGAATCCATGAGCTGATTTAATGTGACACAGGGTTTTAAAGATTTTATTTTTGTTTTTCTTGAAAAATATCTGGTTTCGGAAGACTTACTGCTTCTCTTATCTATAAGCAAATTTCCCATGCAGTTCGGGGATTTCAACATAAGGAAGTTGACATGAATTAAGTATTTTCGGTTGATGTGCCCGGTGTAGGAAAATGTTGATTTGCACGATCTAAAATTTCAGAAGGTGTATCCATCTCATGGGTAAATAGTTCCTCATAAGTAAACCTTGTTCCGGGAGCTGCGGACCTTTGCTGATTAGCAGGGAAGCTGTTTCTTCTCGTGCTGCTACCCTGAATTATTCATAGGTTCAGAATATCTCCTTTGGACATCTCGTGGGTTCTCCGATTTGAAAGGAGACACTTTAGGAAATTGTGAGGTTTGATTATTTTGGCTTTGATATTGGAAAGCAATGGTTTCTAAAATTGCATTACTGGAAAATTGAGAGAATGGAACAATTCTGAAAAGATCTGGTTTGTGAATTGGGGGTTTTATTATTTGGCGATGTATAATTGCCTGATTTAAGAAATGTCCCATCTCTGTATTCATAATTTTCCTCCAGAATTATAAATTTAAGATCATCCTCAATAGATGCAGGAGCAGTGGATCTTACTACCATTCCTAGAGTGTCCCAATCCCCCGAGGAACGCTTTTAATGCTTGTTGAGCATAAATTGTTCTCTTAGCTTCTACAAATTAAAAGCAGAAATTGTTTAATATATCTACACCTATACCTAAAGGTTAAAGCATCCTCATTATGTTTCTGTTTAAGTGTTAAAATTTCACTCAAAAGAATAATGTCGTCTCGTTTGTCAGTGAAGTTTTGCGCACTATAGCCTGCCTAGGTCTTGCCAAATATTAATAATTTTTATGCTAATTATAAGTTAAGCTTGATAGGTTAATTTTGATTGTATGAAATTAGCTAAAAAATAATTTAAATATAACCTTTCATCTCCAGCAATATAAAATGTCATCATCATGAGGTTGCATGCCTTACGCAAGTGACCAAAATTTTCCGGCCCCCCATTGAACTCAGGTATAATCTTGAATTAGAATTCACTAGTTTTCTGCAATATTGTTAGCGTTGACCATGTTTATATTATTTTCGATGTTCTAAATTAAATTGTCACTTTGTTCCACAAAATTAATACTATTATTGTTATAAGTTATAAATTATTTTGGATTTCTTGTTCAACAATATCATTTTCAAAAATATTTTCTTCAGGAATGACTTCTGAGTTATTTCTCAAATTAAACTGATCAAGCTGGTTATTAGCTCATTAATATTCGGCATATACTAGCATACATATTACAAAGGAACAGAAAAAATACCGGGGAGCAACTGACAATAATAGTAGAAACTAGATGACCATTTGTTCCTGTTGAAAACTAACGAACCAAATTTCTTTTGATGCCTTAGGTTGCTGGAAGATCCGTCACCGACTGCGCCAATTAACAACACTTGTACTTAGGTTGCTTTTAAAAAAATCTATCAAACCATTTAAACTACTAAATAATAAACTGACAGTTACTGCCTAAAATATGACTGGACTGATCTTATACAAAACAATGTCTTTATATAGAAATGGAACAAGTGTCCGTTACTGGTTCTCGCAAGAACATACTGCTGACGTATCTGCAACGGTAGGTATAATTCGTAAAATATGCTGATGGGAACTGCTGCATGGGAACTTTATATCGTCTACGTGACTTATCGTTGGGAAGCTGTGTGTTAACTTTCGATACTAATAGGTAGTAGTGGACCGTAGATCAGATTCGTATAACTACTTTACGTATTTTATATTTCCTATTCCGTATTCTGCGTACACGTAAAACAACTTGCATTCAGAACAATGATATGCAATTGCAGCCAAGAACTTTATATTATCTATTTTAAAGATTAATATACATATTTTTAATACTTTGCATACGTCATATGTGTACAAATTTTAAATACATTTGGTTACATTTATATCCAGGTCTTCGGTATTGCGAATGATAGTAGTTAAAAAACGTGCATTAATTTAAGCCGCGATGAATACTTATATGCGTAAAATAACTATTAAAAAGCTTGTAGTCAATACAAAAAAATTGTACCTTTTGAAGCAGGTATGAGTAAATTCGGTTTATATATCAAGATGTTCACTATTTTCCTAATTGAAGGATTTTTTCAATTTGAAGGCAATATATGTAAAAAACCGTAATAGTAAAGATGAGCTTACCCGATTCTATTTCTGTGAAGTTGTTTATTCAAATTAAACATTCAAGCCGGTAAATTAAAAGAATGGAATTTCTCACATTTCACATATTGTTTTTGTGGAAAAAACAATATTCTTGCTTAGAATTTAGTATTTAACTATTAACTGATCGTAAAAACACTGCACTTGAGGTATATATTATTGGTAGTAGAAGGTAAATAAGAAATCTATACAGCAGCGACGTCTATTAGTCAATGTTCCTGAAAGAGGGAAGGCGTAACGGACCGGTATTCCGTAATCCGAATGCGTAGTGGTATAGTTGCCTGTGTACATATTTGATAATCCTATCGGAACCATCGAACGTACATACCACTAACGATTTAAAAGAACGAATCCTCGGTCCAAAATCGTATTATATATGTGTATTAAAACGTAACAAAGACCCCCATCACCAGATTTATATCTTCAGAAAGATATAGGATGGATAAAACGCTTGATGTCATTTACGGTTAAGGCGGATGTGATTGACATTAAAAAATTTGCAACCGGTTATCTTAGTAGATATGGGCATTTTTGTAAAAGAACATTCTCCTAGATTGTAATTAGTGTGTTCTTTTCAATGTAAAAGCACTGTGTAACAAGCGCATAGTCAATATCTACTATGCAGTAACAACTTTATGATGCAAATTGCAGTAGCTGAAAATTTCGTGCTAGGCAGTGTAAACTATTTAAGACCTGGAAACAAATAATCAAAAATTTATTTATTTGTTTCACATTGGCATAATATAGTAGTTTTATTTGAATTTTTTCTAAGTATTTGGCTTTGCCATAACGTTAGGACTAAGTGACAAAAATCGTCTATTTTTAGTGAATTTTCTTTAAAAAATTCACTAATGAGGAGATCCCGACTTTTGAATTTTGCAAAAATTTTTTAAATGAGCTCCAATTTAGCCCACTAGAACACATATCCGGGGTCAGTTTCAATTTATATATACATACATATATATATATATATATATATATATATATATATATATATATATATATATATATATATATATATATATATATATATATATATATATATATATATATATATATATATATATATATATACTTTATTTGTTTTCTGTAGTTTTGTGATTTTTTATTGGTTTATGTGGACTGCAGGTTCGAACCGTCCCAGTTTATCATCAGCACTTTACTGACTATGATCATTCTTGTGTGGTCTATGTCTGAGATTGTACGAGACGCCTGTGTGTTGAGCTTCTATTGGTCGGTTTACTCTTCTCTGATTGGTTGTGTCGTGTGCATCGGTCTCCTGTCTTGATCACTGTGGTTTGATAATTTGTCTATTTGTATGGCTTTTATTAAGTTTTGTTCAAATGTTTGTACTTTGATTTGTTCTGGCATTAATTGGTTCTCATTGTTTGTTTGTTCAATGTAGTATCGTTCCCAGATTTCAATTTTTTTTGTGGTCTTTAATATGTTTCATTAGTTGTAGTTGGTTGATATCTGGTTTTTGGTATTTTCTGTTGTGAATGTGTGTAGCTACGATTTATTTGTAGCTAGGTATGTGTATTTTATATATTGCTGTTATATGTTCCTTGAATCTTGTTTCTATTGATTTTTTTGTCATTTCTATATATTTTTTATTGCATGCCAAATATCAAATGGATAAGATACGACGGTGATATATTAATAATATATGACAATCAAAAAACCAACATACACAATATCCTCGAAAAAATAAACCAGATCAACAACAACATTAAATTTACAATAGAAAAAGAATCAAACAACACCATAAACTTCCTAGACTTAACATTAATCAGAAAAGAAAACCAGATTGAATACAAAATATACAAAAAACCTACACAAACAGACATCACTATACCTAAACACTCAACACACACATACACACACACAATGGCCGCATACAGATACTTAATAAACACAATGCTAAATGTATCACTCCATAATGACGCACGAGAAAAGGAATACAACATTATAATACAAATAGCACAAAGAAATCGATACAACAAGAAAACAATAGAAAAGCTAGTAAAACAAATCAAAAAACAAACAAATCAACAAAACCGAAAAGAAAACACCAGAAACAAACACAAAATACACAATATTTACTTATAACCACCACATCAAAAAATAACACAAACGCGCAAACAATATGACTTAAAAATAAGCTACAAAACCAATAACAGAATAATAAACAGAAGAAATAAAAAAAAACAAGAGTACAACCGACATGAATTAAATGGAGTATATCAAATAGAATTTAACATAAAAAACTCCATAGAACTAGTGCATAAATTAAACAACATAAACATAAACAAAAACACAAGACGCGCCTCATTCGACATAACACATATGTACACCAATATACCAATTAACGAAACCACAAATATAATCTAAAATAAAATGCAAAATAACAACAAATCAACGAAATATTAAACATCATATTGAAACAAAATTACTTTGAATTCAACGGAAATACTACATCCAAGAAGACGGACTACCAATGGGAACTTCACTATCAAGCATCATGACAAAAATATACATACAACAGTTAGAAGATAAAATCAACACCATCATAAAAGAAACAGACGCAAATATCAAATGGATAAGATACGTCGATAATATATTAATAATATATGAAAATCGAAAAATCAACATAGACAATATCCTCGAAAAAATAAACCAAATCAACAACAGTATAAAATTTACAATAGAAAAAGAATCAAACAACATCATAAACTTCCTAGGCTTAACATTAATCAGAAAAGAAAACCAGATTGAATACAGAATATGCAAAAAAAAACACATAAACAGACATCACTATACCTAAACACTCAATACATCCACACACACACATACAGATACTTAATAAACAGAATGCTAAATGTAACACTCCATAATGACGCACGAGAAAAGGAATACACCATTATAATACAAATAGCACAAAGAAATGGATACAACAAGAAAACAATATAAAAGATAGTGAAACAAATCAAAAACAAGCAAATCAACAAAACACCAGAAAAAAACACAAAATACACAACATTCACTTATAACCACATCAAAAAAATAACACTAAAACAATATGACTTTAAAATAAGTTACAAAACCAATAACAAAATAATAAACAAAATAAATTAAAAACAAGAACACAACCCACATAAATTAAACGGAATATATCAAATAGAATGTAACACATGCAATAAAAAATATATCAGAATGACAAAAAAAATCAATAGAAACAAGCTTCAAGGAAGATATAACAGCAATAGATAAAATCCTCATACCTAGCTATAAATCAAACGTAGCTACACACATTCACAACAGAAAACACCAAAAACCAAATATCAACCAATGACAACTAATGAAACATATTAAATGCCACAAAAAATGGAGATATGCGAACAATACTACATTCGACAAACAATAAGAAACAGTTAATGCCAGAACAAATTCAAGTACAAACATTTAAAGAAAACTTAATAAAAGCCATACAAATAGACAAATTATCAAACCACAGTGATCAAGACAGATGACCGATACACACGACACAGTCCGAAAACACATCCAATCAGAGAACAGTAAACCGACCAATAGAAACTCAACACGCAGGCGTCACGCACAATCTTAGACATAGACCACACCGGAACGACCATAGTCAGTAACGTGCTGATGATGAGAACCGGGACGGTTCGAAACTGCAGTCCACGTAAAGCAAAAAAAATCACAAAAAGTACAGCAAACAAATAAAGTGTATATTTAATATATATATATATATATATATATATATATATATATATATATATATATATATATATATATATATATATATATATATATATATATATATATATATATATATATATATATATATGGTGAGTACTTTCCTTTTGCGGGTGGCTTGGATAAGTTCATTAGCCAGGAAGATCGGCTCAGGTTTTCCCGGAAAATTTTGTGTTTTCTTTCGGAAAAAATGTATATCCCTGAAAATAACAAAGTAAGGGCAACCAAATTTGGTACGCGTCTATGTATTATAAGGAGCTAACCATGTACCGGTACCAAAATGTAGGTCTGTAAGTTCAAAAACAAAAGTCATGGGCAGTTAAAGAAAAAAGAACGGTGTTTTGATCAAAACGTCAAAGTTGCGATTTGAAACGTCAAAATTTGCAACATTTAGGCAAACAACCTGAAACAAATACGGATTATGTAAAAAAAAATTCGCAAGACGGGTGTTCTGCCAACCCTTAAGTTTCAGCTTCAATCGTCATTGTCTTTCATTTTACTAAAATATTTACAGAAAATTCATTTCAAATAGACCATTTCTCTGATGCTTTGGTTGTAGGTTTAGTTAATTTGATGTTTTAACTGTAGATTTAGGTAAGTTTGTGGTTTAACGGTCTATAATTTTTAGCTAATTTTCGTAGAAAAAAAATTATAAATGAGGAGAATTTGAAAAGGTTTCTTTAAATGAGCGCAAACTAGGCCCCCTGAAATCTATATCGTTTACTTTCGCGAGAAAAATTGTATACGTTAATTATATGGTGTTTTAAGCTGCACCTTATAGAAATATTTTGACAACCACAGGCTGTTCCATAAGTCGTTGGTGCTCCCTACGATTGTTTTGTTCGAACACCCTTATATTATTACATTTTTGCATTTTATATCGAAATATGATGCAGATTTGTAGGAAAAAAATTGAGACGCAGTAAGTGTGTTTTGGTAGCGATCTTTAGTTAAATCCTTCACATTTGATAAAATATGGTAGATTGTTTCTACTATATAGACTATATCGGTAACCAGATTGATGCCTGCTTGCATTAGAGAGACATATTGGCAATTAAAAATATTTTTATGAAAATTCACTTCCATAATGCACGTGCTGCGTCGAGTCTTTTTTTAATTATTTGACCGATTTTAAATTTCAACTAATTTTAGTTGTCATAAAATAAACGGTGTTAAAAGTAAGGGTTAGTTTTGATGGATGTAAAAGATTCCCGGTTAGTTTCGGATCAGTATTTACATTTTACATTTAGAGTAAATCCGAAATGTTTATCCAAAAATAATTTTTAAAACGACAGAATATTTGAAGCTGTAATTAGCTCAAAACTATTGTTTGCTTTGATATTGTAAATTGGGAAAATTGTTTGATAAAAGAAATATACCTAAATGTTAATATATTTGAATAAGTATTCTAACAGAAAGATATTCAAAAGTCGACTTAAATTTAAACCAAATTTTCACTCAATATCTTCTAACTCTTTTGCATGAGTTACTTCGTTTGTCTTTAAGTTAATACTCATTCTGAGGCTGCTTGATTTTAACTACAAATTTAAGCTATTATTATTATTAAAATTAGTTTCGCCTAACGACTTTAACTTACTTCAAAGTTTTCTGTGGTAGCAGAGCATGCTTTTGAGCCAAGGAAAACAGCGAATCCTTCTTGAAGCCAGAGATCATTCCACCAGTAGTTTGTAACTAAAATTAAAACCTATTAAAACGCATTTTATTGAACTGATGAGTATTTCTGTACAAAAAGGGAACATTTAAAAAGCAATAATATCGAGGTCGATAAGTTTTACTATAACCAAATAAACAACTCACCTAAATTTCCAAACCACATATGAGCCATTTCATGACAAAGGACTTCTGCTATGCCAGATTTGTCAAATGTTTTTTCACTTGGAGATAATATTCCTGTCTGACAGGTCACCATGCCCCAGTTTTCTGTCGCGGCCACATCCCGATCATACTCTATCAGATCTAGAATTAGACATCATGCATTTAAATTTTGTGCTAAAAACTCTGTTACAGCTTTTGTTGCAATCTGGATTTGCTTTCATTTCGTAATACAACCTAGTAATATGAGTTCTCGACTAGAATTATATACTTGTCCTGAGTAAAATGAAGAATGTTAATAAAATAGAAGATAATGTAGTTATTTTTAGTTTATAAATCTTAAAAAATCAAATAATATATTCTCCTAATAGCATAGTACTGTAAATTCATACATATGTTAAATAATTCCTATTTTGCGATGATTTGTTTTGCTCGAGAAGGTAGGCGCTCTCTATGGCAGAGACATTGCAATGTGTTGGTTGAAAATGACTCCAAACCTATCAAATTTTATTTATTGACATTTTAAGAATAGAGGAACACTTATTCAAATAAATAATTAATGCACGCTTGACTATCGGTGCATTTATGTAAAAACTAACATACAAAACTAGTAAAAATTCACAAGACATAATTTATTAAGCACCGACACAGTGTTTAATTCTCACAATCGTTCTCGGTAATTTATGTATATAAACTTTATACCTAGTGCTGTCACGGCCACATTCCGATCATACTTTATCAGATCTAGAATTAAACATCATATATTTTAATTTTGTGCTAAAACTCTGTAAGAGTTTTTGTTGCAATATTCATTTGATTTCATTTTGTAATGCAAGCTAGTATTATGAGCTCTCTACTAGAATTATATACTTGTCCTGTGTAAAATTAAAATTGTTAATAAAACAGCGGAAAATGTAGCTAGTTTTAATTTATAAATCTTACAAAATCTAATCATATATTCTCCTAATAGTATAGGTTCTAAGTACACTTGGAGAACACCCAAATCACCACAACACATATTTCAGAGACCTTACGATCGTTTCGTTGACAATGTCAACATCTTCAGAGGAAGAAAATTCTCAGAATTTATATATATATATATATATATATATATATATATATATATATATATATATATATATATATATATATATATATATATATATATATATATATATCGCGTAAGGGTAAGTTGATCCAGGTTTTATTTGGTATATATCCGCTTGATACTCGACTATCTGTCTGTTTGTTATAATCCACTGTGTTAGTAGTTCCTTTGAAACCAACATCAGTGTTCATTGCACTAGCTTTCATGGACTGACCTAGCCTGTGTGGCATGTCCCAACCCGAGTCACCTCCCCTTAACTGTGACTAGTTATACTCCTATAAATCAGCCAGCTTCGTGGTAACTCCATAGTCTTCGTGGAGCACTCCAGACAACCATTCAACTAACCTTGTCTTGTCCAGCCTTCGTGGCATTACCTAACCTGTGTGGCATATCCCAACCTGAGTCACTTCCACTTAAGAGTAACCAGCTTCTCCTATGAAGCATCAAGCTTCGTAGTAACTCCATAGCCTTCGTGGCGCACTCAAGACAGTCTTCAAACTAACCATTCCTTGCCCCGCTTTCGTGGCACCAGCCTTCGTGGCACTAGCCTTCGTGGCACCAGCTTTCGTGGCACTAGCCTCCGTGGCACCAGCCTTAGGGCCACCAGAATTCCTGGCATCAGCCTTTATGGCACTTTCCATTGTGGCACCAGCCTTCGTGTCACCAGCCTTCGTGGCACCAGCCTTCGTGGCATTACCTAGCCTGTATGCCATGTCCCAACCCGAGCCACCTACCCATAACTGTAACTGGCTTTACTCCTATGAACCAGCCAGCTTGGTCGTAAATGGATAGCCTTCGTGGAGCACTCCCGACAATCTTCCAACTAACCTTTCCTTGTCCAGCCTTCGTAGCACCAGCCCTCGTGGAACCAGCCTTCGTGGCTCTAGTCTCCATGGCACCAGCCACCGTGGCACCAGACACCGTGGCACCAGCCACCGTGGCACCAGCATTCCTGGCACTTGCCTTCGTGGCACCAGCCTTCGTGGCATTACCTAGCCTGTATGGCATGTCCCAATCCAAGCTACCTCCCCTTAACTGTAACTAGCTTTACTCCTATAAACCAGCCAGCTTCGTCGTAACTCCATAGCCTTCGTGGAGAACTCCAGACAATCTTTCAACCAACCGTTCCTGGTCCAGCATTCGTGGCGCTAGCCTTCGTGGTACGAGCCTTCTTGGTGTTAGCCTTCATTGAACCAGACTTTGTGAATCCAGCGTTCGTGGCACTAGCCATCTTGGGACCTACCCGGTGTGGCATGTCCCAACCCGAGTCACATCCCTTCAACTGTAACTAGCTTTACTCCTATGAACCGGCCAGCTTCGTAGTAACTCCATAGCCCACGAGGCACGCTCCAGTCAGTCCTGCAACTAACCTTTCCTTGTACAGCCTTCGTAGCACCAGCCTTCGTGGCATCAGACTTCGTGGCACCAGCCTCCGTGGTACCAGCCTTCGTGGAACCAGCATCTGTGGCACTAGCCTTCGTGGCACCAGCCTTCGTGGCACTAGCCTACGTGGCACTAGCCTTCGTGTTCCGTGGGACTAGCCTCCGTGGCATCAGCCTTCGTGGCATAACCTAGCCTGTGTGTCACGTTCCAACCTGTGTGACCACCTCTCAACTGTAACTAGCTTTACTCCTATGAACCAGCCAGCTTCGTGGTAACCCCATTGCCTTTGTGGCGCACCCCAGACACTCCTCCAACTAACCGTACCCTGTCCAGCCTTCGTGACATTAGCCCTAGTGGTACTAGCCTTCGTGGTGCCAGCCATCGTTGCACCAGCCTTCGTGGCATTATATAGCTTGTGTAGCATGTTCCAACCTGAGTCACCTCCCATAACTGTAACTAGCTTTACTCCTATGAACCAGCCAGCTTAGTGGTAACTCCGTAGCCTTTCTGGCGCACTCCAGACAGACCCCCCCCCAACTGACCTTACCTGGTCCAGCCTTCGTGGCACACGCCTTGGTGGTACCAGCCTTCATGGCACTAGCCTTCGTGGCATTACCTAGCCTTTGTGGCATTGCCTAGCCTGTGTGGCATGTTCCAACCCGAGTCACCTTCGCCTTGACTGCAACTAGCTCTACTCCTCTTAGCTAGTCATATTGGTGTCCAGCCTTCATGGCAATATAACTGTGTGGCACCAGAGTTCGTGGCACCAGCCTTCGTGGCATTACCTAGCCTGTGTGGCGTACTCCAGCAATGCTGACTGTTGGGCATACTGTAACTTGTCATATCTGTAAACTGTCGAGAAACCTTAGTTTGTGTCTATAAGCCTTCGTGGCACAGAACTGTGTGGCGCCCTCCCTAGCTTTGTGGTATCAGCTTCGGCAGTTCACCCTTGACCTGTGTGACTTGACTAGTTCATCCATGGCCTGTGTGGTCTTACTGCGATTAAGAGTTAACTCAGCTTCCTTTGACTAGCATACGTGGTAGTGGCCTGTGCAACTTTATATTGTAAAGTACCTTAAGATCCTGTCTATTAGCTTCACGGCACTGCACTGTGGAGCGCTTCCTAGCTTTGTAGTATCAGCCGCCTCCTAGTTTTGTTGTATCAGCTTCGGTAGTTCGTCCTTGGCCGATATGGCCTTACTTAGACTAAGAGCTAACCCAGCTTCCTTTGAGTGACGTGGCGTGCTCTGAAGCTGCCTAGTTCAGTCGAAGGTAGCCTTTGTGGCATCAGCTTTGGGCTACCGAGTCATTGCGACATAAACTTGCCTTTGTGCGCTTACTAATGCAGTCTCTTATTATTCCTCTTTCATGTAACGGCATCTTGTAATGAGACGACGGTGCTACGGTGAATGATGATGGATGATCACTGCTGGAAAAGTGAAGCGCTGAGACAACGGTGCTATGGTGAATGATGACGGATGATCACTGATGGAAAGGGTGAAGCGCTGAGACAACGGTGCTACGGTGAATCATGACGAATGATCACTGTTGGAAAAGGTGAAGCGCTAATCTGACTATTAGCCACCATGCGAAGGTAGTTGCAGCCGGGAAGAAAAACCTGACTGGGCAAGTTATTGAAAAAGAAACCGAGAAATTTATTTATTGCACGAGTAGAACCCAGAAATTTAACACCAGATTGAGCTAGTAGACCGCAGGCCTATTAAACAACAAATTCACTAAAAAAAATAGACCTAAAATATCAAATGAACGAAATGGTAAACTGAATTATAAATATAGACAATACAAAAGTCTTTGAGAGTGGCAAAAGTTCCCAAATTACCGACAAGAAAGACAGACGGAGAATACTGTTTTTGCACCCACTTCAAAGAGGTCCATGCCATTACAGCAAGAACGCTGAACCGTTGCCTTTGATCAATAGCATATTCGACAAGTTGGAAGGGTCAAACTTTTTTAAGCATATATATTAAACAAGTATCTTAGCAGATCTCTTTGGGCCAAATCAGCATAGAGTTACGCCATACATCCTCAACTTGGCTAGCGCTACCTTGTAGAGATTATTAGACTCTATTTTTAAATCGCAAGCTGACCTGCATTTGTCTATCTGAAGAATATTGTGGCATTATAAACACAAATGAAACCAGCGGAAAGTCTTTCGTAGGCCGCATGAATCCACCCTGCTTTCTCATGGAAACCACACAATTTTTATAAAGTGTTTATTAGTTATTTACGTTGTATCAAAGAATGATAATGCATGCGACCATAAAAAACAAAACAAAATATGAGTTGACGCTCCGAGCACAATGAAAATGAAAGTAGCCCGAGGTGTTTAGGGAAACTTCTATCATTCAAAAGTATGTTCTAGTCCATGCAACGGTCTTTTAGGCCGAAATGTGCGCCATCCTGCACTATGTGCGGGAGAACAAGAGGAGGGGCTACACTAACAAGTGGATCCTCATAGCCACAGACAGCCAGGCAGCCCTTAAGGCCCCAAGTGGCCCACGGGTAAATTCCTAGCTGGTGAGTGAGTGCCGAGACGGGACAAGCGACCTGGCTGGGTAGAATGAGGTCACCCACATCTGGGTGCCTGGTCACTCGGAGGTCAAAGGCAACGGAGAAGCTGACAGTCTCGCTAAGAGAGAGTCAGCAGAGTAATTTATGGGACCCCAACCGGCTCTGGGCGTGACAAAGAGCACTGCTAGGAGAGCCATTAAGTCCTGGGTCAGAAACCAACACAGGGTGTACTCGGCAGACTGTCCAGGACTCAGACATGGGAAGTCAATAATTGACGAACCCAGTTCAAAGAGACCTGTGGAGCTGCTAAATCTTAGCAGAGGGCAGCTCAGAAACCTAACAGGTCTCTTGACGGGACACATGGCCGTCAAGAAACACCTGCATGAAATGGGGCGGTTCGAGGGGGACCTCGCATGCAGATTTTGCGGCGAGGGGGAGGAATAAGTCCAGCACATCTTGTGCGAGTGTAAAACTCTTGACCGCAGAAGACAACTGATCTATGGTCAGTCTAGACCGGGGACAGAGCATTATAAAACATCACACTACCAATCGCTGTGCAGACTACTTCAAGGCACAGTGATTTTGGAGTGAGTGGGGTGAAAAGACTAAGGGAATGCACAATAAGCTAAAGGTTGCAGTGCTATCGGGGCGGCGAGGCCGTGGACGAGGCCTGGGGGAAAAAATTAAAACAAAAATGATAAAGAAAACGGCAAGAGAATGCCCTTAAGGCAATTAAAAATATACTGACTGACCCTCAGCCCTTTGCTGTCCAGGCTTTGATTAGACTTTTCTACTTGATACTGATACGTTATATCTTGGTCTATGAGTAGCGTTAGTCAAAGAAATCTATGAGATATGAAAGTTGCTGGAATTTCTTATCCGCAATTATTTTTTCTAATGGTGATCTCTTTATAGCCAAATCTTCAAACAAGTTTTGCGCTAGACGAGGCGACCTCTGTATAGAACGATCAAAGTCTAGTACTGTAAACTCATACCTATGTTAAATAATTTCTATTTTTCGATGATTTGTTTTGCTCGAGTAGGTAGTCGCGCTCTATGACAGATAGTGCAATATGTTGCTCGAATATAATCTCTAATATCCAGCACCTATCAAATTTTATATATTGATATTTTCCGATGGAAGCTACACTTATTCAAATAAATAATTAATTAGGCTTGGCTATCGGTGAAAGTAAAACCTAACATAAAAAGCTGGTAAAACGTCACAAGACATAATTTGTTAAGCATAGACACAGTATTTAATTTTCACGATCGTTCTTGATAATTAATGTATATAAACTTTATGCCTAGTGCTCATTGAGAACAGTTGTGAGACTAGAACAGTGTTTATGCTTATTAAACCATCTCTCGTAAAATTTTACCAAGTGGTTTTGTTATATTTTTTATATTAAAAATCAAAACAAATATTGTAATTAATATTTTCGGCTAAAGCTATATGTCAACTTGCTTCGTCTTAAGACTCAGATACCCGGCGCGTGATATAGCGATCTTGGCTCGTCAAGCGGCGTTCCACGCTGAGGGACTTGTGGTGCTCGCGGGGCGGGATTTAACAAGCCTAGGATCCAGCAGCGTGTAAATTTGTACAAGCATAAACTAGATGATAGACGCGGCGTGTACCAGCCTTGACTTGTGAATTTACGGTTTATATACAACTCAAACAATAGGCTCGTGGAACGGCAAGCCACGCGCCATCTAGCCGCGCCTTTACATAGAAAAACCATCTTCTGGTAACCTGAATTCTCTAACAAGAATATTACTTATACTCGTATGTACGTTTTACATTTTTAGAAACTTAATCTAATTTCATATCTACTTACCTAGTTTCGATAATGGATAAGGTATGTTTGTATAATTTGTAAGAAAGTCTAGACATTTTGCTATAATTCTTAAAACATGGGAGTTTTCTTCTTTTCTAGCGAAAGGTGAATAAATTCTAATTGGCACCTTAAGATCTCGATTGTACCATAAGTATTCCCTGTAAGGGTAGTCAGTTATTATTAATGTCACTATGTACGGCGGCATCACAACAGAGGTTAGAAAATCATGTACAACTCCATGTTTTGTCTCAATTTTTTCCTGAAATTATATTAGATTATTATCCACTAGAAAATACTTTTGACGTGTCTTTAGTATACACATTTTAGCTAGATATATAAATCCTACCATTCTTATATAGTGATATACCTTTTAGTGAATTTTCGTAAAAAAAATTCACTAATGGAGAGATCCCGACTTTTGACTTTTGAAAAAAAATTTGCAAACGAGCGCAAACTAGGACCCCTAGATATATATGCGGGGCCAGTGTCATATATATATATATATATATATATATATATATATATATATATATATATATATATATATATATATATATATATATATATATATTATACTGATCGTATAATCGAATGTCAAACTCTAGTGTCATTTTTGGTCTTAAATAAAATTGATTATTTTGGCAAAAATATGGATATGTTAGGATGAATTGTAAATGAAAAAGTAAAATTAAGATATGAAGATTTGTTGTAAATGAAGGCAACGAATAAGGCATTAGATGGAAAAAATTGGAAGCAAAAAGAAATGAGATATGATAACCAAATTTGGTAGGTAGGTTTACGGAATAAAAAGTAAACTATACACCAAAATTTAGATTTCTATGTTACAAGAAAAAAAGTTATAATAAAATATTTTGTGTCAGATCATTTCTATGAAAATTCACTACCATAAGGCACTTGCTGCGTCCAGGCTTTTTGTATTATAGGTCACTATATGCTACAGGTAAAAACAAAAGAGCAAAAAACAGTACCCAGGTCGTTAACACTCTGGTTTTACCACTTCCTGCACTTGGTCTTTATCACGCCTTCTTCATTTATTTTCTTTGTGATTATAAGAATTTTAATGTAAACAAAGATATAAGACCTTATTATTATTCTTAGTTTGTTGAAGCACGCCAATCTACCGTCGTATCCATGATAGATTACTAGCGTAGATAAGGCCAGCTTAACCTTTAGCTGGTTACGTGCCATCTGCATGACATAAGTGGCGACGTTGGCCCCTCAGACCCATGCCCTTTTTAAGTGTTTATTTTATGATTTCCCATAATTGAACAATTTCATAATGTAACTTACTTAATAGTCAATATAAATCACTTTACTTCTTCTTGTTCGCGTTTTTATTAATAAAGGAATCAGCAACCCTTATTTGTATACATAAAAGGATACTGTATTCAACAATGTTATACAAAAAATAGAAAAAATAAATATTATCTCTTATTTGGTATTAAGTATAAATAAACACATATAAATGAAACGAAAAATATTAAAAGTAAGAACGTAAACATCGTTTTGACCATTTCTGACAATTTTCACGTCAAGCACCCGGGTTTTTGGCAACTCTTGCAATAATGGCATGTTTTCTGTCTATTTTCAAAGGGCATAGGTAACATCTTTTACGCTTAGAACGGTCTACTGGCTATATTATGTCTCTTTTTGCAGATGGTCTTTGATCTTCAGACGCATCAGGTCCCAAAATACATTTTATTTCAATTCTAAGTTTAGTTGGTAGCTTTTCGTTATACACTCGACGCTTCAATTCTGAGAGACTCAGCTGTCATGCCAACTGCTTTATGAATTATAATCTACTGATTTCTTTCCTGTTTGAAAAACAATCAAACAAAATATATAAATTAACTGCTGACATGTTAATCATGACATAAAATACTGACATTGGCCATCTACGAGTTGCACGGGCAACACTGTAATTTTCACACTTTTTGTCTAAACTGTCTACTCCGCCTATAGTCATAGTATATAATGCTATAAGTTCTGTCTTACCAGTGTCTTCATCTGTGCACTGTAGATAGAAGGATAACAGCTTTGGACTTTTTGTGAACACTAGACAGTAAGGTAAGATCTCCGTGAAAACCATATAAATTTGAGCCTACACGGCGGGACTTCTTACGCAAAAATTCTAGGGGTACTTCTTTTATATTTTTTCGAATCGTCCCTACATACGCCAGCTTCCGCATCTTCAGTTCGTTCACTGGTTCAACTGACGTAAACCAGTTGCCCGTAGTTACGTTCTTATTTGACCCGTAAATTGGTTTCGTTGGCCGAATAACGGATTGAGTGGGTGCTTAGTCTCAATAACGCCTGATCTAATTCTTTCCCATCTATATTTTTCCCACTGTATATATAGGATATAGGCGTTATAGCAATAATTATTCCTAGCATCCGTAAGCATCATTATTTTTATTCCGTATTTGTTGGGCTTGTTAGTAATGTATACTTTGAATTGGCATCCCCCCTCTGAATCCAACAAGCATTTGGTCTACGCAAGTATACATTACCAGGATGTTGTTATTTTCAAAGTTTTGGATGAGTTTTCCAAAACACCAAGCTATAGGTGCTGCAGCGTCGGATTCTTTTCTCTGTGGTCTGGTTGTTGCATTATCAACTCGGAGACAAGCTGGTAGCGTCAAAATCCGTTTCAAAGACATACTGTTGCAAAATAAGTATCGACCAGTACCGTCTGACGCAAACATTGAAGACAAATCTTCATGTGCTAACTTAACGGTCCCACTATATAATAAAAGACCTAATGGACACTGGAATTCAATTTCATCAATCTCACGCAATTCTGATCGCGACTTCCGTTGATATTTTTCGCGCACAAGTTCCAGTCGTTCGTTCGTCCTGGATATTATCTCTTCATTTATATCTTCTGTGAATAGACAACTTCAAATATCTGCGACACGTGAAGAGCCTTGAAGAATTGTTACTGGTCCCTTGTTACCTGGCAATTTTATGCTCAATTTATTCGAAGTAGATACCCTGGTTTTTTACTCGTCTCCTGTGTCGCCCACTTGAACCTATGTTTGCCGTAAAATGTCTATTATGACCTTCTTCTTCACTTTCGATGACACTTTTTTCACTAGAAGCTTTGTCATCGTTTGATTCTGAAAGATCGTAAAATGTGTTTTCGACGTCAGTTTCACTTTATTTACTGTCTGAATTATCTGAGCTTTCTGAAACAGTTGTCAGTAACACATTCCTCTACATCACTTGCGTTTTGATCCTTTTCTGCTAGTTCGTCCAAAACGGGTTGAACAAAATCAGGAAATCGGGGATCATCAGGCTTCATGTTATCGAGAAATCGTTTTGAGTCCATTTTTACCTGACGTGAGATTTGTCTCTAAAATGACCACACCTTCTACATTCAAATCATAAAAACAAAGCAACAGAACACATACCTCAGAAACAAACTTAATCGGCGACGTTGGGTCCCTGGGACCCGTAACACAGTGTCAGAGCAACAACACACACCTACAGCAACTGGCACTGCGCACTGTACAGACAGAGTACAATTTTTTTTCCAATGGCACTGAAGGCGATAGTGCGCGTGCGTATCTGGCAAGCGAATGGTGAACTAAACTCAAGTCATCGGGTCCCAAAGACGCCTACGTCACCAGTGAAAGGTTAATAAACATGTAACGTACACAGTAAACCCATTTCTCTACAACGCGAGTCGTCTGGGTCTTTTTACAGTGAGCAGGTGAAATTAGTAGTAATGCAAGTTATTGTTGTCATCATTATTTGCAGTTGTTCTAGAGACACTATGTACAAGCATAACTTTTAGGTCTAGGATAAAAATACAAATATACGACTGCAGCATTTTTTTAATTAGCTTTTTTGGATTAGCGTTATATTTTCCAGTAGATTAAAGTTTAAAAGCTATTTAATTGGATAATACTTACCCTAAGCTCCATATTAGATAAAGCCGTAAAAGTGTTGTTTGGTGTTATCAGCTTTACATGAAATTTTGCTTTAAAATGCGGTTCATCAAAGCAAGGAAATACGGCTCTTGCACGGTCTGGCTCAAAATCTGTAGCTAAAACATACCTATGTAAAAAGTAACATTAATATAAAGGTTGCATTAAATTCGACATTGCCAAAAGTTGCATATTCATTTAACGTCGTTGACCAATGTTACTACAATCAAATCAAGTCCATTTTAAAATAAAATACCAAACCTTGTCGGCGATAATTAGCTGCCATTTTGAGTGTACCGCGTTTAACAAAAACCAATTTAAATCATATTTAATTTATTTCAAGTCCACTTACAAAATATTTTATATCGCCGTTAGCTAACCCAATAAAAAGACATTTGTTTATATATTATTTCATTTAAAATTTGACATTGTTAAAGCTGATTGTAAAACAAATCGCTTTTTTTAAATTAGGTAATTTAATAACACTAAATAAAAAACTTTAAGAAATTCGGAACACACTAAGTGCGTTATAATTGCAAATTTTCATAAGAAGTGTACACCATTAGTACAGTATATTACTAAAACTAATACGTCACATTTAAACAGACCTCGGAGTTTTTCAGGTCCTAATACCAGTTTATTTAAAGAATTTTTTTGAAAATGTTACCATCGATATCTCTCTATTATAAAAAATATTTTGATCTTGTGTTCTAGCTCATCTTGCAAAAGAGCTTTAAATGCCCAAAACTAAATTTTCTGTCAGACTAAAAATGAAAATTTGGTATATCTAGGTACTGTTAGTCTCTTCAAAGAGATATGTATTACAAATTTGATTAAAGTTACAAAAGCTTTTCAGAAGAAAACTTAATTCATATTTAGAAAATAATGGTATCTGCCAAATTATAAACGTGGCAGGTATCTTCCTTATTACTTATTAATCGCCTGGATGAAATCATTTTAGTCAACCTAATCGAACTGGTTTTGGTGTTTTTTTAGCGAATATGGATCACAGGGGCCTAGTTCGCGCTCACTTGAAAACTATTTTTATAATTCAAAAGTAGCGATCTCCCCATTAGAAAACTTTCGTCATATTTGATATAGCTGTTTAGGTAGAACATTGGCGCTGAATACAAAAATATTATTACTTATTATCGGTTTGAGTCTATTTTAGAATACTTTTTATGTTAAAATTTAGTCAACTAAGCACAGTGAGAAATGGGCACCATTTTATAATTAGTAAGTTTGTAAAAAATGATGATATATTTTCAAACATATTTCATAAAAACATTTTTAAAACTAATAACAAAACTTCTTTCAAAAAGCGGCTGGCGAGGTGGGTGGTTGCCTAACCACATTATATTATAGTTGCCAGAAACGAAGTCATTAGATCATGGATTTGGAAAGTTATCGTGCTTACAAACACTCATTAAATGTAAAAATGGTCTGAAGACCTCATCCATATAACGCCACACACACAACATACATACGCGTACGCGCGCGCACACACACACACACACACAACCTCGCATTTTAAAGGAATTTTTTAAAAATAAAATTCGCTAATAAAAAGGTGTCGATGGTGAGACTTTGCAACTTTTTTTTTAAATGAGTGAAAATTTGGGCCCCTAGAGCTCGAAACCAAGGTCTGTTTGGCTTTATATATATATATATATATATATATATATATATATATATATATATATATATATATATATATATATATATATATATATATATATATATATATATTGAAATAGTATAGTGCGGTAGTATATAGGTATCCAACTGATAACTCAAAAAGCTATTAACAGATTTTGATGAAAGTCGGAAATAACCTTTCTTTTATGAATAGCTTGGATAAGTTTTTTAGCCAGCGGATTTTCCCCAAAAAAAAATGTATCTCAAAAAATAACAAACTGCCAACTACGTACCAAAATTTAACTTTCCTGGTTTATAAAAATTGAATTATACAAATTCGAAACATTAAATTAAAATTTGCTGCCATAACGCACTTGCTGCGTCCCGAAATTATTTTGATTTGGCCATTTTTGTGGATTAAAACGTTCTGGAAGAAATGCACGCGGAAAGTTTTTTGGTAGAACTACCTCATAATATATTCTCAGACTTGGCCAAACTCGCATAACAAGAATTTAATCGCAGGTAACTTAGTTTGATATTATTTATCGATCTAAATATAATTCGAGATTTCTCTTTAAGTTCACTATTCTCTTTTATTAGTACATACTTAGAAATCGCTTTTTAGTGAATTTTTATTTAAAAAATTCATTAATAGAGAGGTATCGATGGTGAGACTTTGCAAACATTTTTTTCAAATGAGCGCAAACTAGGACCCCTAGAACCCATATCCGGGGTCAGTTTCAATTTTTATATGTTATATATATATATATATATATATATATATATATATATATATATATATATATATATATATATATATATATATATATATATCCGGGGGTATGAGTTAATTACTTCCTTTAGATTGCATGGAGGCGTGTGCGCATACGTCCGTAGCAATCTACCCAGCACCTAACTCTCCAATTTAGAAGCTGAAAGAAAAGACATTCTATGGATAAAACTCTCTCTCAGGGCTGCAACTAAATGCGTCTATTGCATTTACTGACAACAACTTTGTCCAGCTTTCGACTCGCTTTCTGAAAAAAACGACCATCTGATTTCTGAATATCCTTCCTCCGAGATGACTATTCTTGGTGACTTCAATCTCCATAATAAGGAATGGCTAGGATCTTCAAAAACCGATCCACAAGGGAGAGCAGCGGAGGCCTTTGCAGTCAGAAATTCTTTAGCCAATATGGTTGAGCAATCTACTTACTTTCCTCGCATCCCAACACACAGCTCAAATTCCTTGGATCTCCTTCTTACTACAAAACCCGAATGCTATAAGATATCAGTCACCGCACCCCTTGGTCGCTCAGACCACGGCATGGTCACTGCTTCCTGCGCAATGCAACCCGAGGTCACGCATTCCTCACACCCACGTACTGTTTGGCACTACAACGCCGCGAGCTGGGACGAAATGCGGCATTAGTTTTACTAATTTCCGTGGGCGTCTGTCTGCTTCTCTCATCCTGACCCAACGGATATCTCACAAAACGTCACTGAAATTATTCAAGTTGGCATGGAATTATTAATCCCATGGTTCTCTAAATCCTGTGACAAGGCCAGGCATGAAAAAGCTCACAAAACGCTTCTACACAATCCCAGTCAAGAAAACCGTCAAGCATTTAACGACGCAAGAAACCGCTATGTCCGAATTTTTTCTGAGGCACTCGTTTAATAACCACATTAAAAACAAAGTCCTCTCAAGCTCCAACGACGGCAAAACCTTCCGGACTCTTGCTAAATATGTTGGGAAAAATTTCTGCAAGAGTGCGTTCTCACCTCTTGTTTCAGGGGATGACATTGTTCCTACCGCCCTCGGCAAGGCTGAACTTTTTGCCTCGTTCTTCGCCGGCAATTCTACTCTCAACCCACCTACAAATGTCCAACGCCAATATCGCGCATACGATGACGGATAACATTTTCAAAACTAAAAAGGTACGAAAGAGAAGAGGGCATCTTCTCTTAATACCAGGAAAGCCCAGAGGCTTGACAATATCCCGGAAATGCTCAAAAAATGCGCACCAGAACTGGCTCCTGTCCTGGCTCGTCTGTTTCAGGCATTACAATACAATAGAGGCATATTCCCTAGTAACTGGAAAACTGCTCGAGTACAACCCGTCCCCAAGAAAGGATCCAGAGCGCTTCCTAGCGACTACAGGCGCATTTCTCTCCTTTCAGTCGTCTCTAATGTGATCGAAAAATATATAAACACCGAAGTATTAGATTTCTTAAAAAAACAGTCTAATCCACGACAAGCAGTATGGATTCTGTCAGCGCAGATCAACTGCCAACCTCCTTTCCTTTGTCACCCATTCTTGGAATAAGTCTATGGAACTACACGGTAAATCTGAAATTGTCTCTTTAGACATATCCAAAGCATTCGACCAGGTCTGGCACGCAGCGCTGCTTAATAAACCTCCGGCCTATGGCCTACCACCAAAATCTGTACCTGGACAGCAAACTTCCTCTCCAACCGGAGCACATCTGTTGTCGTGGATGGCCATTCCTCTAAACTGTATCCAATTAATGCAGGAGTTCCTCAAGGTTCAGCTTTAACCCCTAATTTGTTTTTTCTCCACATTAATGACCTGCTCTCTAGCACATCCACCCCAGTGCACAGTTACGCAGACGACAGCACCCTCCACTCAAATATACAATATTCTAAGCCCGCCTCTTTAGCCCAATTAGATAAGGATCGCAGACTCATGGAGTGTTCTGTCTCCGTGGATCTAAAAAAATATTAGACTGTGGAAGTAGAAATCTTGTACAATTTAACCCCACCAAATTTCAACTTGCTTTCTTTCTCATGAGAGATACACCAGCCCTAGACCCATCATAATGAACAACCAAGTTATTCAAAGTAATAAGTCCTTTTCACTTGTTGACATTTCTGTTGATCGAAACCTCAATTGGCACCAACATGTCACATCAATTGCAGAAGCGGCTGCTAAGAAATTAGGTTTCCTCTTCCGGGCTCGCAAATACTTTTCGCCAGCTAATCTCTATACTTTATTTACTTCACAAATAAGGCCAAACCTCGAATACTGCTCCCACATCTGGGGTGCCGCTACCGGTTCTACACTCGCTATCATGGACTCCATTCAGAAGAGAGCTATACGTCATATCGGTGACCCTACCCTCACCCAATGGCTGCCATCCTTTGCTCACCTACGTGACGTTGGTGACCTCTCTCTCTTTTATAGATATCTGCACGGGCACTGCTCAGAGGAGCTTTCTTCCATAGTTCATCCACGAGAGTACGATAGTATTTAGGCTGTAAGCCGTCATGGTGTGTTGTTGAAATATATATATATATATATATATATATATATATATATATATATATATATATATATATATATATATATATATATATATATATATATATATATATATATATATATATATATATATATATATGGGTATCCATGCGATAACTCAAAAAATAATTAACCGATTTCGGTGAAACTCGGTATGCCTTTCTTTTGTTAATGGCTTGGATGAGTTCGTTAGCCAGAAAGATCGGACAGGGTTTTCCGGGAAGATTTTGAGTTTTCTTTCGAAAAAAAATTTTTTAAGCTGTTTTAATGAGATTTAATTGATATATTGCCTCAAGAGAGGCCTTACTACGTAGCAAAATTGAACTTTCTAAGTTTATAGAAAATTCAGTTATTCAAATTTGAAGCATTAAAAAAAAATCACCACCATAACGCACTTGCTGCGTCCCGATCTTTTTTTATTTTATCTAGAATGTCTCTTGATTTAAAATGCTATAAATAGCCGCTGGAAAGTATAGTGTGCAAATGTAAATGTAAAACACATTTAAACTGGCATTAGGTAATAATTAAAGTCTACAATTATTAATATCAGGTTTAACGAATTTTGATTTTAAAAAAATCGCTAATGGTGAACTTTGCAAACATTTTTTCATATATATATATATATATATATATATATATATATATATATATATATATATATATATATATATATATATATATATATATATATCCAACCCAAAACTGAAAATGTAATTAACCGATTTTGATGTAACACGGCAAGTACTTTTCCGTTATTAATAGCTTAGCCAATTTGTATCAAAAAATTACGAAACAATTTTGATGAAATTTGGTAGGTATGTTGCCCTAAGAGAGACCTTACTACGTATCAAAATTCAAGTTTCTAGGTTTATAAAAATTGAAATATGTAAATTTGAAATCTTTAATGAAAATTCGCTACGATAACGAACTTGCTGCATGCCGAGCTTTTTACTTTACAGGCATATAATTTATATTTTGTATAACATGCAATTCACAAATACTTTTATAAGTATTAATTGTTTATAATATCAATGGAATTAATAAATCCTTGGATTTTTCTTTGGTTGATCACATACGTAGATACATTTTCTTTAGCTTTATTAGTGAATTTTTATTTTTTAAAAAAGTTCGGGACGCAGCAAGTGCGTTATGGTAGTGAATTTTTATTAAATGCTTCAAATTTGAATAACTCAATTTTCTATAAACCTAAAAAGTTGAGTTTCAGTGCGTAGTAAGGTATTTCCCAAGGCAAGCTATTCACCAAATTTTATTGAAATAGCTTTGTAATTTTCGGAGAAAAAAATTTTATTCAAAAGAAAATTTAAAATTTGAATAACTCAATTTTCTATAAACTTAGAAAGTTAAATTTTGGTACCTTGTAAGTCCTCTACTGAGTCAACATATCCGTTAAATTTAATTACAACCGCTTTGTAATTTTCGGAGAAAAAAATTTTTTCCGCAAGAAAACTCAAAATTTTTCCGGAAAACCCCGTCCGATTTTCCTGGATAACGAAGTCATCCAAGCAATTAATAAAAGAAAGGCACTTTCCGAGTTTCATCTAAATCAGTTAATTCTTTTTTGAGAGGAAAATCGAACAAGGTTTTCCAGAAAAATGTTGAGTTTTCTTTTCAAAAAAATTGTTTCTCTGAAAATTACAAAGCCATTTTAATGAAATTTGACGAATATATTGCCCTGGAAATACGTAACTACGTACCAAAATTAAAAAGTTTATAGAAGATTGAGTTATTCAAATTTGAAACATTTAATAAAAAGTCACTATCATAACGCACTTGCTGCGTCCAGAACTTTTTTATGTGGAACCGGTGTTGCCTTTTATGACATCGTCGGGCATAATAGGCGAAACTAATCTCAGAGAAAATAAAATTATATTGTAAATTCAAGAAAAAAGTCTCCGAAGTTCGTATTTACCTCTAACATGTCAATTTATTACTGATAACCGAACTTTGCATAAAAATAATAATACTGTTTTGACCATTTCTTTTTAAACTTGTTTTATAAATAACTACACACTGGGTGGGCAGCTAAGTGCATAATCAAATATTTTTTTTCCAAAATTTTTTCCAACTTATTGATAATATTTTCTTATTCCATGAAATTATATGACTGAGTGAAGATTAAAACCTGTTATGAGCGTTGATAAGTACAATTTGGAAAACCCAATTCACCACAATACATTTTAGACCCGAAAATCGTTTAGCTAACAAAGTTGGCGTGATCAGAGGAATGCATTAAGTTTACTTTTAGTTAATTCATCCCACTAATTTTGCTTACTTTGTTAGCAAATCGATTGTTGGGTCTAAATATGTATTGTGGTGGATTGGGTTCTCCAAATTGTACTTATTAAAGTCATGTATCTATGTTAATATAAATGAGTTATCCGTACCCCTCCTTCTCTCCTATTTTGTAAGGAACTTTTCTAAAACCTGTAGCCAGCCCATTCTCCTCACTGTAAGTGCCATTATAGCTTACGTAAATGACATGCTCACCTGGTGGTATGCAATTATTGTTTTTATGATATATGCTCACCAAATCCCTACTAGGATCTATAGAATAATTCACATCCTTAGTAAAGTCAAGTGCCACTTCCTGGAAGACTAGTCTTTTGCTGTGCAGTTGTATCTGTGATACGCTTTGTAGAACTTTCACAAATATCTCAACTTCACCCACGAAAGTGTTGTCGTCGATGTTTGGTTTTAATTTAATATTGTAGGTGATAGGTATTACATCAAGTGGTAGACGGTAGATAAGATCATCTAAAAGCAAATTTAAGAAATAAATTTTTAGGATTACTGCGTTAAGTAGGTAAACAAGAAGGATAAAATACAGTTATATAGATAAGTTTGTTGATAGTTGAGGCTAATATTTCTTCCTTTCATTTGAATAACTTTAAAACACTTTTACCCTTTATACTAATATTATTGTTGCTAATTAATGAATAAATGATACATGACACCCTCCCGTTCAGAAGCTCTGAGCAGCTGTCGTGGGGGAGGTTACATAGAAAATGCAATGGACACATACCTAACACACAGTGACAGAAACTGCCACCACCGGGAATCAAACCCGGACACCCTGTGTATCAGCCAAACACTCATTCCACCGCTCCACGGGGGTGTATTTAATATTAATAGTAATAATAACATGCCTTTATTAATAAATCATATTATACATATATAATTGCAAAATGAATGATATTGCGTTGGCAAAATCTAGCAAATTGCAACTCTACTCAACCAACATAGGACAAATACAAATAGTTGCAAAAATCGTTACTGAAAGTTCAGTCATTCCCACCTCAGGAAAATAAAAAAAAGCACAAACGCAAAATTGTATTACACTTCCACAAACCAAGCAACATCACCTTAAAAACTAACCCACAATAATCTGAAAAGAAAAGAAAGCAGAAAATACAAAAAGAGTGGTCACTCTCCAGAAAACAAATATTCTTTCAATTTGTGTTTAAACTTGTCAATATTATATGCTCTAAACGTATCAAGCAAACTGCTTAACAATATTATTACATTATTGAGCCTTACTGCGAGACCATATCAGAAACGTAATAGAACAGATGTTGTCTCGTAGATAGCGAAACTTAAGTGTAACTGGGCGGGTCATGTGGCCCGAATGACAGATGGAAGATGGACCAAAAGACTGCTTCAGTGGAGACCAAGAACTGACAAGAGGAGTAAGGGAAGACCCCACACGCGCTGAATTGATGACATTAAGATAATGTCCGGCAACTGGATGCAGAGCGCCCAAGTCAAGCAGAAATGGGCTGTTATAAGGAGCGCATATGTCGAACAGTGGTTGAACCGGGCCGATTGAGCCTCGGTGATCCAGGGGCAAGAACGTGTGCCTCTGAACCGAATGGTACTGGGTTCGATTCCAGGGTTCTCCTTTCACTTCATCAGTATATACTGCATTCGAGAAAGTTGAATGTCTGTACATTCCGCCCTTCGGAGGGGGCGTACAGCCTTCGGTTACGTGTCCATGCGCTAATAGGCACGTTAAAGATCGCCACCCTCCTTACAGAAAGGCAGGGGTTCGGCAAAATTTCTAGGATAGTGAGGTCTGGCGCCGGTGATTGGCCCTAGTTACGGAAATAGACCGACGTTAAAGAAAAAAATATTGTATTATATATTATCCCTGTGTTTGGTTTTAGCAATGTGTGTTGTAGATCTAGGAACGAATCGAGCCTTTAGTGATTTTGAACTGCAACGTATATTAAGCAGCTTATTGATAAAATTACCCATATGTAACTTCCACCTGTTTTCCATCGAAAGCCAGCTTAGCTCCTTAATCCGGTCTGAGACATGATCACTACGATTCAGGTTAAAAATTAAACGACAGCAAGCATTTTTAACTTTTTGAATACGACCCTTGCCGCTTAAAGTTTGTAGCACAAAATTAACCATCATAAATATTCTTAGGATAAACTCAAACATTGATAAGTATACCCCTAAATCAATATTTTATTATTAAGATATTGTTCCACGTCTTTCCATGAACGTTGCGTCAATTACGATAATAATTAGACTGGTTTCATTCATCATCTTATGAAACTAAAGCATACATAACCCATACCTATAATAACTGCATTGGTACTAGGTACTAGTTCATAAGCTGCTGCTTGTGAGGGTCAGATGAATGTATTATAAAACTGGGGCCTGAAATCCCCAGTCATGCGTTGGTCGTAGATCAGAATTATTATGGAACCTGCAATGACATGCCGCACTAGTAAAGTGGCAAAAATAACGACAAGAGGCCACCAAACTAAAACTAATAAAATAAAAACACATTTTATATGGGAACTACATAGGCGATTAGAACAACCCCTTCAAATTTTACGGAGTATTTTTTGGACTTCCCGGTAGTTACTGGTCTGGCCAATATTTGACAGTTACCACATCGAAAACACACACACACACACACACAATTATTGGTCTACTTGACTATAGGTCTGTGAGACTCGATAGAATGAAACGGACCTGCCTTAACACTTGGCGGCTTCTATTCTGCGCGTATAGCTTGTTCTGTTTATTTGCGCAAATCTGCTTCACTCTGTAGGTACTCGTTTTGGAAGTGGATCTAATCTTAAACATTTTAGCCGCACGAATTGAACGATGCACATATAACATAATTGGATCAAGTATGGACCTGTCCCCTGTTCATTTAGCAAATTCAGCACTAAGGTATGGCACTTTCGAGCAAATTGAGATATCATCTTCAAATCTGGTATCCAGTTAGCACCTGGCAAAGGAATTCTTCGAATTGTTTTTATATACGATCGCTTCGGGGGGTAGGGGATAAATAAGGGCTGATTTGGTGACAACTGAAATTGCTTCAATAAAACTCGAGTAATATAACATTTCAAAAGATTATGGGTGAATACAAATATTTTCTTTTTGCTAAAGTCCTGGGCCCTAAATTTATTCCATGAGAATGTATTTCTGGGGAGAATAAATTATCACAGCTCTGTGGAAGTTATGATTCAATTTGCAGCACTATTTTTAACAAACCCATGGCACAGCAATGGGCCACCACTTTTCTTCATTCATTGCAGATCTTTTCATGAGTAGATTTGAAATAGACCTAGCAAATAAAAGTCACTATTGTCGTAGAGTATGGTTTTGTTATGTGGACGATATCGCAGTATTTAATACAAATTTATGCAAAGTAGAGGATATTTTTGCCAGAACAACCAGTAAATTTGATTCAATTAATTTGACCTAGGAAATATAAATTAATAACACATTATCTTTTCTTGATGTATTTGTCAACAAAAATTAAGACACTTTAGAATATCACATCCACAGAGAGAAAACAACCACATCTTTGAGTAACATTTCGATTGTCTCAGACTATAGTTTTGCACAAAAAACACCTGGTTTGACTTTCCGGTTTCATAGATTGATACAGTTTTCCTAAAATAAAGAAAGATACAACAAGTCGAATATATTAGGAACATAGCTAGGTATATTGGAAACTTTGTCTGCTTAGTGGAAAAGTTAGTCAGTATAAATAAAACAGAGAACATGTTAGTCCAATTTACGATTTTCAGAAAATAGAAAACGGACAAAACCGTTGTCCGTTTAGGGGAAGTACGGCTGTGATGGCCCCCTTTTTTTTGATCACTTGTAACTTGCGTTAAATTTGTGATAATTAAGGTATATTTGCAGTTATATGTGTAATAAAGTGTTTACTAACTAATAATAAATAAATTATTTCTAAACATTTATGTAAACCGGGGAGAATTAAATTTATGTGAGTTGTGTGGTGTGCCATCATATCTGCACATGTTCAGATATGATGGCACACTAACAGCTTTCAATTAATTTAAATGATATGTTATTTGAAATTCATAATAAAACATTTTGTTAAAGTAAACCTGTTATATAATGTCATTTAAGGAAAAAATTCAGGAAATCATAAAAGTTATTGAAGATATAAAATCTGTTTTTGCACTAATATATTAAGAATACAATAAATAAACTGTCATTATGATATACTCGTCGAAAAAAATTAAATAATTTTCATATAAAACAATGTAATTTAAAATCATTGAAAACGGTAGGGAATTTAGTCACTGCATAATTCACAGATGAACATCTTAGTTTTTCTGTCGATACCTGCACATGCATTGTGGCACCACTTCTTGCAATGTTGGCACTGGATCCAGGGTTCCTTTGGCCTGGATAATGAAAATAAAGAATTGCAATATATGCAACCCACATCATCCTCTTCCTCGTCTGCTGGGAAAGGTTCTTCTGGTTCATCATCATCTTCCTGTATTTTCAACACTTTCTTTGCAGAGCGAGCAGCTTTTCGTTGTTCAACGATTTTCTTCTCATCGTGTCTTGCTTTTGCCATATCAATGTCAGGTGTTGTATTTAATACTCCTACCTCGCCGCCTTTTCTTTTTCGCTTTTGTCGAGAAGTTACTTGCGGAACAGGAGATATTTGTGATATTAGAACTGAACAATTAACATCTTCCTGTATATCACCTTCAGTTGTAGTTTTAGGTAACTCTTCATCTCTTTGAAAAGATTGTTCATCTTCAGCATGGTTAACTTGATTATTGCATGAAGTAGACGCTTTGGATTGTAGTAATGTTACTTCTTGCACTGAAGACTGTGATGGTTCTCCTGAAGTAGATGATAAATTGTCTTCTGCCACATTGGTTGTTTCTGAAGGAAGGAATTGCCAGTCAGGGAATATATCTTCATTAAATGGGCATATCCCTGTTTTTCGAAAGCCATTAACAGCATTGGCGACGGTAGCAGCTTGAGTATAGGCTTCTGCGAATAAGTGACCAACTTGAAAGTGAGTTACTGTTCGACCAGGATGAGTATGTAGCCACCTTCTAAGAGCCTGATTATAGTAAGTAGTTAGAGGGCCATAGAAGCTAACATCTAATGGCTGCACCCTATGGGTGCAGTGTGGTGGAAAGCAAAACAAAATTATATTATTTTGCTTTGCGAACTCTAGCACGTCTAGGTGTTTGTGGCTGGAATGGCCATCGAGAAGTAATAGAATCTTCTTTTCAGCTGAGGGTTTTGCAAATTTAATAAAATGTTTTAGCCAAAAAAAGAAAACTTGCCCAGTCATCCAACCACTTTCTTGAGGGAATCCAACGCACCCTGGGGGCGCATTATCCAACAACTCCTGTTTCATGTTTTTTCTCGGGAAAATTATAGCAGGAGGTATGTAATTTCCAAGGGCATTGATGGAGCATACAACAGTAAAATGTTGTCCTCTTTCTGCACTCGTTACCGACCCTACTTGTTTTCGTCCTTTTGAGGCCAAAATTTTATCCGTTCTTGATTGTACGGTCGATAATCCCGATTCATCCATATTATAAATCTGGTCAGGCTCAAACTTGTATTGATCTATAATAATTTTAAGGGTAGTAAAATACTTGCTTATTGTAACTTTATTAAAGGCTTGCGCCCGCGCTAGTGATGTGGCCTCAGGCTGCCTTAAACTAATCGACGGATTCCTTTTTACAAAAGCATGAAACCAGTCCCATCCAGCCATTCGCTTTTCTTGGTTAAAACTGTGTTTGCATTTCATCTTTTCAGCTAATTCAAATGCCAGTTTTCTTAAATCAGAACACGTCAAGCCAAAAAATCTAGATTCCAACGATTTTACGTGATTAACTAGTTGCATTTCAACTTCATCGGAGAAAACTTTAACACTTCCGCCTAAAAAACCCTTTTTGCTACCACGTAATACTTTATTTTTGTCCTCTGCTCTTCGCCTTAGAGTACTTTTCGGTACATTAAATGTTTTGGAAGCCAATTTCCATCCCATTTCTTTAGACCGGACAGCTTTGATTGCTTGGTTCATATTCTCCTCAGACCAGCTCTGCCTATCAATTTTTTGCTTTTTGTTGTTCATGATTTCAAGAGGGGGGGGGGGGGTTAATGGCTGCAATACAACGATAATATCTTTTACTAAGCGAATTATATTTAATCAATAATGTTGATGGTTTGGCTATGATGGCACACTATGCCATCATAACCAATTATTGGTGTGCCATCATAGCCGAAATCCCTTTACTTTAGAAAATTGAATAGAGAACGGCAACCGTGTAAATAAATAACGTGCAAACATGCCACATTATAGGTTAGGCACAACGAAACAATTTAGTAGCTATAAAAGTATTTTACCTTTAAATTTAAGTGAATTATTAGTCATACTAGAACATACAAAAATGAACTTGAAGCTTACCAAAATATATTTTTTATTGTATAAAGTTTATGAGTTAAACTATGATGATTAAAATTACGCGGCGCAGCTTTCGCATCACACTACTCAAGTACAGTACACGTTTGTATCGCTGGCTGCATAAGAAGTGGTGAATATCAGAGGTGTGCCAACATAGCCGGTGTGCCATCACAGCCGTACTTCCCCTACCATTTTCACCGCGAATAACGAGAAGAATAAAGATAAAACCACAGAAATGTCGGTAATCTGTCAAACGTGTTGTAAGGATTGTGAACTAAAATATGTTGGGAAAAATAAAAGATATATTGATACTAGATTTAAAGAACATTTAGCGAAATTAAGATATGACACTATTAACAAATCGTGTATTGCTTAACATATTGGGATAGTAATCACCAGGTAGATAAAGAAAATCTCAAGTTTATCAAAAATGTTAGGAAATCGCTACAATTAGACGTATACGAATATATATATATATATATATATATATATATATATATATATATATATATATATATATATATATATATATATATATATATATATATATCATACCTGGTTCTCGGGTTGAACTGCGTCCAGAATTTATGAAAACTCGACGTTTCGGCTCCTGTTTTGGAGCCATTTTCAAGAGGTACAGGAAGTGTGTAAGGACACTCTAAGGCCTCAATCTGCTTACTCCTTTGAGTGGGGGACAAATGTGGGTAAAGGAAATATGTAAGCACACTGTAAGGCCTCAATCTGCCTACTCCTTAGAGTGGTGGACAAAGGAGGGTAAATGGCAGATTAAGGCCTTAGAGTGTCCTTACATACTTCCTTTACCTCTTGAAAATGGTTCTAAAACAGGAGCCAAAACGTCGAGTTTTCATAAAATCTAGACGCGGTTCAACCCGAGAACCAAATATGTCTCACATTAAAGACCGCGGAAATCTTTCTGAACACACACACACAGATATATATATATATATATATATATATATATATATATATATATATATATATATATATATATATATATATATATATATATATATATCGTTAGAAATTTGACAAACAAATTCAATGGACACAGCAGGTCAGTCCTGTGTAGTTCATTGTTCCAGTTGTTATCTTAAACAGTGTCTATTTATTAAAATGAATGTTTAATAACGACACGCGGATTTACAAAAGCAGGCAATGGAATCTTAATTACAGGGATTTTCGACAAAATATTGAGGGGTTTGTCTGTACACCTTTGTAAAAGACGCTGTTTGCAACAATTGTTTATCAAGTAACATATAAATAGAAGCTCTAGTTTTTAATCGATTAATTTATTCATCGCTCGATGACGCTAGCTTTGTTAGCGTAACGATCGTCTGGTCTGTAAATTGTATTGAGATGGCTTTTTAAATTGTACTTATGTGAATTCTCTACAAAGTACACTTGCATTACGTTGACTTGCTGGTGAAGGAGACGGTATATAAGCCTAGCTCTCGCCGAACTTTATTCAGTATAGTTCCTAATTCAATTTATGTCTTTCAGTTTAATTTCAGTTAATTTTTTTCAAGTTTGTTACAGTTCAATTATTCCAATAGTTTAAACCAAATCGAGAGCTCTTAGTTCAATTCGAGTTCTATTCTTTCCTACAGTTTAGTTTAAGAGTTCAAGTTAGATCCATTCAGTTCTTTCTAACAGTTCATTCCAAAGTTCAAGAAATTCAAAAAATGTTCATTCAAAACACTTTGCTGTAGTCCAGCGCAGTACTGTTCTAGTTTTTACAGTCCTTTCGTGAAATCTAACGTCTAACGGCATACATTCTGTGTTCAATAAAGAGCATCACGTAAATAAACAATCAGTTTTGTGATATTGTTAACAACGAAAACTGCAATTCCTAAACAAACCAGAATGTAGAATTCCCAAATGCTATTATGTAACCTGTATGAGTATAACTAACGTAAATAAAATGTAAACCTAAATCAGGTGTTATAAGTCACTGAATCCCAGCGTAACTAAAACAAGAAAATAAATAAAAACAAACAATTATTAGGGAAATCTCCTTGTTATCAACAATAATGAACTAGCGAGAGCAGGTGCATTCTGCTCGGACTCATTGAAGAAAGAAAACAAGCTCCCAATTTGTCGATTTTGTCAAAACAAAGGCAAGCAAATAGTGCTGTAAATTGAATCATAACTTTCACATAGCTGTGATGGTTTATTTTCTTCAGAAAAACATTATCATGGAATGAATTGAGGGCCCATGACTTGATCACAAAAATAATTTTATTCCTGTACCCAGAAACTTTTAAAACGTTATATTACTCGAGTAAAAAAATGTCAATTTTCACCAAATCACCTCTTATTTATCACGTACCCCCTGAAGCTCTCTTACCCAAAAAACAACTCAAAGCGTTCATTTGTCGGGTGCTAACCGGATACCAAATTTGAAGATGATATCTCAACTCGTTGGAAAGTTATTGTGCCTATTAACAAACAGACGTACATGTCGACAGACCGACAGACGGACAGACCGACGGACAAAAATGTTTTCGTTCCAGAATCAAGTTGTATATATGTTTTGAGACTTTTTACGCCGTTTTAGCAAAAAAACTCGAATTTTTTGTCAACAATATTCCGCCCCCACACATTCAACCCCTAATTTAATTTCAGCACAGAATACCAGATGTTTGATGAAATTACAAGTTTTTTAATACATAAACCCTAAAACGTTATAATACTCGAGTTTTAACGAAATAATATCAATTCTCACCAAATCACCCCTCATTCGTCCCCTACCCAATAAAGCGATTTTATCCAAAAACAATTCGAACCATTCGTTTGTCCAGTTCTATCTGTATGCTAACTGCTAAATTGGATCCGATATCTCAATTTGTTCTAAGGTTAGCGTGGCTACGAACAAACAGACATACAGACCGGCAGCCAAAAAAAATTCGTTCCCAAATCATGTTTTCTATATGTTTTGATACTTTTTACGTTTAAGCGAAAAAATTTTTTTGAAATTTTTGTCGCCGATGCGATACTTTCTCACGTTGTGACGATGTGGTAGTAAAAGAATCTGATAATAAGCGCGGCCATCAACATTGCGGTTATTGTATATGGTGAAGCGTACCGTGGAAATTCCACACCGGATCAGGAACTCTAATTGGCCTCATGGTATTTTTCAGAATTTTCTAAAAGTATAGATTTGTTTCTTTTAAGTACCGACCAGTACGCTTTTGGTAATGAATCCAAATTAAAGACTTATTTTTTGGCATTGGTATCTTAACTTTTGTCGCCAAAATGTAAAATAGAGCGATAAATTCAACTTGTTAAATTAGGGAATGCACAAACTACTGGCCAAGTGACTCTCTTGTTAGTACATCCAAGAGATTGAGAAGTTGTAACGCTCACAGAATTTGAGTCTGAAAACCATTCGACAAGGCTAATATTTTTAAAGAAAAATTTGCTGTTATTAGAGTTGTAGTTAAGAGCGACTAATATACGCATTAAAATTTAATACGTAAAGTGGAATAAAAACCTCAAGACATATAATACGGTATTCCCAAAATTCACAAAATGGATTGTTGTCAGCAAATGCCCTATAGAGCATCAAATTTGAAGCTAGTAATAATCTCAGGCCCTATTTTTATAACCGTGATGCTGTTCACTGCACGTGGCAGCAATTTAAGATTGTTTTAAAAGCGTGACGTGTACTCTTGAAGCGAGTGCTTCAATCCCGAAGCGAGACGTAATGTAGGGGGGTGCGAAGAGAGAACTGACACGAGCGGACGTAACAATACATTTGGCTGTGAAGCATCGTTGAAACAGTCTATAAAAAATATTCAGGAGCATTCACACTACGAGGTTCTATAGTAGTATTAAGGAGTGCCTGACTGAATAATAATAACGACCGTTTTAAGCAAGGTTTTGTGGCTACAATGCATTGATATTAAATATTCCAGAGAAATGGAAAAGAACATTTATAAAATTAAGAAATTATTAAACACTATGGCAGATGCTCAAATTGTGCCCCATTTACTTCTATACACAAAGCTGTGCGTCGTAATAAACTAACTTCTATGTCGCAATCATTAGAAGAAATTATTTTAATTCCGCATACGTTTTTGGGAGACAGTCAGCAACCTGAGTCCTACCTTATCGTCACTATCTAACGTTGGCTCCGACCTGTGGACGTTATCTACCGCTATAAGTGGATCATAGCTCTCAACTGTAGATAATTAACTTTCCCGATATTCTCTTCCTTTTGAAAGTGAACAAGTCAATTCAAGTTCCAGACTGTAAATTAGGCTGAATAATTTATTTTGATAGGCTGTTAATTGTCTGTGCAGTATAATAAACATATAAACTTTGATTCTAACAATTTGAGAATTGATTTAGTTTTAATTTTGTTATATAAATAAATGTGATAAATAATGAAATAATGTGGCCATATATCTTTAATAAGGCAAACTGCTTCTCACTTGAGATAAATTCACCTGATATTGAGTGGTCGTACACTATTTTCCTATTCTTGACTAGAAGTAAAGTTAGGAATATAACTACTCACTACCTTCACAAATAGGGGTAGTAGTTCTACTGTTCTTATGAAGTAAATCTATGTAAATAAATGGTAACGTTACATAATTTCGAAAGTTTAGGAATTAGTTGGAAGAAATAGGAAATGAGTTTTGTAAGTAAATTCCATCTACAAGCCAAGCGTGCCTAATTAAATTTGTTATATTTTTGATTAAAATGTGTTTTTGGTTTGAAGCAATCCTTAACAATTGTTATTTTTATTTATTAATTAACACTTTTTAATAATTAAAGAACAGACCACCTGCTGATGTTTATAAACACAACATAAACAATTATTATTTTACAGGTGGTGGCATCCCACTATCTTTATTTTTATCTAAATAACTTAAGAGAACTACCCTGTCTTTTTGTCTGTGCGTGTACATACAACGCAGGGTACTCTATAACCTGATAGGCAGTTTGTCTGCGAAATTTTGACTAAACAAAAATAACTCAGTGGCAAAATGGATAACTACTCTTATATTAATTAAAAATAGTGGTGTAAATTGAATCATAATTTTCCCATAGCTGTGGTAAGCTACTCTCCGCAGAAAGACATTCTCTTGAAATGAGTTTAGGGGCCGCGCCTTAACCACAAATAAAATATTCCTATTCCGGCACCCATAAACTTCTGAAACGTTATATTACTCGAGTTTTAACGAAAAAAATCTCAATTTTCATAAAATCACCCCTCATTTATCCCCTATCCCCTGAAGGGATCTTACTCGCAAAACAAAAAAAGGCGATCCTTAGTCGGGTGCTATCTTAATACCAAGTTTGAAGATGATATCTGAATTCGTTCTAAAGTTATTGCGCCTACTGACAGACAGGCATACAGGCCGGTAGACCGACCAACCGACAGACAAAAAAAAAATTCGTTCTAGAATCAAGTTTTCTATATGTTTTGAGACTTTACGCGGTTTTGGCAAAAAAAAAGTTTCGAAACTTCTGTCATCGATATTCCAGCCACACAAATTCAACCCCTAATTTAGTTTGAGCACAGAATACTAGTTCTTGCATGAAAATGAAAGTTTTCTTTTCTAATAAACGAACCTTAAAACGTTATATTACCCGAGTTTTAACGAAAAAAATGTCAATTGTCACCAAATCACTTCCCATTCATCCCCTACACTCTGGAGCCAGTTTACCCAAAAACAATTCGAACCGTTTGCCGGGTGCTAACTGTATACCAAATTTGAAGAGTATAACTCAATTTGTTCTAAAGTTATCGTGGGTACAAAGAGACAGGCATACAGACCGCCAAACCGACAGACAAAAAAAAAGTTCAGTCCCGAATCATGTTTTCTATATGTTTTGACACTTTTTGCAACGTTTAAGTGAAAAAATATATTAAAATATTTTTGCCGATGCCATACTTCCACATGTTGTGATGCTGTGGAAGTAATAAAAGTGGCGGTACAAAATCCGTTTCACTTTTAAAGTTTGATGCGAAGTTATTGGTTAAAGAATTTTTGGTCCATTATTTGCTGAGGGCACACTGATTGATTAAAGGTAGATGGAACTTATGGCTGCAAGCATAAATAATTCATTAGACGAACTGGGTCTTATAAGCAGATAGAGTCTGGATTTTTAGCAGGAGATAACAGACATATTTACAACGACAAAGATGGTTTTATCAGCTTCTAAATACTATTTTTGGGAACAAATGGCCCTACTCAGTGATCTCTCCGAATCCCAGACCCAACCCTGCTTGAGTTCTTTTTCTGAGGTTATTGACGCCTTATAGACTAGACTAAGGTAAAAGCTAAACCAGCCATATGATAAGACTACATTGAAGACAGTTTGCGCAGTGCAAAAACGGACACAAAACTATATTGAAGAACGTAGTGGTGCTTTTATGGACATTTTTAAAAACAAACATTTGATTTTATTTTCTTTTGTTATGACTTGGGGTATCAAATGAAGTGTGTAAATTTAGCTTAATTGTTTCAGTTTGGGTTTCATAACTTCATTAATTTTCATCCAAGGAGAAAAAACATGATAAGCTTTTTAATTAGAAACTTGAAGGTTTACCAGAAGGCAATATAATATATAGAAATGCCCTTAAAAAGTGGTATTTTACTTGCAAACTCTAAACCACGATGCTTAACTTTTTTGCATTTTTAGCGAATTTTTTTTAAAAATCCACACGATAACTCAAAAAGTTATTAACTGATCTTGATGAAACTGGGCGAGACTCTGTCTTCCTATGGGACCATTTTTTCTAAAAAAAAAATTTTTCCAAAAAAAATTGTATCTCCAAAAATAACAAAATTTTGTTGATGAAATTTGTTTGGTATATTGCCCTCGTGAATACGTTGCTATGTAACAAAACTCCACTTTCTAGGTTTATACAAAATTTAGTTATGCAAATTTGAAGCATTTAATGAAAATTGGCTCCCATAACGCACTTGCTGCGTCCCAAAATTTTTCTATATTAACGAGCGTGGAGAATATTACTAGCTACTAATGCAAACAATTATGTATATTTAAAAATACCAAAGGTTGCGATACAGAAGCCTAATTTGAATAATCCCGTATTTGTAAGGCTTTTTTCGAAAATTAATAATTTTTAGGGAAAATAAATTGTATAATTTAGAGAAAAAAAAACAAATAGGTTATAGTGGTGCATTCCAGAAACGCATTAAAAGGAACTAACATTAATCAAACTTACAAAAATTTGAAATAATGGATGGTATTTTCTATAGAAATCGCACAGTAATATAAACGCTTTAAGGTTATGTAATTAATGTTCTGCAAAATTTTTACACTTCCTTATGTTACCCAAATATTGTTATTTGATAATTTTAGAACCCACTGGCTCCCAAAGTATATTATCCCAGATATGAAGTACTATTGAAGTATTATTATTCTTTAATCATAAATTAAACAGATTCAGATATTGTTTTTTAGGCACCTCAGGTATATATAGAGGTTATGTGATGAACGAAATAAGTACATTATAAGTGTTATACGTATATAGTAAATAACGAACTTATCTGATTTATGTTAACTCTGGCCTAATGATAAGATAGCTTCGTGTGGTTAAAACACTGACTTACCTGGTCTCCCATTTTTTACTAGCACTAAAACAAGAAGGGACACAAATAGCCTCATTTCGTATTTGCAATAGTTTGCCTCATATTATTATAATCTTTATTTTTTCATAAGAAATATAAACACACGATGATACGCAAGAAGATTTAATTGTGGATTTAGCGGTTATCTAAACCAGGCGTAGTCACTAATTTAAATAATTTATATGTTAGTCATTGAGTACACAAAGTGTTTCCAGCAGAAAATGAAATATATTATGGAAATAAATTTTACATATTATACTATTTTCCAACTTTCATTACTATTTATAGTGAATCTCCTCAGATAAAATTCACTAATGGGGAGATCTCCACTTTTGAATTTTGGGAAAATGACTTCAAATGAGTGCGATCTAGGATCCCTAGAACCCATATCCGTGGTCAGTTTCAATATATATATATATATATATATATATATATATATATATATATATATATATATATATATATATATATATATATAAACAGGGTGGTCCACTTCGGGTAAAAGCCCAGTTTTCAATATTAAACTCAGTTTATTCAAAAAAGTTTCAACTGAAAGTTGTTCCTATCAATCAGCTGCATAATTCAAAGATACTTTAATTTACACAGGCTGTTCATTTTCTTCGTGGCAGACCAAACTTACCTTTTTTTGAATAGAACACTGTGTATTTTATATCATTTTTTAAAAGACGGTATTGGGATAAGCAAATTTATTCCCACATGATGGGTCTAGACGCAACCGTTTCAGAGTAATTCATTTGTCTATTAAAAATATTGATCTAGTTTGGTGCGTAAATACTTCGCTACCGGACAATGTTTTGGCTGCATATTCCCTGGAGTTAATTTTATACACTCCTCACTATAACAAAATCCAACATGGTAATTCTTAATGTAACCTGCCTATACGGAGTGTTAAATTTCGCAAAACATTAATTTTCTCGAAAATTTCAAATAGAACGCCCTGTATATTAGAACGTTATTAGATGCGCATTTTCATGGCCTTTTCAGCAATACCACATTTGATGACATTATTTTCAACGGTTTCAAAGATATAAAGCATTCATTACGAAATTTATCATTTTCCAATATTTATGAAATTTATCTCAAAACCTAAGGGCGGCTTTGACAACGCCACTTGACTTTTGAAAAAATAACTAAATTATTGACAGGGAGCTTTCTTAGTTATCCGCTTTTTTCTTGATATCAGCATGTTTTTTGCTGAAAAGCTTATGTCAATGCTGTACGTGATTGCTGAAAGTGATGTAAATTTTGCCTTGGCAAAGAGAATCTATAGGCAGAAATACCCTATTCGATAACAACCTCATTTGAAAG
This sequence comes from Tillus elongatus, assembly GCA_964006375.1. NCBI lineage: Eukaryota > Metazoa > Arthropoda > Insecta > Coleoptera > Cleridae > Tillus > Tillus elongatus. Next base: position 91,216,271 of record OZ023266.1, read on the forward strand.
CATTTAGATTGGTGAAAGCTCGTTTTGATGCATACGGAAGTGTACAGTATCGGGCTCCCGTAAGAAACACAACTGTTCTAAATAAAGGTACGTCTGTAAACATCATAGCCTCAGTCATTGAAAATCCACATATCAGCGAGCGACAATTTGCTTCGAATTTATATATCAGTAAAACTTCTGTTCAAAGATGTTTTAAAGAAAGTATCACCCATATCATGTTAGAAAAGTTCAAGAGCTGTCTGCAAGCGATAAGCAGCAAAGATTGCATTTTTGTATTTGGGCTCTACAGAAGGACAACCAGGAACCAGGATTTCTTGCAAAAGTGCTATTTACAGATGAAGCAAATTTTTTAAACTGTGGAGGATGTACATGTACATGTACAATTTGCATTATTATGCTAATATAAATCCACATTTTTCGTGGCTAGTGGATTGTCATCATAGGTGGTCCATAAATGTGTGGGCTGGAATTTTGGGTCCGTATTTAATCGGACCGTATTTTTTCGATGAGACTCTCACTGGTGTGTGTTATCTAAATTTCTTGGATAATGATCTATCAGAGCTGTAAGAAGAAATTCCTCTACAACTCCAGGGTGCAATGTGATATCAACACGATGGAGCGGATCCACATTTAAAAGGAGCTGATGGAGCATTTTTAAACCATAATTTTGAAAAACGGTAGATAGGTCGAGGTGGACCAACACCTTGGACAGCAAGATCTCCTGATCTTTCCAAAATAGATTTCTTTTTGTGGGGTGACATTAAAGGTAAAGTGTATGCGACTCCAGCAACAACCAAGAACATGCGTGCAAGGATTTCAAAGGCTATCAATTATATACGCAAAACATTGTTGAAGGTGCAAAACAATTTAAGACAGATATTACAAATTTGTATCGATAATGACGGCTCCCAACTTAAACATTTGCTGCGTTGAATTTTTGTTGTTTATTTTGTGAATTTCGCTTTGCTATTTTACATCACACACACACCTTAGTTTTTTATGCATTACGAATTAAGGATATCACGTAAACTATTTGAAAATGATATAAAATACAGGGTGATGCATATTAACGTTGAATGTATATAAAAATGTCTAATTCCGTAATTGAGCCTTAATATCTTTTAAAACGTTGAAAATAATGTCATCAAAGGTGATATTGCTAACAAGGCCATGAAAATGCGCATCTAATAACGTTATAATATACAGGACGTTCCATTTGAAATTTTCGAGAAAATTTAGGTTTTGCGAAATTTAACACTCTGTATAGCCAGGTTATATTAAGAATTACCATCTTACATTTGGTAATCGTGAGGAGTGTATAAAATTAACTCCAGTGAAAATGCAGCCAAAACATTGTGCCGAATCGAAGTATTTACGCACCCAACTAGCCCAATATTTTTAATAAACAAATGAATAACTCTGAAACGGTTGGGCCTAGACCCATCATCAATTTGCTTGTCACGATACCATTTTTTTTTAAATGATATAAAATACAGGATATTCTATTTAAAAAAAGGTAAGTTTGGTCTGCCACGGAGAAAATGAACACCGTGTGTAAATTAAAATATTTTTGAATTACGCAGCTGATTGATAGGAACAATTTTCAGTTGAAACTTTTCTGATAAAACTGAGTTCAATATGGCAAACTGGGCTTTTTCCGTGAAGTGCACCACCTGTATATATATATATATATATATATATATATATATATATATATATATATATATATATATATATATATATATATATATAGGCATGTAGCTGTCACACCGATAGCTCAAAAAATAAGCGACCGATTTTGGTAAAATTTAGCACGTACCTTCCTTTTGTAAGTGGCTTGCATAAGTTTGTTACCCAGGAAAACAGAACCCGGTTTTCCGGGAATATTTTAGGTTTCTTTTCGGAAAAAAATGTTATCTCAAAAAATATAAAAGCTATGGTAACCAAATCTGGTACGCAAGTTTACGATATTAAAAGGAAACTACCTACCAAAATTTATATTTTAATATTAAAAGAAAAACGTTATAAAATGATATTTGGTGCCAGATCATTTCTATGAAAATTCACTACCATAACGCAGTTGCTGCCTCCAGACTTTTTTGGAGTTGATGAAACTTAGCAAGTCAGTACAAGTCAGTTTCAATTTATATATATATATATATATATATATATATATATATATATATATATATATATATATATATATATATATATATATATATATATATATATATATATATATATATGTATATATATATATATATATATATACCGATAACCCAAAAAATGATGGTCAGCTTTTGATAAAATTTGACATGTATCTTCCTTTGGTAAGTGGCTTGGATAAGTTTGTTATCCAGCAAAATCGAGCCAAGCTTTCGGGAACATTTTGGGTTTTCTTTCGGAACAAATATCCATCTCAAAAAATAGAAAAGCTATGGTAACCAAATTTGGTACGTAAGTTTACCATATTAGAAGGAATCTATATACCACAATTTATATTTCCATGTTACAAGGAAAAAAGTTATAAACAAATATTTGGTGCCAGATCATTTCTATGAAAATTCACTACCATAACGCACTTGCTGCGTCCAGACTTGTTATATTTTAATTGAGTGCTATATTGTGTAGTCTGAAGTTTGCAATTATCACTGCGTAATTATATATGTATATATATATATATATATATATATATATATATATATATATATATATATATATATATATATATATACAGTGTGAAAAAAACTATGGACTACCCCTAATAACTACATTATTGTTCATTAATTGTTGTTGCTCTTACTTAGTGAAACTGGTCCATACTACACACAGACTTGGAGACTACTTCTCTATTTTCACTGTGGGTTTCGTTTCTGTAAGTGAAAGGTGTAGCCAGCGCGGAAGCTAACTGGAGCACTTATGAATTCTAGATGTTATCGTATCTTCTTCAACGTTTCTGTTACAAGTTTTGCTGCCAAGCAGTCACAGAAACCTTGAAGAACATCCGAAAACATCTAAGATTCACAAGGGACTCTTGCTCCAATTAGCTTCTGCGCTGACTACGCCATTCACGTACAGAAACGAAACCCAACAGTAAACCCAGAGAAGTAGTCTCCAAGTCGGTATGTAGTGTATTATTTTTTTTTGAAAAACACGTCAATTTAGTTTTTATTTAGCCCACATTTTCATCTAATCATTCACTCATTCATCTTTTCATCGATGGCCGTCAAAAGTATGACGTCATCGACATTTTTTTTTATTTGCAGTATGCGGCTTGTGATACATCATTTTAAAGCTCTTATCTCGCGTAGTATGCTCCTAAATGTTGGCGCCATTCTATTATGCATTTTCAAAACGGAAACTTTTTTTCCAGAAAAAATATTATGTGTTTGTGTAAAAACTGGTTTGGTAAGGCTTTAGACGAGTCCATTAGCCATAAAAAAATTATTCAATTTAGAATAAATGACAAAATTTTCTGATTTTATTGTGAAGGCAACTGTTTAATATGTTTTTAAGTTATGAATATGAGTAGGTTATGTCTCTTTTGTTATTTGAAAAAAAAATATGGAAATAATACATATCTAAATTTTGACGAGGTAAGCAAACTCTTTAACCAAGTCAATCCATATCGAACGCCGAAAACACAGTCCACGGTTTCTAAAATTTTAAGAAAATATGAAGAACATAGCTGTGTTAAAAATTGCCTAATAAAAGTGGAAGACCTACAGTAAATATCGAAATCCAAATTTTTCATCAAATACTTTTTTCTCAGATAAGGACACATTTTACCTTAACGGAACGGCGAATAAGAAAAATTGTGGATACTGGTCCAAAGCGAATCCACCATGGAGTCAAGAAGCTCATAGCCAATCACCCGAAAAGCTCAATGTATGGGCAGACATATTAAAAGACAAAATGGTAGCGTCATTTTTCTTTGAATCTGATTCAAATAATTCCGATATACCCAGTGCAGAAATTTGGCTACAACAAGATGGTGCTGCAGCACACTATGCAAGAGACTTTCAGACTATCTTAATTTGGAATTTCCGGGAAAGTGGATTGGCCGACAAGGTCCTGTTGAATAGCCAGCCAGATCACCTGATATGATACCTCTGGACTTTTTTGTAGGGTTATTGAAATTTAAAGTGTTTTGATGACTTAAATTGCCGAAAAAGAATGGAAATGAAAAAAATTTCACCTGAAACAATGCACAATGTTCAAGAAGAGTTTGTTTCTAAAGTTGGACATTGTGAAGGAGTTAACGGACAACATTTTCAGCATTTACTAAAATAATCCATATGGTTATTTGTATTTATTTATTCAATTACAATTGACATACATATATGTGAAAACTGGAACCTGTGATGAGCACTAATAAGTACACTTGGAGAACACCCAAATCACCACAACACATATTTCAGAGACCTTACGATCGTTTCGTTGACCAAGTCAACATCTTCAGAGGAAGAAAAATTCTAACATAAAAAACTAGATCCCGTATATTTATATCGCGTAAAAGAAAACGAACTAGTCCGAAGGAAAGTTGTCGTCCAAGAACGATCGTTTGTTTATTGCGCAGTGAAACAGGTCGGAGACCTGCTTTAATCTTTTGGTCGACAAATTTATGACCCTTATCTAATATAGGTTTAAAAAGGACCGGCGTTCTTTGAAGAAACACCACGTTTCCCTTCGATCTAGAAATTTACTATGTGGATATTGGTTTATGCCGATAAAAACGGCTAGTTTCAATTTCTTAGTAAATAGATTGATAAATTTTCCGTTGAGTAAAAATAGATTTAATACAGAACTAAAATACATAAAACATGTGGCGAGATATAACGGTTACTCGGATGGTTTAATAGACAAATTAGTTAACAAACACAGAACAAAGAAGTTGATATCTGAATGTACGACATTTAAGAATGATAAAATCGAGAAAAAATTTGTATGTTTACCTTATGAACTACAAATCACAAAGGGTTTGGAAAGTATTTTTAAGAAAGCCGATTTACATTTGACGTTTTCGACGAAAAGTAATTTAAAAAATTTGTTGGGTAATACGAAAGACAAAGACAAAGTCACTGAAATGTCCGGAATTTATGAGATTGGTTGCAAAGATTGTGATCTTAAATACGTGGGACAAACTAGGAGAAACATAGCCACCAGATTTCGTGAACATCTCGCACAGTTACGATATGGTACGGTAGACAAATCTTGTGTGGCACAACATATATGGGATAATAACCACCACATTGACAAAGAAAATTTGAAACTTGTCAAAAATATCAGACATCAAACTATGCTTGATTCATTAGAAAGTATTTTTATATTAAGGTCTATTAAGAACAAAACTTCATTAAATCGTGCGGCACCTGTAATCTCTAGCCCATTGTTTGCTCTTTGCATTTGAACGCTTAAATACTCATAATTAGTCTGGTAGAATAATAAATTATTGTCAATAACTCGACCGGTTTATACATATACTAATCACTATGTTTGTTTTCATTTAAATACCTGTTCGGTTTTTATATCTTTGTAGTCAATATAAATATTTTCACGTAGAATTAAAATCAATATATAGTTTTTGTGTAGTATTTTAGTTGAACTATTTTTACTTTGTTAAAGGTAGCACGTTGAGACAGACATCTGGGTTTTAGTTTTCTATTTTTAAAAGAGATGATTTGAGTTTATGTTGTTTATCTCACCAGATGTCTTTTATCGGCATAAACCAATATCCACATAGTAAATTTCTAGATCGAAGGGAAACGTGGTGTTTCTTCAAAGAACGCCGGTCCTTTTTAAACCTATATTAGATAAGGGTCATAAATTTGTCGACCAAAAGATTAAAGCAGGTCTCCGACCTGTTTCACTGCGCAATAAACAAACGATCGTTCTTGGACGACAACTTTCCTTCGGACTAGTTCGTTTTCTTTTACGCGATATAAATATACGGGATCTAGTTTTTTATGTTAGAATTTTTCTTCCTCTGAAGATGTTGACTTGGTCAACGAAACGATCGTAAGGTCTCTGAAATATGTGTTGTGGTGATTTGGGTGTTCTCCAAGTGTACTTATGACATACATATTTTCTTTGTTGTGTTCCTCTCATCATTTCTTACCTAACATAATAAAACTAGTATTAGTCGGATTTAGTGCAATTGATAATTTAAAACAATACTCTATAGTACCTTTCAAGAAACAAAATCACAGAATTTAGTCATTTATTTGGAGCTGCTTAAAAAAAATTTCTGAAAAAAAAGATCGACACTTTGTAATACGATCGCGCAAAAATTTCATTCGTTTGCAGCCGTCAATGAAAAAACAAATGAATTAGATAAAAAAGTAGGCTAATTGAAAACTAATTGAGTGTTTTTCAACAAAAAAACGTAGTTATTAAGGGTAGTCCATACTTATTGTCTACTTACACACAATATATATATATATATATATATATATATATATATATATATATATATATATATATATATATATATATATATGGAACCAGTCCTAGGTGTGAATACTCGTAGGCGATTTGGATTGCTATAATTATAACTGTTTGAGGCAAAGATACCTGCTAGGCAAATGTAATTACATTATATTTTTTACGATAACTATTGGAAATTTAGTTTAAATTTTTGTCTTATGGAATTTCTTGAGCTCCTGTATCACTAAGAAGATGACACTGATGACTACGAACCGTATAAGTACACCCAGACAACCCAAATCACCACAACATATTTTTAAAGACCTAACGATTGTCTCACTAACCAAGTTAGCGTCATCAAATGATGAAAAATTATGTATGTTAATTTTGATTTGGGGTCTCCAAGTTTAACTATTAGTGCTGATTACAGGTTTCAATCTGCGAATCGTATGTTGTTTTCCGGATGAAGTTGCTTAAGCTTGAAGACTAAGTCTCTTCTTACTTTTATCTTTCACTGTTGTCGATAACAAAGTATATTTTCCCTATTTCACCGATTCTGATAATAAATCTCCAGTACAATTTATTTTATAAAAAATCTACAAATTACAATTTCTTTTAGATGGTATGACGGGTTTCACTACACAATACTTGTATCAGATACCGTATAAATCTGATGGCGTGACTCGCCACACGTTCTCTGATTTATGAGCATAGAACTGTTCTATTTCAAAATCGTTCAAAAGAAAAATAGATTTATGTTTGCAGTTGACTGTTCCAGTACAGCTGCCATTTCGTAGTAAATTTTTCGATTCGTACTTGCAGTAAGATCGTATGTCGTTGAGGAGTCTTGTTACTCGAACAGTTACTCTAGTAATTTTTATTTGTTTCTCTAGCCTTTAGTCTTCTTTGCAGATATATAAAAAGTAAACTAACTTTTTCAGCTTGCGACAAGTATGGCCCTACGTTTCCCCAAGTCTTTAGAGTTTCAGCCTTTTCTAGACAAGTGTTATATTGGAGTACACTTTGATGTTCAGATAGCTTCATTTTATTGGTTCGGTGAATGACAAAGCCAATACAGGGCCTGGTGGTTGCTGTGTTATAGTTATTAAGATATCAAGGGTATTATAAGGTTGATAATGCGCGAGGTCGGCTGAGGACAGTCGGATAAGGTTTTCCGGGAATCTCTTGAGTTGTCTTTCTAACAAAATATTTATCTCCAAAAATACAACCCTGTTTTGATGCAATTTGGTTGATATATTGCCCCGGTAAAGGCCTTACTACATAACAAAATTAAACTTTCTAGGTTTATAGAAAATTGAGTAAGTCAAATTTGACGCATTTAATGAAAATTTGCTACCATAACGCACTTCCTGCGTCCTGAACTTTTTATAATAATTTGATTCTATTTATACTATTAAAGCCAAGGTTGTGTGAAAATACATCACCCCAGCCGTAACCAAGAAACAAATTTTGTTTACCAACAGATGTCTAAACTGTGTGAAGTCTTAGTTTTTATAGCACCCTAGGATCTGTTATTTGAAAATAACGCCCTAGGGTATTATTTATATCTTAACTTATCTGAAAATTTATTGATTATAGTTCGATAACAGGCTAGTGGGACATTAGTTCTTTAAACCTTTTGTGCCAGCTGTCCATATATTTTTTTGACGTAATATTGTTTTATCTATTTGACAAAGTCAGAAAGGTGTATTGTGTAAAAACGATTTACTTCCACATCGTCTTGAAGGTATGTAAGTATAGTAGCGCGAACGAAAAATCGACTCTTTTTTTACCGTAAACGTCGTAATATATCAATACATATAAAACACACCCCTTATACGAAGGAAAAAATATGACGGTCTGGAGGTCGGTCTGTCCGTTAGATCTCACGATAAATTTTGAAGGGATTGAGTTATCGACCTCAAATTTTGTACACAGACAGCAGTCCACCAACGTTCGGATCTTCTTGAAGCCAGAAAAAAAGGCGAGATATAGGGAGTTGGTTGATTGAAATTGGCACTTTAACATTGAAAATCGTATAATATTTCGTTTTATTATATTTTTGAGAACATAAATGTAAATATTACAACGGACCTGAAGTTTAATTAGGCGCTAGTCATGTAGGGATGAAATTTAAAATTCTTTTGTACTTGAGCCATCGACATCGAAATTGGTACACAGGTAAGTAAAATCGCTTTAGAAGAGAGGGAAGAGATATGGTGTGCATTGGGGAAAACTGATAGTTTCGTATTGTAAATGGAGTTCCATATCGTTTCAATACTTTATGGTTACAGAAATAAAAATATCACTAAACATTTGACATTGTTTCATGAAATTTAAGTCTAAGTTGTTGTGGGGGGGGGGGGGGGGGGGGTGTATTTGGGGTGTTAAAATATTAATTTTCTTTGTAATTAAGTTATCTCCATCTCCAACCTCATTTCATGAAAAAGTCTTTCTGGGAGAGTATATAATCGCAGCGGTGTGAAAGTTATAATTCAATTTGCTGCACTACTTTTTTGCAGTATCAGAAATTGAACTAGACCATAATACTGCCAAAAGCCTCTTGTTTTTAGGAATTAAAAAATAGCTTTTATGGAAAAAAACACTACAATAGCTGAAAAATAAAATGATTGACAAAATTTGCACATATGTTTTTTTTTTTGTAAATGGCTGCGACAAATTAGCTAGTTTTTTCGAAACATGCTTAATATATGACAGATTTATATTCACTTATAATTTGTCGCTTAGCTAAAGAATTCAAAATGACGGGAGCAGTTTATGTAAAAAAAAATTGCAAGCATAAAATCTTTAAAAAACCTTTAATTAGTGATTTGGGCTATACGCCATCATTTTAGTTAAAATAAAGTACTTAACAACCAGATAAATTCGATTACTCCATCTGGAAATATGGATAGCGTGTTTATGTAAAAAAATTGCAGGCATAAAATTTTGAAAAACCTTTCATCAAGTGATTTGGGCTATACGCCACCATCTTAGCTAAAACAAACTACTCAATAACAAGATAGATTAGAATACTTCAGAATGGTTTTGTCGTCTTGACAATTTTGAAATTAAATTGTTACTTTGCCATTAGTTTAGAACATTAAAACAGAAAATATGTTTAATGGGCTTAAAAAAAGTAAACAAATTTTTGTTTGCTTCTATACTTAAGTAACTCATTTGAAAATGCCGGCCACATTCTTCGAACAACATTTTATTCGAGCCGAAACGTAACAAATGCATTAAAAAAATCTCAGGGTATAATTCATTAATAAATGTTACCCTTACTTAATTAAATCGTTCTAAACAAATACAGATTTCGAGACTTCTTCTCAGGATTCGCAAGTGCTCTTTTCTTCTCTGGAACCGGTATCACCTTTTACGGCACTGTCAGGTAGAAAAAAAAGTAAATTTACATATGCGCATGTGTGACAACCATATATGAAGATCTAGGGCAACGTTAGAGTATCTTGAACAAAAATTTTACAAAAACAAAATAAAAATGGAAATGGCTTCTTTAAAATATTCATGTGATGTATGTAAATATTTAACATGAAATTTATGTCAACTTATCATAAAAATAATTATCAAAACAACAATGATCATAATAAAATAACAATCAAAAGTAATAGCAATGGAAGCAGGATGTGTTTAACGAAAATTTAGACATGCATCAATCTATTACATCATTAGAAATTGTAATACGGTTAAGCGTATTCTGATTGATATATTTAATTTAAAAGAAGAGTTTTTAAGAAAGTGCAATTAATAAAATCAACTAAATTATTTAAAACAAGCTTTATCTGTAAAGCCTCCAAAAAATCAACTTTGTGCTTGTTATTACAAAAATGTAGTAACTTTGTGCGGTTATTACTTTTGAGCTTAGGCAAAGTATATTTTATATTCCTGTATATTTTGTCAGTTTTAAAAATGTTATTGTCCTTTTATCCAATTGGCATTTGTGATTTCTTTTGTAACTGCCTTAGCAAATTGTGTCATAACCTATTTTGTCATTTTTGCTCAACCCAGTTATCTCAAAAGGAATACCATATACGTGAAAAAATATCCATTACTAACTACACAGTGTGTGTCAGCTAATGGTGAAAAATTACCTACATTAGATCTTAAATACGGCCTCCCTAAATCAACACACTTAGGTAATTTTATTTTGTTTGCTGATTATATCACTTTTATTTTTATTATACACAGACAACGACACACTATTCTCTATCATTAGTAGAATTAAAGATATTTTCCAGAATTGGTGTTCCAGTAATCAAACATAGCTTCAATAGCATAAACTTTAAATCTTTATTGTTTTCGTTGCGGCACCCTCTTTTCAATGGTGTTAACATTAAGTCTGTGAAATTCCGTGGAGTAATGGTTAACTGCATGCTAATTTGGGACGCAAGTTGCATCTATACATGTCAGAGGGCATCCTCTGGTATGTTTCTCCCGCGGAGTCTTTCGGACCAGGTCTCTACTCCCACCCTAACAAGTGCATACTATGTATGTGTAAATAGTATCCTGACTTATGCCATTCTGGTATGGGGACCATCGTCACACCCTGAAGTGTTTCTCGCAACTCAGCGAAAGGCATTTCAGATACTAGGCGGTTAAAAGTACCGAGATGACTACCGTAGCTACTTCTAAAGCTTTCAGATACTCACAATACCTTGTGTATATATTTTACAATGTCTTTTATGCGTTTAGTACTATGAATCAGACTTCACTAGGCACAGTAGCATTCACAGCCATCTTACACGCCGGGAAGATAACCTCGTGGTCGATTTGATAATTTAAAGAGAATACAAAATGGAACCAATCAATTTTGAATTCAATTTTATAACAACCTCCCCCGAAATATAAGAAATTTAGCTTAGAGTATATTTAAGTCGGTCATTAAGAACATCTTGATAAGTAATGCATTTGACGAATATTTTGCTTATCATGTAAAATAAACGCTCCCACGCGATGCAAATTTTTTGTGTCTTCAAATTGTTTACTTCGATGTGTAGATTTATTGGTTGACGCAGCTTTTATTTGTTTATTTTGATCTATGCTGCTGTCTTATATGCATGCTTGTGTGTATCCATCTAATCAATTTATATGGTTTTTTTAAGTAGATTTTGCTTGAATGCATTATATATATATATATATATATATATATATATATATATATATATATATATATATATATATATATTGATCTGTGTAAGGCACTACTATGTAAAGAGACCAACAAATAATTATTCTTATTATTATATAGCACCCCGAGAACAGTGTTGCTTCACAATAAACTTAGATCGTTTCTAGTAACATTCCTCAAAGACGGTATTAAATATTCAGAAACGTTGAATGGTGCATATTTTTTATAATTATTACCATCATAAAAGTTGGCCTAAACTAGTCAAAAATATTAATTTAGTCTTATGGTCGTCTCATTCAAAATATCACTTTTTGGTAGTAGTTATATAATGAACATATGCAGTTTCACATGTTACCTACTTATTATATTAGTTATATTATTATGGTATGTACTTTTATATAAAATATATTATATTTTTAACGGTACAATCTTTGGCAACATTCAAGCTAAAAATATTATTAATCATAAAATAAGATAGTTTAATCCTAAATAAATGAAGTAGGTTACCGCTTGAATAAAAACAATAACGAGCGAACCTGGTATATTGGTAAGCAAATAACACTCGTATCCATATCTCTGCCCTTTGACATTTGCCCAACCATAAATATTATAAGTGAGAAACACAAAAATCTGCTGGCTGTTCCAGTGACACCGTTATATTCAAGTCCTTATCAAATTCTAGTGCTTAGTAAATTTAGTAAACCAGAAATGTATCGATTTTCTTGACAATCTTCCTTTTTAATAATATACTTATTTCCCAAGATTGCCTCCGTATAAAAATCCATCAAATTTATTTTTATTAACAACTGTTGCGGTTTTTAAATAAATTTTGCATAAAAAATTCGCATTTAATTTATTGGAAATAATTTAACATATTTGTGACGTAGAAAATAAGTAGTATATTATAGCCATCTTTTTCGCTAGTTACTCACACAGAATCTCTACCATTTTGCTGCAACAGCTACTGCATATCCAGTTTACAACAAGGGCTACAAAACCAAAGCAACAGCAACATTCGAGTACATCATTTTTCTACACATATACATACCTTTACCATTATTTAGATAATTCTGTTCAAATCTCTTTGAACAACAAACCTAATCCTTTGTCCCAACACCTATTACGTTATCAACCGCATCTAACTTCACAAGATAACACTAACACTAACCAGTATCACTTCTTTTTTACATAACAGCTAGAAATTTTTTGTTTCCGGAAATATAAGATATTTTATTGATAACTAGTTAGCCTGATACCTTTCCATTTTTATAATAAAAATAGTTATAGATTATTCAATTTTCAAACAATTATCGGGCATTGAAATTTTTGCTAACATAGTAAAACCCTTATGTGATCAACTTCCTTCGTATGCCACTATTAAATTCAAAAAAGGACAATCGAATAATGACAATAATGAGCACCGCTCTGACAAATCAATTTGTTACCGATCAGGAAAATAATCATTTTGTCCATAAAATGATCTTAGAAGGTCGGCGAGTTGGACTAAAACGTATAGCAAAAACATCGCACATTTCCCATGGATGTGTATTCTTAATCACGAACTGATAATGGATAAGCTTTCTGCAAAACAAATTCCGAAATGCTTGAACGCTGATCAAAAGACGGGCTATCTTGACAAAGACAAAAGTAAATTATCACCGTTCTGAACAAATTTGCAACAGCTCATTTGCGACCTCCGTTACAAATTTGTATTTTCGATTTAATTTTCGCCAGTAGGACACACTTCTCGCCAGTAGGGCACACTTAGTGTGTAAGTGGTAGCTGCCCAATTGTCAACGTCACCTGAACGCGTGATGACTGAGTCATCCGGTACACCCTGCTAGCAAACGAACGAGGCTCTGGCGACCGAGCATTGGCGATATAACCATACGTCACAAAATACAGGACTAAATCCCTGTATAAAGTGGAGGAAGTCAACGGTATACCACTTCCGATATTTCTATCCCAACAGAATCACATGAACTGAATACATTTAACCCAAAATGTTCCGGAAGTTTAAATCGTGCCCCAATCGAATCTCCCGGGGGAACTGTGTTAAATAAGCATAAAAACGAGAGATTAAATTTGAGAAGAGAAGTCGAGATCGGCACCTGGAATGTAAGAAGCTTATACGAAGCTGGGAAACTGGGAAACTGGCCAACCTGATACAAGAAATGAAAAATACTCACTGAAAAAATTTCCAGATCTGTGATAAATTTCCTCCCCCACTCAGGAAGGATCGCATTGCTTAGAACACATGCCAAACCAATCAACATCAACTTTATTTAGGTGTATGCACCCACAGCCGATTCGCCAGAGGAAGAGATCGAGACACTTTACGAGGAACTGAAACAAATAACAAATACTTAAACAGGTTAAACATCAAGAGATAAACCTCATAATAGGAGACTTCAAAATTGGAGACGGAAGAGTCGAAGATATAGTGGGCCCTTATGGATTAGGAACCCGAAATGACCTGGGTGAACGCCTCTGCCAACTTTGCCAGGAGGTAAACCTAAAAGTAAGAAACACTTGGTTCAAGATGCCACCTAGGCGCTTGTACACATGGTGAGCTTCAGCCGATCGTCCAGACAACATCGTACGAAATCAGATAGATTACATACTAATTACAGTGGCGTCTCCTGACCAAAATGTTCGGGTGTGCGGTAACGAGTTACTGTTAGTGGCGATTTTAAAAATTATTAACACTAAATGTACATATATATATATATATATATATATATATATATATATATATATATATATATATATATATATATATATATATATATATATATTCGACCTATATGGGAATGATACGTAGATAAATAAATTAATTTCCCACTGCAACACTAACAAATTAAATTGTGACTTAAAACTTTAAAACACGAAAAGAACATGGAATTATTATCAAGCTCTTCTCTGCACACAAATTTGTGTTAGCGTTAGCACTGTCCGGAACGGGGTGAAAACTGTAAACATTAAAAGTAGTTCAATGTTAATATGGTACTAAATAATAAAATGTGTAAAAATCCTGGATGCAGCAAGTGCGTTATGGTAGTGAATTTTCATAGAAATGATCTGGCACAAAATATTTTATTATAACTTTTTATCTTGCAACATAGGAATCTAAATTTTGGTGTGTAGTTTAATTTTTATATCGTAAACCTACCTACCAAATTTGGTTATCTTATCTTTTTTAGTTTTTGAGATACAAATTTTTTTCGAATAAAAGCTCAAAATTTTCCCGGAAAACCTCGTCCGATTTTCCTGACTAAAGAAATTATCCAATACATTTACAGAAGGAAGGTACATGCCAAATTTTATCAAAATCGGCCGATTATATTTTGAGTTATCGGTGTGATACCTATGTATATATATATATATATATATATATATATATATATATATATATATATATATATATATATATATATATATATATATATATATATATATATATATATATATATATATATATAGTTTATTATTATATAAATAGTACAAAGCATCTTACAAATAAGTCTAAACTTGTGACTGCAAATGATGCAATTTTGACTAAATTTTAATCTAAATGTCAATTGTTCTAAAGTTCTGTCATCTGATTTCTAATCGCCAAAATTACCTCACCTCATTATGTACCATTACAATTTCTAGAAATATGGATGGTACTTGAAATCAGTTTCTTCATTTTAATCAAAAATTTCTATATTTTTAAACTTGACTCAAATTAAATTCTTATATATATATAAATTGAAACTGACCGCGGATATGGGTTCTAGGGGTCCTAGTTCGCGCTCATTTGCAAACAATTTTTCAAAATTCAAAAGTCGAAATCTCCCCATTAGTGAATTTTTTCTACGAAAATTTACTAAAATGTATTATAGTCTTTGATTCTAGAATACTGTGGTCCAGGCAAGCGCAGTTGTAATGTTTGTAAATAATGCTATCACAACGTTTGTTAAACCGGCGTTCCATTCATTTGTCTTGAGCGGTATTTTTACCGCTCACTGCAGTGTTAAAACGAATGGTATTTCCTTACTATTTTAAACACATGGGTGGGGGACTGTATTGTATACCAATACAGCTCTGTCGAGTGAAGTTGTTCGGAAATAACAACGCACACCTAACCCGAATTCATTCCCAGTTGCTATTGATCTACTCATATTTTCTGAATGAAGACGTGGTGCCGACTTCATTCCAAGTCACTATTAAGCGACTATTTATGAAATCAAATAAGTAAATTAAATCGATTGTCATAACATATGTAGTGTATTAAGACTAAGGGAAAAAGAAATAAAACATATTTAACTGTGCACATTTTAATTATATTTTAGGGTGTGCGGCGCACACCTAGCTCACTAGGAGAAATCGCCACTGATTAATTAATAGGAGTTTCGGAACATCAGTAAAAAGAGTATGTACATATCCTGGTGACGACGTTCCCTCGGACCATGTTGTCCTAGTGACAGTAGTCAAGACTAAGATTACAAACATCAAAACCCATATAGAACAAAGGAAGATAGATTACGATAGACTTAGAAGCTAAGATCTCAAAAACGAAATAATTGCAAAAATTAATGAAAGAATAATAACTCCCACAGAACCGAAGTTGGAAGAGAGTGCAAGCATAGATGCTATAGGGGAGAAATGGAGGAAGCCTTGATAAGGGTCGCAGAAGGTGAACTAGGTCATTAGCGGAAAACACAGAAACACAATTGGATGACAGCAGAAATTATGGCGTTTTTCGAAGAAAGGAGAAGATGTAAAAATCAAGGAAATCCAGAGAGCTATAAACACATCCAAAGAATTATTAGGGGGGAAATAAGAGCGGCAAAGAATGACTGGTTAAAGAAGCAATGCGAGGAGATAGAACAACTACATGAGCTGCACGATGAATTTAACATACACAGAAAAATAAAAGAGGCGTCCGGAGTTTACCGGAAGAGACACTTTTCTAATGTAGAAAACGAACATGGGGTAATTGACACAAGATGATCGGCAACGAAGAGTTATTTGGGAGGAATATATTAACAACCTTTTTGACGATAATAGACCTGATATAGAGGTTACGGAGGACGCAGACCTGTCTGGACCCCCTATCACCAAAGAAGAAATTGTAAGAGTAGTAAATACGCCAAAGGACAGAAAGACAGTTGGCCCGGACTGCATACCTGTCGAACTACTAAACATACTAGACGACAGGGGCATTTCCGTACTGCACAGAATATTTAACAAAATATATAACACGGGGGAGTTCATTTCTGAACGTCACACTGTCTGGGATTACCATAATTAAACGTTGAATGTAGCGGCTTCTCCTCCAGACACCAAACTTTACTTTACTCCCGACACGTTTCGACCCTCAAACAGGTCATCCTCAGGGGAAAATCTAAAAACACAAACAAGACAGGTCTGTCAGAAAAACATTAGTTTTTCCGGTAGGCAATTGTGCATCACCGAGCACAATGATGACAAGGTGATCCTCACAGAAAAGTCCACAGGTCACACAGAAGAAACACCGACCAACAGTCAAGTCAAAATCTAAAAACTATAGATACAGTAACCACAGTTAAAATATTAAATTGAACATGCAAACTACGTTAACAAAGTTAAAAGCAAAGTATCAAGCAACTAAAAAAGCACTGAGACACAAAAACTGTCAAAGTGTAATAACTGATAATTTGAACACTAAAATAAGCAAGTCTATTGTTGAGGCAATAGCAAAGCCAATGAGTGAAACTGACAAGTTAAACAACACAGCAGGCAGGCAAAGTTAAGCAAGAAACCCACTGAGAACCACTAGGGCAAAGAAACAAGTGAAAAAATGAACCATACTCACTTGAACAATTCTCAAAAAATTGAACTCGGAACTATACATGAAGGTTCCCACAGGTCACAACTTCATCCATTGTGCTAGGGGGCGTGTAATAATACCTTTGAAATAATGCCAGAAAAAGTGACACAAGGTGCACCGGCGCAGGTGCACCTTGTCCGTTTCAAGTTCACATAATGGCCGCCCTTCATCACGTTTGTTAAAAATCGCCGATCTTTCGCATTGATTTTTGTCGTTGAAGTCAATTTTTCTGGCATTATTTTAGAGGTATTATTACACGCCCCCTAGCACAATGGATGAAGTTGTGACCTGTGGGAACCTTCATGTATAGTTCCGAGTTCAATTTTTTGAGAATTGTTCAAGTGAGTATGGTTCATTTTTTCACTTGTTTCTTTGCCCTAGTGGTTCCCATTGGGTTTCTTGCTTAACTTTGCCTGCCTGCTGTGTTGTTTAACTTGTCAGTTTCACTCATTGGCTTTGCTATTGCCTCAACTATAGACTTGCTTATTTTAGTGTTCAAATTATCAGTTATTACACTTTGACAGTTTTTGTGTCTCAGTGCTTTTTTAGTTGCTTGATACTTTGCTTTTAACTTTGTTAACGTAGTTTGCATGTTCAATTTAATATTTTAACTGTGGTTACTGTATCTATAGTTTTTAGATTTTGACTTGACTGTTGGTCGGTGTTTCTTCTGTGTGACCTGTGGACTTTTCTGTGAGGATCACCTTGTCATCATTGTGCTCGGTGATGCACAATTGCCTACCGGAAAAACTAATGTTTTTCTGATAGACCTGTCTTGTTTGTGTTGTTAGATTTTCCCCTGAGGATGACCTGTTTGAGGGTCGAAACGCGTCGGGAGTGAAGTAAATTTTGGTGTCTGGAGGAGAAGCCGCTACATTCAACGTTTAATTACGGGGGAGTTCCCTGCAACGTGGATTACACACATTTTTCCCCCTGCCAAAAAAGAATAACGCAACGAAGTGCGAGGACCATAGGCTGATCAGACAAATAAGCCACACGTTAAAGATATTCTTGAAGATTATTCATTAGATAATTTTCATAAAATACGAAAGAGGGGTAGGGTCCACACAATTTGGATTTAGAAGGCGACTAGGTACGAGAGAGGCTATAGTTGCAACTCAAGTATTGATCCAGAACTGCAACGACCAGAAGAAGGATGTGATGCTATGCTTCATCGACCACGAGAAAGGCAGGGTCCAACAGCACAAACTCATTCAAATTTTGAGGAGGATGGATATAGACCAGAAGGATATCCGCTGCATAGAAAGCCTTTATTGGAACAAACAGCGGTAGTGAACACACAAAACCGACAAAGATCCTTAGAGGGGGCACACAGGGATGCGGTCTCTCTCCACTCCAACAGATGCCCAGTAGAACGGATATATAAATTTAAATATTTAGACACGTGACTGAGTGAATACTGGACGTCTGAAACGGAGATCAGACGCCGAATCGAAATGGCCCGAAACACATTTATGAAATTCAGAAAAGTTCTTACCAACACTGATTTTGACCTCAACTTAAGAATTATATTTGTAAAATGTTACGTGTGGTCAGTGTTACTATATGGTGTGGAGGGCTGGACATTGAAGGTGAATACCATGAATAGACTTGTGGACATACAGACGTATACTAAAAGTCCCATGGACGGCCAGAAAAACAAACGAGAAGATCCTAAGAACGGTTAAAAGAGAACGTGAACTTGTTAACACCATCAAGCGCAGAAAAACAGCATATCTGGGCCACGTAATACGGAATGAAAGAAACCAATTCATACAATTAGTAATCGAAGGAAAGCTCGAGGGGAAGAGAGGAATCGGCAGGAAGGGGATGTCATGGCTCAGAAACATGAGACAATGGACAGGACTAAAAACTGTAGGATACCTATTCAGCGCCATCAGAATGGGCACATGTGATCGCGAATGTCCATTAATGGATAAGCAATAGAAGAAGAAAAAGGGCCCACTTATATGCAACCAGGTACAGGCGGGTTACCTAAACCAACTCCCCCCCCCCCCCCCCCTCCACAAATTCAGTCTCTATCGGAACATGCGTGTTGTGTCCGGTTTCAACGCCATGTACTTCTAGTTACCAGTGGCGTTCTCGATCTTAGGGTCATGTTTCATGCTGTTAGGCACGTGTGATTCACGTTCGCGGCTGAGACTTCTCGATCGGCGCGCCTATGGCAGATAGTTAATTTCAGAGGGCTCCGGCATTTTCGATCGGATTTTTGGTTTTTGAGCGAGGAAGGGGAAGCCCGGTGAATTACTGTTCGTCGTGTCAATACCGTTGTCCTGATCTTGAATTTTAATATCCATCCACGTAGTGGGATATATGGGAAATGGTATCTGGAATGGTGTTCATTTGGTAATTTGGTATTCGGGACACATTCCGTCAATCATAGTATCAAAATCGGCGCAGGTTATTTTTTCTGGGTTAATCGAGAAAGCAAGAGCTTTGTTTTCGACATTGAAGCCGTCCTCCATCTTTGGCTATTTTCTCGGCTCAAATAAACTACTGTATATTTCATACTTGTTGAGGACATGGTTACTCTAGGAGTAATAGTGTATTGATGGTCACTGGCTGTATATTCCTGGATATATATATATATATATATATATATATATATATATATATATATATATATATATATATATATATATATATATATTTCAGTAATCCTGCTGGAATTCCACATGATGTCAGACCACTCAAGAAGTGCGGCATAATACAATTTCGACTGGGTGCATACCTAGGAATGTAACGAGGATTATATCCGGTTAGATGGTTTCAATTTTTCTATCAGTGGATATAGAGCTGCAGTTTCTGTAGCATTCCAGGGTGATGGTGTTTCTCGCCTAGACTTAAATGTTAATATCACATTTATTTTTGTGTGTAAAAACTATATTTATCGTTAGATATTGTATTATTTAACTATAGCCCTTGTATTTGGCTTCTCTCATTGTGTATAGCTAAGCAATATTGTCAAATGTTATAACTTAACTGATTTCCTTTGTTGTTATTTATACAATAATCACCTCATACTGGAATAAGTAATTTTGTAATTTCATAATAAGCAGTCGCTCTAGAAGTATTCGTTTCAGGTTTTTCACCATATAATCACTCTGGTCTTTTTTTTACTTTAGATAACAGTATCAATAAAGAATAACATATTTAGCTTTTATTGTAGAGTGAGTTAGCCAATTTCATTTCTTATCATATTTATTATTAATATAGTTTGTTTGATAAGAATAACCAATACTCTTTGTGTGGGTGTATATGATTATATATATATATATATATATATATATATATATATATATATATATATATATATATATATATATATATATATATATATATATATATATATATATATTAATTCTTTTCTGCAGGAAGACTTCAGCCATACCGTTGTGTGTCAGCGGGCATATTTTAATATTTATATTTGGCTGTTAGCTTTTATTTCTGCCAAGTCTACAGTCGGCATAATAATTGCATTTAGTCATTATGTGTAATTGTGTGAACCTTACGAGATCTCGATAGGCCGTTTTAACCTACTGATACATGTTACATATTTTAAATTATCTTAGGGAATTTATCAATATTGTGCCACTTGTACTGCATTTCAAGTAGTTTTGATTGATAATTACGTTTTGCTTGTATTGTTTTGCTTCTTTGATCGAGGAATTGATGACCATACACCCTTATATATATATATATATATATATATATATATATATATATATATATATATATATATATATATATGGGCGTGTGTGGGTGTCCAAACGATAACTCAAAAAATACTTCACTGATTTGGATCAAATTTGGAAATTGTCCTTATTTTGTTAATGGCTTGGATGAGTTCGTTCATCATATCTTAACGGCCAATTTTTCTTAACAAATAATCTAAAAATATTGTTTAAAACGCAATATCTCTCAAATTGTTTAAGTGCTCAAAACGAAAATTTACAACTTAACAGAACGCGGGAGACGTGGTTATGTACCAATTTTCAAGTCTTTTGATCAAGTAAAATAAAGTTATTTAAAATTGATATTAAAATACTCGTCGACATCACTTCAGATTCTCTAATGCAATATATACAATATTGGACAAAGACAGATGACGTTACCTGCACGGCTATGCTATTTAAATAAATGGTAGGTAAAAATATAAACAATGGAAGTTACATAATCATCATGATGTCAAAGCGTAAAACATTGTGAACTGTACGACAGGGACGCCATCTCGGTGCGAAACCAGGTAGTATGTCCTCACGACTCCTCCAGTTAACACAAAATGTTTTAGATGGAGACAAGCTTGACAAGCGCATTATTTCTACGCTTTGTGGCTTGCACTTGTTATGTACCGTTTACAACTGACTTTTAACTAACCTAACATATTTAAAATATGAATAAAAATATTAAGTATTGAAAATAAATATTGGAGGATAGTTATAAATGGAAATTGTGAGTTAATCACTTTAAACAATATAATTATGCGTAAAATAGAAAATTAGTATATCAGTAAATCATATTCTAAGAGCAGTGTTAACACTCGGTTAACAGCCACAAAAACAGGACCCCGTGGACAGTATTATTATTGTATAACTAATGCATTATGTAGCAATAGTAACACTATCCGCATTTTTTATAGTTTGTCTCCGTGCGGAAGACAATATTTGTTAGGTTCGTTGAGTCAAATTTAGTACGACGGGCCTGAATGTTCTTTGCAAATCTTTTTTTAGATTTCAACAACACACCACGATGACTTATAGCCTAAATAATATCGTACCGTGGGTGTCGACAAAGAGGAAAGAGGCAACTTGTTAATTCTGGACTTGAAGGTTTGGGGGTTCGGAGGAGAAGGAAAAACATGTGCCGGAAAGGAATTTCACAACTTGGAAGGCTTCAGGACAAAAGAGCGGAAATAATAAGATGTTCTATCTCTGGTGCCCTGGACAGTAAAAGTGTGCATTTGCTCTGTTCCCGGGTAGATCTGTTGGGGGCAGCAGGTGGAGGAACTATGCAACAAAGCTCTTCTAAGCAGTGCCCGTGCAGATATCTATAAAAGAGAGAGAGTGAGGTCACCAACGGCACGTCGGTGGGCAAGTGGTTGCATCCTTTGGGTGAGGGTAGGATCATCGATAAGACGTATAGCTCTCTTCTGAATTGAGTCGAGTGTAGAAGCGGCAGCGGCACCCCAGATGTGGGAGCAGTATTCGAGGTTTGGCCTCAATTCTGAAGTATATAAGGTATAGAGATTAGCTGGTGAAAAGTATTTGCGAGCCCGGGAGAGGAAACCTAATTTCTTAGCAGCGGCTTCTGCAATTGATGTGACATGTTGGTGTCAATTGAGATTTCGATCCGCAGAAATGCCAATAAGTGAAAAGCACTCATTACTTTGAATAACTTGGTTGTTCATTGTGATGGGTCTAGGGTGTATCTCTTATGAGAAAGAAAGCAAGACTTAGATTTGGTGGGGTTGAATTGTACAAGATTTCTACTTCCCCAGTCTAATATTTTTGGAGATCCACGGAAACAAAACCCTCCATGAGTCTACGATCCTCATATAACTGGGCTAAGAGACAGGCTTAGAATATTTTATATTTAAGTGGAGGGTGCTGTCGTCCGCGTAACTGTGAACTGGGTTGGATGTGCTATAGAGGAGGTTATTGATGTGGAGGAGAAACAAAGTAAGGGCTAAAGCTGAACCTTGAGGAACTCCTGCATTAATTGGATACAGTTTAGAGGAATGGCCATCCACGACAACAGAAATGCTTTGGTTAAAGAAGAAATTTGCTGTCCAGGTACAGAGTTTTGGTGGTAGGCCATAGCCCGGAAGTTTATTAAGCAGCGCTGCGTGCCAGACCTGGTCGAATGCTTTGGATATGTCTAGAGCGACAATCTGGGATTCACCGTGTAGTTCCATAGACTTGTTACAAGAATGGGTGACCAAGGAAAGGAGGTCGGCAGTTGATCTGCGCTGACGGAATCCATACTGCCTGTCGTGGATTATACTGTGTTTTTCAAGAATTTTAGTAATTCGGGGCTTATATACTTTTCCATCACTTTAGAGACGACTGAAAGGAGAGAAATAGGCCTGTAGTTGCTAGGAAGCGCTTTGCACCCCTTCTTGGGGACGGGTTGTACTCGAGCAGTTTTCCAGTTACTAGGGAATATGCCTCTATTGTAAGATGTCTGAAACAGACGAGTCAAGGCAGGATCAAGTTCTGGTGTGCATTTTTTGAGAACAATTGCTGGGATCTCGTCAAGGCCAGAGGCTTTTCTGGTATTAAGAGAAGAGAGCATCTTTTGTACCTTTTTAGTTTTGAAAATGATATCCGTCATTTTTGCGCGACATTGGGGACTGTTGGTAGTTGAACATTTGGAGGTGGGTTGAGTGTAGAACTGGCGGCGAACAACGAGGCAAAAAGTTCAGCGTTGCCCAGGGCGGTAGAAACAATTTCATCCGCTGAGACAAGAGGTGGGAACGTGCTCTTGCAGAAATTATTCCCAATAGATTTAGCAAGAGTCCAGAAGGGTTTGCTGCCGTTGGAGGTTAAGAGGACTTTGTTTTTGTTAAATGCTTGACGGTTTTCTTGACTAGGATTGTGTAGAATCGTTTTGTGAGCTTTGACCTTTTCAAGTCTGGCCTTGTCATAGGATTTAGAGAACCAGGGCTTTTGAGTTGCTGAAGAGGTTTTCTGTGTACGTGGAATAAATAATTCCATGCCAGCTTGGATATTTTCGGTGACGTTTTGTGAGATATCAGAGGGGTCAATATGAGAGAAGCAGACAGACGCCCATGGAAATGAGGAAAAGTAATCCCGCATTTTGTCCCAGTTTGCGGAGTAGTATAGTTTTTTTTTTTTTTTATGTTAACAACACACCACGAGGGCTTACAGCCTAAATACTATCGTACCGTGGGTGTTGACAAGGAGGAAAGAGGCAGCTTGTTAATTCTAGATTTGAAGGTTTGGAGGTTCGGAGGAGAAGGAAAAACATGTGCCGGCAAGGAATTCCACAACTTGGAAGTCCTCGGGACAAAAGAGCGGGCATAACAAGATGTTCTATGTTTGGTGACCTGGACAGTAAAAGGGTGCATTCGCTCTGTTCCCCTGGTAGATCTGCTGGGGGCAGCAGGTGGGGGAATTATGGAGGAAAGCTCCTCTGAGCAGTGCCCGTGCAGATATCTGTAAAAGAGAGAGAGAGAGGTCACCAACGGCACGTCGGTGGGCAAGGGATGGAAGCCTTTGGGTGAGGGTAGAGTCACCGATGAGACGTATAGCTCTCTTTTGAATGGAGTCCAGGATAGCGAGTGTAGAAGCGGCAGCTGCACCCCAGATGTGGGAGCAGTATTCGAGGTTTGGCCTTATTTGTGAAGTGTATAAGGTATAGAGATTAGTTGGTGAAAAGTATTTGCGAGCCCGGAAGAGGAAACCCAATTTCTTAGCAGCCGCTTCTGCAATTGATGTAACATGTTGGTGCCAATTAAGATTTCGATCCACAGAAATGCCAACAAGAGAAAGGGACTCATTGCTTTGAATAACTTGGTTGTTCATTGTGATGGGTCTAGGGCTGCTGTATCTCTTGTGAGAAAGAAAGCAAGACTTAGTTTTGGTGGGGTTGAATTGTACAAGATTTCTACTTCCCCAGTCTAATATTTTTTGGAGGTCTACGGAGACAGAACTCTCCATGAGTCTGCGATCCTCATCTAATTGGGCTAAAGAGACAGGCTTAGAATATTGTATGTTTGAGTGGAGGGTGCTGTCGTCCGCGTAACTGTGAACTGGGTTGGATGTGCTAGAGAGGAGGTCATTAATGTGGAGAAGAAACAAAGTAGGGGCTAAAGCTGAACCTTGAGGAACTCCTGCATTAATTGGATACAGTTTAGAGGAATGGCCATCCACAACAACAGATATGCTCCTGTTGGAGAGGAAATTTGCTGTCCAGGTACAAAGTTTTGGTGGTAGGCCATAGGCCGGAAGTTTATTAAGCAGCGCTGCGTGCCAGACCTGGTCGAATGCTTTGGATATGTCTAGAGCAACAATCTGGGATTCACCGTGTTGTTCCATAGACTTGTTCCAAGAATGGGTGACAAAGGAAAGGAGGTCGGCAGTTGATCTGCGCTGACGGAATCCATACTGCCTGTCGTGGATTAGACTATGTTTTTCAAGGAATTTTAGTAGTTCGGTGTTTATATACTTTTCCATCACTTTAGAGATGACTGAAAGGAGAGAAATAGGCCTGTAGTTGCTAGGAAGCGCTTTGGATCCTTTCTTGGGGATGGGTTGTACTCGAGCAGTTTTCCAGTTACTAGGGAATATGCCTTTATTGTAAGATATCTGAAACAGACGAGTCAGGACAGGAGCAAGTTCTGGTGCGCATTTTTTGAGAACAATTGCTGGGATCTCGTCAAGGCCAGAGGCTTTCCTGGTATTAAGAGAAGAGAGCATATTTCGTACCTTTTTAGTTTTGAAAATGATATCAGTCATTTTTAGTGCCAAACGATACGTGGGTGTGATGACCGTGTGACATTGGGTATTTTATTATAACTTTTTTTTTTCCTTATAACATAGAAATCTAAATTTTGGTATATAATTTACTTTTTATATCGTAAACCTACCTACCAAATTTCGTTATCACAGCTTTTTTATTTTTTGAGATATAATTTTTTTTTCGAAATAAAACTCAAAATTTTCCCGGAAAACCTCGTCCGATTTTCCTGGCTAACGAATATGTCTAAGCCACTTGCAAAAGGAAGGTAGGCGCCAAACTTTATCAAAATAGGCCCATTATTTTTTGAGTTATCGGTATAACACACACACACACATATATATATATATATATATATATATATATATATATATATATATATATATATATATATATATATATATATATATATATATATATATACATATAAAAATGGAAACTGACCTCGGATATGGGTTCTAGTGGTCCTATTCTAGTGGTCCTAGTTCGCGCTCATTTGTAAAACTTTGTTCAAAATTCAAAAGTCGAGATCTCCCCATTAGTGAATTTTTTCTACGAAAAATTACTAAAAGAATAAGAAAGAAATTTACTTTGCAGGCACCTTATCCACCTGATGATGACGCTCAGCCAGGTCCATCAACTCGAAGTTATACACATAGTTACTAACGGATCTTTTAAAGATTATATAGATATAGCCAAAATAATTATTCACTACCATAATTTGTATTTTTATTTCAATGTATCAATCCTAGACAATAATAATCAAATCTTGACAAAAAAAACTATAAAAATCAATGAAAATGACGGCACTCTTATCAACAAAGAATATGTACAAATGCTTAATGACCAAGTTACCAAAATTAGCCTAGAACTTGAAAAACTGACCCATTCCAAAACAAAATGCGCTTTAATAAACGGGGCAGGCTCACTATGTCTAATGTTTCTGTCAACGTTGCAAGTCTGACAAGTTCAAAGACATTATCAATAAGTGGCGTAGTCAAAGCATCATCACGCCTGGTGTATTATAATAATTATTTAATACATGTATGTAAACAAACATTTTAAATAACTTTTCTAATATTTCTGTCCAGTCTTAACAGTCTAGATTGCTCATGTTATTATCATACCATATTTTTTCAACATTTAATTATTTTATATTAATCAATTGTACATACATTGTAACTGAAGTTAAATAAATTTAACTTCGTCAAGTTATTCTGAAGTACAACTCTAAGTCGCGTGATAAATAGACCAACAACAATAAGCCGTTATGCAACAATGTAGCAACCCAAGAACGCAAACATAGGAGTCAGCATATTAGAAACCACCTTGGAAAATACGTCGTGAAGGGAATTAAACAATGAGAAGCTGATTCAGCATGAGTGTCACCTCTAAAAGACAATAGAGCCACTCCCAAGTGGAAAACTTATAAATAGCCAGCCCGCCTTCAGCAGGCTGTTCATTCATGTTTCTTACTTGTTACGCTGCAAATCGAGTGCTATATTGTATAATTTATTATCGCACTTATTTTATTATTGTATGTTTTATATATTAAGTAGTAATTGTGTAATCAATCGAACGACATAACTGTAAAGGTAAGTGGTGCAGTCGTGTGTATCGGTGAGAAAATCAAACGGATACTGATTTCTACGCGTATCGACACCTGATAACCGAAACCAAGCCGAGCTGACCAAAGTAGAGCCAAGCAAAACTCCAATTAGAAGCCAAGCAGCCAAATTAAAGAAGAAGCAATAATATGAATGTAAGTTGTTTGCCACTTCCTTAATTATCCTAGATTCTTTCATATTTTTATTAATGTAAATTGTATATGTCTGATTCCGAGGAAGATTTAAAAAGCTTATTAAATTTGGAGTATAGGCTTAGACAAACAGGCATTAGCGATAATAATAATTTAAAAGTACCTATCAGTGAAAATAATCTAAGAGCAAACAATATGGCAGACCAGTATAAAGAATTTTTTGAAAGCTTTGCCGGAATTTGACGGACAACCTGCTAATGTAGGTAATTTTCTGAAAAGTTGTGACCTGGTTATAAACCAATTTTACGTAGAAAACGAAAATTTATATTTCAATCACTTTTTACTAAATATTATACAAAGAAAGTTAACAAGCCAGGCTCGATTAATAATTAACACTAAGATAATTCATTCATCGCTAGACTTAAGGAACGCTATTGTGCAAAATTTCATTGATCAGCGCTATGATACGTCCATACTAGCAGAACTGCTGAGGTTAAGACCACGAAGCAGCGAAGATGCATTATCTTTATCTAATCGATGTAGGCACATCGAACAGTTGCTAAGATCAAACCTCATAGCGAACGAGAATAAAAAAGCAATAGTTGTGTTAAAAATGACTATGTATCAAAATCAAACGTTAAAAGTTTTTTAGACAGGCTAAGGAATCTCCTGGGCATGGTACTACGGTCTACCAACCTGCTAAACATTGAACAGGCACTGACATTTGTATTTATAAAGAAAATTTCAATTATCGGGACAAAACTATACAAAAAATCAAATTTTAATAGTAATAAAAATGACGGACAACACAAACCGTTTTTTCAAAGACAAAGTTCCCCACAATGTAACAATATGCCGTTTCAAAAACCATTTCAGGCAAATTACAGACCGTTTCAACAATAAAATAATGCCCAAGATAATCACAATAATTTTCAAGGCAGGGCAAAACCGACAATATAACCAACAGGCACCTCACCAAAATTTGTCAAGCCAGTTAAGTATGTCTAATTACAGCCCTAACAATAATAAATCAATTAGACGACAAAATTATAACCCAAATAATAAACCTAACAGAAATTACCCGCAAGCCATGGAGATAGGTAGAACACAATACGAGACACGCTCATCAGTCTCAAAGAAATGTGTCACAATTACACAATAATGAATTTTGCGAGACGGAAGTAAATAATTATGATTATGAATTAGATAACCTAAAATCACCAGCAGAATTATGTGACGAACGATTCCAAAATTTTTCTACGGCTGGAAGTCCAATCGGGAACCGTAATTGATATTAATAATTTTAATATATTGTGTAGATTACCTTGTGTAGAATTAAGCGAGGTTAATGGAAAATTACTATTGGACTCGGGTTCTTCCAATAACCTTTTAAACTCAGTAGTAGGGTACTATATTTTTTCTCATAGCATTTATGAAGAATTGTTCTTAATAAAAACAGCTCACGGAATAGCCAAACATTTAAAAAGGGCAAATATCGTCTTAAATTCTATATCAGATATGGCACAAAAATTCTGTCTTTTTAATTTTAATAATGAATTTAGCAGATTGTTAGGCATCGAATTCTTAACACAAAACGAAGTCAAAATAAATTTTAAGAAACAAAAGCTATGTATAGGTTATAAATGCATAGATACTCAATTTACCAATTAAGGAATTAATAAACATACAAAAACAGTCAAACATCGGGTAATGCCAACGAATATGGTATGTGTCGAGACGACATAAAGGTCAATAATATAATAACAAAGGCGTACTTCTCTTAACCCGAAGAACTTGACCTAGTGAACCATATACCGAATGCAGATATTGCAGTGACAGGAGTGGATCAGAGAAAGATTACGTAGGTAAAATGTATAACTGTAACTCTGCATCTGAGCCCATGCATTTAGCCAGTACTGCAGAAAGTAAATATAAGCAGAAATCGAATATTACGCTTACAAATCAAAAACCAACGCATTAGCAAAACGTACAGTTAAATATGTTGCAAAGTAAAATAGTGAACTTAAATAATACAATGGTCAATCGAAAACCAAAAACAAACGAAAATACTATAATAAACCAGATAAATATTGATTATTTAAATGACGAAGAAAAACACGTGTTATTAGATTTTCTCACAGAATACCAGGATAGATTTTTGAATAAAAACGAACCTCTAACATGCAAGTGTAATCAAACATAGAATTAGAACTACAGACGATATACCGGTGCATGCAAAATTATACAGGTACCCGTACGTGCACAAACCCGAGGTAGATCGACAAATAAACGATAGGTTTAAGCAAAAAATTATTAGGAACAGTCACAGTCCGCATAGTTCACCCATTTGGGGATATCGAAAAAACTTGATAAGACTAATAAGCAAAAATGGAGAACTGTGGTGGACTACAGGAAGCCAAATGAAAAAAATAATCAGATAGGCACCCAATTTTCAAAATTATTGAGACATTGGATAAATTAGGAAGAGCACGATTCCTTTCAACAATTGATTTAATATCGGGGTATCACCAGATCGAGATGGACCCAAGAGACATAGAAAAAAAGCGTTCACAACACATGCTGGACATTTCGTGTGCTTAAGGATGACTTTCGGACTTTTTGAATCTCCAGCGACATTTTCCAGTGTAATGCAAAGCGGTTTGCAAGGCCTAATATTTAAAACATGCCTAGTTTACATGGATTATGCAATAGTATTTTCAACATCCTTACAAGAGCACATCGAAAAGCTGCAATTAGTGTTCTAAAGATATGGACAGAATAAACTAAACATTTAATTGGATATAAGCGACTTTTTAAAGAGAGAAGAGAAGTTTCTGGGCCATGTAGTCAGCCAAGAAGGTATCAAACCGAACCCTCGAAAATTAGATGCTATAAGGAAATTTCCAATACCCAAAACAACCAAAGAAACCAAATAAATTTTAGGACGAGTGGGATACTATAGAAAATTTATAGAAAACTTTGCGCATGTCACGAAACCACTAACCAAATGCTTAAAAAGGAATTCAAAAATAAATATCAAAGATGAAGATTGCATTGCTGCATTTAACTCGTGTAAAGACATCCTGAAGAATTCATAAGTGCTGATACCTCCGGACTTTTCTAGAGAAATCATATTAACTACGGACGTGTCAAATGTAGCGATAGCTGGCATACTATATCTCATAGCTTAGGGAAGCAGGACTTTAAACGAAACTGAGTCTAGATATAGTGCCATAGAAAAGGACTTATTAGCTATAGTGTGGGCAACCAGTTATTTTAGAGCATATTTCTATGGACGAAAATTTACCATTTACATGGACCATAAACCATTAAAATGGCTATTTTCCTCGAAACAGCCAAATTCTAAATTGCTATGATGGAGACTAACATTATAAGAGTGAATTTAAAATAAAAGATAAAAAAGGAAAATTAAATTGCGCAGCAGGCGCACTCTCTAGAGTAGAAACAACTTCACAGAATGTAGAGACCCAATCAATGATCAATAATGTCGATGATGAGAAAGAAATTATAAGTACCTATATAAGATAGTGATACGGAAAATTCAAATTCAGACTCATATTCGGCACCAGGTATACCTATGTTTTTTTTTTTTTTTGTTCCCTCAGGGCTCGTCCGCGGCCTTGCCGCCCCGATAGCACCGCAACCCTTGGTTGATTGTGCATACCCCTAGTCTTACTCCACCCATTCCAAAATCACTGTGCCTTGAACTAGTCTGCACAGCGATTGGTAGGGTGAAGTTTTATATTGCTCTGTCTCCGGTCTAGAGTGACCGTAGATCAGTTGTCTTTTCCGGTCCAGAGCTATACACTCGCACAAGATGTGCTGGGCTGATTCCTCCCCCTCGCCGCAGAGTCTGCATGCGAGGTCCCCTTCGAACCGCCCCATTTTATGTAGGTGTTTCTTGACGGCCATGTGTCCCGTCAAGAGACCTGTTGTGTTTCTGAGCTGTCCTCTGCTAAGGTTTAGCAGCTCCACAGCTCTCTTTGAACTGGGTCCGTCAATTATTGACTTCCCATGTCTGAGCCCTGGACAGTCCGCCCAGTACACCTTGTGTTGGTTTCTGACCCAGGACTTAATGGCTCCCCTGGCAGTGCTCTTTGACACGCCCAGAGCCGGTTCTGGTCCCATAAATGGTTCTGCTGACCCCCTCTTTGCGAGACTGTCAGCTTCTTCATTGCCTTTGACCCCCGAGTGACCCGGCACCCAGATGAGGGTCACCTCATTCTGCCCAGCCAGGTCGCTCGTCTCGTCTCGGCACTCACTCACCAGCCAGGAATTTACCCGTGGGCTACTTAGTGCCTTAAGGGCTGCCTGGCTGTCTGTGGCTATGAGGATCCGCTTGTTGGTGTAGCCCCTCCTCTTGTTCTCCCGCACACAGTGCAGGATGGCGTACATCTCGGCCTGAAACACCGTTGCATGGGCTCCGAGGGAAATACTGTGACTTACCCTCGGTCCTTCCGAGTAAACACCTGCCCCCGTCCCACGCTCCCCGCCAGATCCGTCCGTGAACCAGACGAGCGCGTCCCGTGGTATGCCCGGTGTCTCCTCCCGCCATGCCCCGCGATCAGGGATTTCCACTGTGAAGTTGTTTTCCCTGCACATTCGCGGGCTCGCGAAGTCTGACCTCATTTCAAGCATGGGTTCCTTCACGATCTCCTGAATTTTGCAGTGGCCCCTGAAGCCTGGGTTGATCTTCAGTCTACCATTGCAGGCTAGTCTGTATAGTCCTAGCCTGGCCTCTCCCATAATAACGAAGTGTAGGGGGGGTAGATCCAGCAACACCTCCATGGCGGCTGTTGGGGTTGAAGACATGGCCCCTGTGATGCCTAGGCAAGCCATCCTTTGGATCTTGCCTAGTTTTTGTTTGGCACTGGATTGTGTCACCTTAGGCCACCAGACCAGTGCCGCATATGTTAACGATGGTCTGACCACCCTTGTGTACAGCCAGTGGGCCATACTAGGTCTTAGTCCCCACGTTTTTCCATATAGCCGCCTAGTGACGGCTAAGGTCATGACTGCCTTACGCAGTATTTTTCCAATGTGACCATTCCAGGTTAGCTTAGAGTCCAATACGACCCCAAGATATTTTACCTCCCTGGCCATTGGAACGCTCCTACCGTATAGAGTGAGAGTTCTGTGGCTTTCACACTTCCTCCTCCTCGTAAACGGCACGACGGTTGCTTTCTCGGGGCTCACCCCGAGCCCTTGATCAACCGTCCACCCTTCCACCACTTTCAGTGCAGTCTGCATACGCTCCCACACTGCCTGTGTGACCTTTCCTCGGACTATGATGACAATGTCGTCCGCATAGCCCTGTACCTCATACCCCCCTCCCGAGAGCCTCCCCAGCAGGCCGTCCACGACTAGACACCAGAGCAAGGGAGACAGAACGCTCCCCTGCGGACACCCCGCCGCGACCCCCGCCAGCAGAGTCCCTCCCGCGAGTGAGGTGAACACCGCCCTGTCCCTGAGCATGGAACCGATCCACCTGCAGCAGGTCTCCTCTATTCCACGCTCCCGGGCAGCTGCCAGAACCGATCCGAACGAGGTGTTGCTAAAGGCCCCCTCTATGTCTAGGAAGGCCCCCAGCGCCACCTCCTTGTTCTCCAGCGTATTCTCCAGTTTCAGCACCAGTTGGTGCAGTGCTGTTTCTGTTGAGAATCCTGCTC
Organism: Tillus elongatus; assembly: GCA_964006375.1. NCBI lineage: Eukaryota > Metazoa > Arthropoda > Insecta > Coleoptera > Cleridae > Tillus > Tillus elongatus. The sequence goes on from OZ023266.1 coordinate 91,249,654, forward strand.
TGTATGCATATTGTCCGCAGTGTAGAGGATATGCTTCCAGTACACCGCCCCTAATGTGCCGGTCGAGCAGTTTTTCCACTGTTTTCAGCAAGAAGGACATGAGACTTATTGGCCTCAGGGACTTTGCCTGGTCTGTTGGACGCCCAGGTTTAGGAATAAATACAACCCTGGCCAGTCTCCATGCCCTCGGAATGTACCCCAGAGCCAGGCTGGCCCTCATAATGAGGGTAAGCACCGGCGCCAGTATATCTATCCCCTGTTGGAGCATGATGGGCATTATTCCATCAAATCCCGGCGATTTGTATGGCTTAAAGCTGTTAATGGCCCATCTGATTTTGCTCCAGGTAACCACCTCTTTAGCGACTGTCCAGTCTACTCTAGATGCCCGCCTATAAGGCGCCTCTATTTCTGAGTGTTCCCAGTCCGGAGGTGATTGGTTTATTATGTTACAGCCGGGGAAGTGCGTCTGGAGTAAAATTTCCATAGTTTCCTCCCCCGAGCTTGTAAAGCCTCCCGTGGGTGTTCTAAGGGAGCCTATGTTAGTCTGAGGGCCCTTAGACAGGATCTTGTGTAGTCGAGCACTCTCGGACGTGTTTTCCACTTCTTCGCAGTGCCTCCTCCACGACTCCTTCTTGGCGTCCCTCAGTCTTTTGTTATAGGTCGATAGGGCCTGTCTATATTCATCCCATGCTCCCGACCTTTTGGCCGCGTTAAACAGCTTACGAACCTGCGTCCTCCTTTGCCTGAGGTCCTCGTTCCACCATGGGACGTTCCTGGTGGACACCCTCATTTTCAGGGGGCAGTTGGCGTTATAGGCCGAGGTAATTGCGTCTCGCAATTGGACTGCTGCAATCTCGAGGTCTATTGAATCCCTTATGGCCCTCTCAACCCCCCGCAGTTCCACAGCTAGGTCTGCCCTGTAGGCTTCCCAGTCCGCCTTGCGGGGGTCCCGGTACCATACCGTTTCTCTTTCGACTTTGGCGATTTCAAACCGGATGTATCTGTGGTCTGAGCTACTCACTTCCCCAGACACAGCCCAGCTTTTAACAAAGTCACCCAGAAACTGGGTGGAAACCGTTAGGTCTAAAACTTCCTCACGCCGTGTTGTGACGAATGTCGGTTTTTACCTCTATTCAATATGTCTAAATTAAATTTCATAAAGAATTGTAAAAGTGCCTCACCCCTAGAGTTTGTGTCCGAGCTACCCCACAACTCATGGTGCGCATTCGCATCCATGCCGATGATGGTCTGCCATCCACCTGCTCTGCTACCCACCATCAGCTGCTCCAATTCGTTGGGTGGAGGAGGGTCCGTGCTGTCCCCTGGCAGATAGGCTGACGCGACAGTAATGTCCCTCAGCCCATCCGCTCCTCCACATCGGATTTTGATCGTTGCCAGGTCCCTGGAACAGAAATTCATTAGAGGGAGAAACTCTATCCCTTCCCTGACAAAAATGCAGGCCCTCGGATTCTCGCTGGACCTGCTGTAGATGAGCTTTCCATTAGCTCCGCCGAGTCCCTTGATCTCTCCTTTGTAGGAGTACGGTTCCTGGATGAGGGCCACATCCGTGTTCCTCAGAGCCATTAGTAGTCCGGCCGTGGCTGCCCTACTGTGTTGGAGGTTGACCTGAAGGAACCTAAGTCCCATTAACCCTTAATTGCTTCCCCAGTGGGCGGAAGCTAACCCTTCAAATGCCCCAGAATGCCTTGAAGGAGGTTCCTTCAAGGGCTCTGTAAGATGTCGGGTCGATCGAGAAGGCGAGCGTCTGTCCTTTCTCCTCTGCCTTCCTGCTTAGAACCGACCAGTGTTGCGTCCCCAGTTCAGGGTTCTGGATCTTAAGTCTGCTGATCACCGTCTCCTGCGGGACGGTGTCAGGGATCCGTACGAGGACCTTGCGTCTCTTTGGGAGTTCCTTGGGCTCGACGGCTGTCAAGTCCGCCCCCTCCCAAATCTGACCGAGGCCCCCGATCGTTTTCCGCAGCCAGTCCCGCGACTGCGGGCCGGCACAGGTTATCCAGAGGATGCCCCCGTCAGGCGCGTCCGGTGGAACTGAGGCGGGCTCTCCCCTTCCTGAAGAGAGTCCACTGCAGCTACCACCGCAGCCTGGATCAGGTCCGCCTTCCCCTGGTCTAGCGTGACCTCAGGATGGCGTCTGTCAATCACCGCCATCCCGAGGCCCTCCGCAGCCTCCCTGTAAGAGCCAGTCTGCGCCGGTGTTCCGGCCTTAGTTCCTTTGGGAGGTCTGTCTGTAGTAGTCGTGCTAGAGCCAGAGCGCGGCGTCTTCCGACTCGCACTCTCCTCTTGCGCCTTTACAGGCACCCTGGCCCTTTTGGAACGTCTGTCTGTAGTGGGCGTGCTAGAGTTCGAGCGCGTCCTCTTCTGACCCGCACTCCCCTCTTGCGCCTTTACAGGTTTCTCGACCGTCCAGGTCCCGGCCGCCATTTTTTGCGCCCTCCGGAGCTTCTTTCTTTGCGCCCCGGAAAGACGCTTGGACTGCCGGGGCAGTCCCTCTACTCTAACAGTAGAGTCCTCACTGGTGGAGGGGCCCCCGGAGTCCGCGGAGCTCGCCGCCCTCCGGTGGGACCCAGCCTCCAGCTTGGGTGTCGGGGACAGGTCTCTGGCCGAAGCTACCCCCTGATCCCCCGTATCTACGCCGGTCGTGGGACCTCCAGAGTCCGCTGCCGCACCCTGGCTCGTCTCCGTTTCCGGGATAGACTCAAGGCTCAAGTCTGTAGCCGGAGCCACTCCTCGAGCCTCATTGGTTTTGGTTTTATATGTATTTATAATCTTCATGTTGTTCCCACGAGAATGGGGGAAATACTGTCCACACCATCAGAACCCCCTGTGTGGTGCAAGGCGGGTTACTCTGGAGGGTTGCCTGGTACTCCAGAGGTTCCGTTCACGACACCATCGCCCTGGTGCCATCCATCCATAGGCACGGGTCACGTAACACCGTAGATTGGGGGAGTTTAGTTCGACCTCCTTGTCTAGATCCGTCATGTTTAGTTATTAGCAGGGTCACCTCGTGCAGGATGCGGATTTTTACCGCGCATGACGGTCTTGGGGAAAGCTTCATCGGGAGTTTATGTTGTTATTTCCACTTCCTCAGCTTGCCCCCTGGAGTCCTTTGGCCCGCGACTCCTTAACCCCGTATACCTATGTTAGAAGAAGAAATAATTAACAGTAAAACAAATCAAATATTTTTCAAAAACACAGAAACACCTAAGATATTTTCGATTAGGCCTTAGGATGTGTGTGTGTGTGTGTGTGTGTGTGTGTGTGTGTGTGTGTGTGTGTGTGTGTGTGTGTGTGTGTGTGTGTGTGTGTGTGTGTGTGTGTGTGTGTGTGTGTGTGTGTGTGTGTGTGTGTGTGTGTGTGTGTGTGTGTGTGTGTGTGTGTGTGTGTGTGTGTGTGTGTGTGTGTGTGTGTGTGTGTGTGTGTGTGTGTGTGTGTGTGTGTGTGTGTGTGTGTGTGTGTGTGTGTGTGTGTGTGTGTGTGTGTGTGTGTGTGTGTGTGTGTGTGTGTGTGTGTGTGTGTGTGTGTGTGTGTGTGTGTGTGTGTGTGTGTGTGTGTGTGTGTGTGTGTGTGTGTGTGTGTGTGTGTTTAGAAACAAGAGAATAATTAAACGACGACAAACTGAAAGAAAAAATCACACAGTACCGTGAAGGCAAGTGTAATTATATAGGAGCAGAAGAAACACATTCACGAATAAAAAAGAAATATTATTTTCCGAATCTTAAAAATACAAAAAAGAGTACGTACAAAACATGTAAATATAACAGGAATCCAGTAAAAATTGCGTTATTTTTTTTATTAAATAAAAACTTGCATCAGCTTCGAGGGCCATTAGCAGGCTGACATGTGCATTATAATTCTATAAACTATCCACATAATGAATATTGTAACCACATCTAATATTAAATATTATATAAAACTATTAGATTACATCAGGTGTTCATTGATTTATACATCAGCATATATACATCATAGCAAGTTTTATACTTGATTTAATAGGTTGTTGTTCTTTAGAAAATCGCACAGGTCCTGAATCTTTAGTGTAGGGCCCAGTATATTTATGATACTTCTTGATAGTTTATGTAATTCTCGTAGGTACTGGAATTTTGGACAATCACATAATAGGTGTTTCACCGTCACTATCACATTACAGATATCGCATTTAGGCGGAGTTTCTCTTTCAAATAGATGACTGTGGGTATTGTATGACCAAGTCGTAGTCTATTCACTAGCACTTGTTGAGAGCGTGATGGAGGAAGCGGTAAGGGATGTTGAATGTATGGCATCACTAATTTGAGTTCGCTGTTCCTAGAGCGCCATGATTTTTGCCACATGTCACTGATGGTTGCACAGATTGATCATTTAGGATCTGGTAAAAAGCAGAGGTTCTTGAGTAACTGGAAATTCAGTAGCATCTTTTGCCAGCTTGTCCGCTTGATTATTTCCCTCTATTTCTACATGTGATGGGGTATACATAAAAGTTATTAAGTCCCTTTGACACTTTTTTTTAATTCGTGATAAAGTTGATTTAATTTGTGCAATGACAGAGTTCTTTGTGTAGATGTGTTTAATAGCTTCCAGTGAGTTGAGGGAGTCGGAATAAATTACATACCGACGAGCACTGTTATTTTCCACATATTCGGTTGCTTTTAGGATAGCGTAGAACTCCCCTGAGTAAACTGATGTTCTTTTTCGTAAGCGATATTGTTCCGACCCACTCGGTGTAACTATTGCTGATCCAACTAAAGAATTGCATTTTGAAGCATCGCAGTAAATAAAACCATGGTCAGAGTAGTCTGACGTTATATTTTTAAACGTTGCATGTATTATAGATTGTGGGGTGTTTCTTTTGTCGTACTGGGCTAAGTCCAAAATAATGTTGGCTTGTGTCAGTGTCCAGGGAAGGTACTCTCGTGGCAAGATATGTACTTCGTTGGGCCATGTAATGGTGGATTCCTTTAGAATATTTACTATTCTCCTGTAAAAAGGTAGCTTTACGTTTGCTTTTTTGTCAAACAGGGTTTTAAACCTGGTTGGAGTAACTATGTCACAGCATATGTTAAGGTCAGTTGCTTTCTCAACTGGGTTAAAGATTTTTCTCCGCTCAAGACCCGTAAACTCTCAACTGGTGTAGTTCTAAAAGCCCCCAAAGCTATTCTTAAGGCAGTGGTTTGGATAAAATCTAAGGTTTTTAGGTTTTCCTTGCTTGCTGTAGAGTAAGCTATGCACCCGTAATCTAATTTACTGCAAATTAAGCTTTTGTAGATGCGAAGCAATGATTTTGTATCTGCTCCCCACTGGTGGCTTGCTAAAGTCCTTATCAAGTTGATAGTTTGCACACAAGAATTTTTTAAGTTTGTGATATGTGTTTTCGATTTTAGTTTGTGATCGAAAACTATTCCCAGAAATGTATGTTCTTTTCTATACTGCAGCTCATTTCCCAAGAACTTTAAACGTGGCATTTCTCGGATTTTCTTGTTTGTAAAAAGAACACGTTTAGTTTTGGTTAGCGAAAATTTAAATCTACACTTCAGTGACCAGGTGGATAATCTATTTAAAGTGTTTTGCAACGAAACTTGGATGGTTTCCAAATTTCTACTTTTACAGAAAATCAGAAAATCATCGGCGTACAGATTTGATTTGACCAGTGGATCTGTTGCATCTGTTATGTCATTTATGGCGACAAGGAAAAGGGTAACACTTATCACCGACCCCTGTGGTAGTCCATTTTTTAGAGTTCTAGGCCGCGATGAAATTTCATTCTGTTTGGTACAAAAACTTCTTTTGCTCATGAAGTTTTGCAGGAATGCATTCATGTTCCCTTGAATTTTCCACTCTTCCAACTTTTTAGGGATTCTGTGTCTCCAAACCCTATCACACGTCTTTTCAATAGCAAAGAATATGGCTAAGACATGCTGATTGTTTGCAAGAGCCTCAACAAATTGCGTTAGAATACACTCCCACATCATCAAAACCTTTACAAATATTACACGTAGATAAGTTTCAAATTAAACAAGCAATATTCTTAACGAGAATTCCTTATGTAAATTCAGTCAAGCAACCCCTATTAAGAGTAAAAATGCAGTGGAAATTTTAGAAAGTTTAATTAAGTATTTTTTACAATATGGCAGATGTAAAACGATCATTTTCGACGCAGGTACCGTGTTCTCAAACCTGGTAGTAAAAGAGCTACTTACAGCCCCTCAAATCAAACTACATCAAACAACACCGCAAAAACACTTGTAAAATGGCACTTTCGAACGATTCCATAGTACTATAATAGAACATTATCGATTATTCAAAGCTAAATTCCAAGAAATGACATCAATAGACTTAATACCTTATTGAATCTTTGCATACAATTCCATTATACACTCGCAAACACTGAAACCTCCTTTTGAATTAGTTTTTGGCTATATACACGCAATGTTTAACTATGACCCGAAAGTAATAATTACTCAGGACATTAAGCATAAGGAAATGATGAAAATTGTTTACGAAATAGTACGAAGTCATAGAGAAAAATTAAAAATTAAAACACTAGAGAGAAGTAAAAAAATAGGAATGAACCTTCTAAGGAAGGTGACATTGTGTACAAAAATATTCCTCCCGGATTTCATGAAGAGCATAAAAATTCATTTTCGGGGCCTTATTCGATAGAGCATAATAAGGCAAGTACAATTTGGAGAACCCAATGCATCACAATACAGTATTGTGTTCTCCAAATTGTACTTAGTGATCATCACAGGTTTCAATCTTTACTCATAATAAGGCTATTTTACTAAACCACAAAAATGAAGAACAGACCATAACACATTTCAGAAATCTTCGTATTTCAGGTTCCTCAACGCAGATACAAACTCCCAAATAAAAGTCTTTACTGACAATCCAGGCATCCTACCCAAAAAATAGGAATAGGTTATTCCGACAACAATAGTCGCAAATCACTGCATGTACATTACTTAAAACAGTTACATTACGATTTTGACAAAATAAAGCAATACGATGCCGAAACAGTAAATTTGATTACTAAGGACTACCGACTAAAATATTATATTAACCCTTAATTTTACAATAAGTAGCATAGACGATATATTTTTTAGGATTTTCACGAATACAGCTCATAATAATAATATATATATATATATATATATATATATATATATATATATATATATATATATATATATATATATATATATATATATATATATATATATATATATTAACGGTAATAATAACAGTAATCAACAGGGAACTATAAACGGGTTGGGATCCATTTTCAAATCAATTACAGGTAATCTCGACTCAGAAGACGGTGAACAAATCTTTCAGGCATTAGAAATATCGACTTGAAATTAAAACAAAATCTATAAATTAATAAGCTCACAGAGATCTTTAATGAAAGAAGCAATTCAAAATTAAATCGAACCATTGAAAAGTTGAGTCATAAACAGGAAACAATAATAACACGAATAAATGAATTATAATACACTATTGATAACCTCAAGAGCTAACAATTAACACAATGCCATAGAATAAAACACTTGGAAGTATTGACGCAGATAGGGTACTTGTTAAATAATGTCCAAGAAATAATTATCACAATCGAAAATGCAATTACCTTTTCAAAATTGGGAATATTTTACACGTCATATTGAAACTCAAATTTATAATAAAAGAACTTGCTAAAATATAAAATTACACAGCAAATTCGAGACTAATAACCACAAATGATCTAAAGCTAAATGAAAAAATATTTAAAATAAAAACGGTCCAAATGGACTTCAAAATTATTTTCAATTAGGAATACCATTAGTAGACGAATCAGGTTATATATACTATCAATTATACACCTTCGCCATATCGAAAAATCCGTATACATTCACAATGATAATTCCAAGAACCAAATACCCAATCCTTAGTAGCAAACAATATGCTTATCAAAATGAAGAATGTTAAAAGTTAAAGTATCAATTGTATTTTTAGGAAAACGATAATCCAACCTCGCTCAGCGACCATAATCCATGTGAAATCAAGCTAGTCAACTTTTAGGAAACAATAGATAATTGTAAACAAGAACCAGTCAAAATTAACAAGACCACCGTCTCAAAATATGGAAACAGCCAATATATATTTACAGCACCGGAAGAAACAAAAATGAGAGTAATATGCGAGGAACAAGAGGGTCCCAAAACAATAAAGGGAACAAAATTAGCAGACAACACCAGAACGCAAAAAATATTCAATTGACCATAAATAGACTTCACTAAACAAGAAGAACCCAAAATTCCGGAAGATCTACCAGAATTAAAATTAGACAACAAGACTACACGATATGAACCATACGCAGAACCAACTCCAACCAATGAAAAGAGTAATACCAGGCCAGATCAATATACCAATCTATCACCTGAGTATATGGACCATCCTATTATATGTAGCCGTAGCAATAGCTATCATAATAACAATAACAAAAGTGGGATTGAAAAAAATGCAAGAAGGCAAAAGAAGGAACTTCAAGAACAATCGAAATCCAGTTTGCCATGAAAATCCGGGACGAACCGTTCTTCAAAGGATCGAGGAGATAAATAGACCAACAACAATAGGCCATTATGCAACAATGTAGAAACCCAAGAACGCAGACATGAGTCAGCATCTTAGCAGGCACGTTGGAAACTAGCCAGTGAAGCGAAATAAACAATGAGAAGCTGAATCGGCATGAGTGCAAGTCACCTCTAAAAGACAATAGAGCCACCCCCGAGTGGAAAACCTATAAATAGCCAGACGCCTTTAGCAGACTGCACATCGAGTGCTATATTGTATAATTTATTATCACACTTATGTCGATATTTTATTATTGTATGTTTTATATATTAAGTAATAATCGTGTAATCAATAAATAAGTAATTGTTTAAAAAAGTCAAACGTCTTGACCGCAAGGTTAAGTCCCGATTGTCACAATCCTTCTAAACTCTGGTGAGCCACAGCTTCCTGAAAATTTTATATGATTTAAAGAGAATGGTGCATCAGATTACTTGCGAAACAAGCTCACCGATCTTAATTTTTTTCATACATGGATTGGTAGGCGAGAAGTAAGAAATGGACCTGCTTGATCTTTAGATTTAAACTCATTAGACTATTTTATATGGATGTACTTATAAACAAGAGATCATTTTAGTCAACCGAATGATATTGCAAAAATAAATGGGAAATATAACAACAAAATCAGGTTAAACAGCTTAGAGATGTTTGATAATATATTATCCACATCTGAATATTATTGCCTATTGTAAAGAACGAGTAGCTGGCAATCTTTATTAATCATTTGGTGTTAAGCTAATTTACTTTCGTATGAAATAATTTGTTTATACTTTTTAAATAAATTATCCCGAACACATTAAATATTCTTCTCTAGAGAAAGTTGCCATGCTACTTTCCAGAAGAAACTTCATATTGTACCTTAATGTCAAATATGTGTTTTCTCAAAAGACACTATATAAATGGGACTTGTCATTAGAAAGTATAACAGAGAGATTAATAATGTCATTTGGAAAACTGATGATTTCATAAATTATATTTCTGCGGAAAAAGCAATTTAAAATTAAGGTACAGCGGTCCAAGCGATTTTTCTTTACATGCCCGGTGATTTTTTTATCGAATTTATTCCAGCCTATTAGTTCTGACTGTATAAATTCTTTAAAATAACAGATTACGTTGGAAAACTGGAAGGCTGAGAATGCTGACATATCTAAAAGTGGTTAGAATCAATCAGAAGTTTCAAGGGGTCTCGATAGAATTGACCGAACTTTTTCCATGCGGTGCGGACTCTGATGTACTCAGGATTACATTACTCCCTTTCCATTAAGAGAGTACGTGCGAATTCCCCAACCTTTATCTCTAACATAGTCTTCACAAAAATTATTATATTTATTCACATATCTAAATTAATGTTGCAAAACAACATTACGTATTTTTCTGTTTGACTTAGATAGTTTTAGCATTCATATTTTGTGTAAGGGATCCTTTTCCTAAAAATTTTAAATTGTAAATTACTTTAGTGTTAACGGAATATACCAGAATTTTAGCAACTGGTTTCAAAAATCTATTAGTCCTACCGTTTTTCGGATTCCAAAATTTAAAGCTATAACTATTTCAATAGCAACATTTATTTAATCAACTTTCTTAAGTACCTACTTATTAAAAGTAGTTTTTAAAAGATAAAGCTTTGTGTCTCGTAGCCATGGTTTTGTCTTAAAATGCATGTATATATATATATATATATATATATATATATATATATATATATATATATATATATATATATATATATATATATATATATATATATATATATATTGTATGAGCCTATTGAAGGTTGAAGGTTTTTTAATTGGGTTAGTACTCACCTCCTAAGGGTTTTAGTCTTCGGATCCCCGGAATGTCATGGAACATCAGCGCCATCCTCGACATGTAAAGAGAGACAATGATTACAGCTCATGGTATCTGAACGCACATTACCAGCCAACTCACCGGGGACCTTTCAGGCCTAGTCGGCTTCTGCTTCCCGACTGCAACTACATTCGTCATGGCGGCTAATAGTCAGGTTAGCGCTTCACATTTTTCAACAGTAATCATCCGCATTCATTCAACGTAGCACCGTTGTCTCAGTGCTTCACCTTTCCCAGCAGTGGTCATCCATCATTATTCCCCGTAACACCGTTGTCTCAGCGCTTCACCTTTTCCAGCAGTGATCTTCCATCATCATTTACCGCAGGACCGTTAACTGATTACAAGAAGCAGTTACATGAAAGAAGAAGAAGAACAGACAGCATTAGTAAGCGAACATGGCCAAGTTTATGTCGCAATGACTCGGTAACCCTTGGTAATCTTCGACAGAACCAGGTTGCTTCAGGACACGCCGCATGACTCGGGTATTGCGACACATAGGCTCCTATCAGTCACTCAAAGGAAGCTAGGTTAACCTAAGTAGGGCCACAAAGACAAAGGATGAACTGCCGAAGTTGATACCACAAAGCTAGGAAGCGCTCCACAGTCCAGTGCCATGAAGCTAATAGACAGAGTCTTAAGGTGTTTGACAATGTAGCGCCACACAGGTCAAGTCACTACCACGCAAGCCACTCAAAGGAAGCTGGGTTAGCTCTTAATCTAAGTAAGGCCACATAGGCCAAAGCTGATACCACAAAGTTAGAAAGAGGCTGATATAACAAAGCTATGAATCGCTCCACAGTCCAGTGTCACGAAGCTAACAGACGGAGTATAAGGTGCTTTACAATATAAAGCCACACAGGTCATTATCACGTATGCCACTCAAAGGAAGCTGGGTTAGCTCTTAGTCTAAGTAAGGCCACACAGGCCAAGGGTGAACTACCGAAGCTGATACCACAGAGCTAGGGAGCGACTGATACCACAAATCTTGGAAGAGCGCTACACAATCCTGTGCCACGAAAGATCATAGACACAAACGAAGGTTTCTCGATAGTTCCTATTTTTAATCATATGATTATAGGCAAAGGTAGCAGTACAGTCTATCCTGCAAAGTACACCCAATAATAGTATCATGGGATATTCTTGGAGTCTTCAATGGCCAGGGAGGTGTTCTCCGTGGCCACTCTGATTCATTTTGATGCTTTCCACAGAACTCACAACATAAAACATACCACAGCATAATCGTCTTTCTTATGCTGCGATAATACGTTTCTTCTTTTCACTTCTCAAGCCACATGACGCGATAGAAGATCGTGACATAATAATTCCACCTTCGCACTAAGTTCAGACACATCCACATCCAGGCCTCTTGTTAATGCTCCCCCTTCATCCCAACCCGCATAACGTCCCATCTCCTTATCGCCTCCAGACCACCCATAAATTACAGCGAGGGACAGGGAAGAGGTATTTCACTGGTTGATTTGACTACATTGTAAACTATATAAAAGTATAAAATCGTAGATATATAACATTTTAGTAGGTAAATTGCATTACGCCTATTTCGACTCTTACATTATATATATATATATATATATATATATATATATATATATATATATATATATATATATATATATATATATATATACATGTAAAAACTGAAATTAATCTTTTAGATGTATTATCGGAGTCTTAGTTCGTGTCCATTTGGAGAAACTTTTTGAGATCTGAAAATATACAAAAAAATATTATTGTCTTGAGAGGATAATTGCAATCATTTTCTCTAGCATCTTTTATACAGACTTCATTTATAAATATTCGCTAAAAGCTTGAACCACACCTGCTTTTTTCCTTAGCACTCGATAATTTCTAATGATTCTTGCTCGCGTATCTATTTAACATTAATTAGGATCCATATCAAGTTAGTATATTGCCCTACACCCCGTCCTGGATCAAACGTATCTCGTATCAGATACGACACGTGTTATAGTAATGTATGACATCGGTGATCCCAAGAGATAGAACAATACAAAGGAGAAATGAAAACTATTAATATATAATTATATCTGGTAAGTTAGGTTAGGTAGACTGTTCTACAAATATCGAATATGAATTTTTAAAGTTTACGTAGGATGCCAGTTTATACTGGCAATTAGAAATGTAACTTATATAAGGACTAATAACTACTAATATCTTGATAATATGCGTTCTTTTCTTGGTTTATTTTTTAAATGAATAATATGATGTCCTTTGAAAAATATCACCCACTAACAATATAAAAGACTTAATAATGCTATTAATGAAGTAGGGATCATCTAATTAGATTTTTACGGAAGTTTGATAAAACAACCAATTTTAATGGCACACGTTATTATTATAGGTATAGTGCTGTCAGATTAAAATTTAAAGAAATCTGGTGTTATTACTGACATGACCATATATGGCTACCATCTTTAGGTGGCAAATGAAGTTTAATTGTGTATCAAATGCAAAGGCATTTGATACACGATTTAACTTCTTTTTCATGTGAGGCTATAATGAGAATTGATGAATACACATTGAAAATCTTCAATTCCCACAATATATTTTATTTACAAAATGGTTGTTAGATCTAAGGATATGTATTTTTCGCGACGAGGTGTGTGCGTTAATGTAACGTAACTTGATTTAGAGCTGGCTTTGCGTATTAAACTCCTACTTCATCTCTGTACATATCCTGACCTCTCAGGTTATGGCTGCCAACCAAACACCCCTGGTCTAACTTTGCGGACGACATCCCCAGCCGTTCATACGCATTGCTTTGTGTTGATCTACATGTCAATTTCTTTAATAGTTACTACAATGTTAAGCTCCTCTCTAATTATAATTTTTATTGATTTAGCGATGTATCTCTATTAATTATCGCCCCGCAGCGTAAACGCCAACAAGTTGTGTGTTCTGCCATGTGCTGCTGAGTACGCAAAATCTGCCTGTCTCAATTGTGTGGTTTGAGAAGGTCGTCTTTCCACAGAACCCGCAAGTGTTTCTTTCTATCAATAGAAAAATTTACAGAATTATGTGAAGCAACCGCGTCCAGTAAACACTTGCCTTCGATGGATATGCTTGTGTTCATGCTCCATAACCACCAAAATTGATCTTTTAGAATAAGTTATCTTGTCCATCGCCGTGGTTTTGGTTCCAGATACATCGCTTCTGGTACGTTCATTTAATTGTATCTTTCCTTGCCTCAGCTTAAATTAAGTTGTGATTCCAGACCATCCAAGCCCTATCTACTAGCAGGCCCATAGGGAGCCTTCCGCTAGGACCTGATGTGTTTTGGTACTGACAGTGCGATACGCTGAAGTAGTTTGTATTACTCTGACCAACTGGTGCCTCTTCATTATGTTTTTGTATTTTTTACTTCATGGTGACCGCTCCAAATGCATAAAAAATTGCAAATCAACTTTCCTAGCCCGTTGTTGCTTCCTCTATTTTATAGCTCCTCCATTATTAGAAATTATCTTTGTTTCCGTACTTTATTTGCAGTAGCCACAAAATCTCTCCCAAAGCTTAGATGTGTGTCAAAATCAATGCTTAAACATTTCTGGTTGTTAGCAATTTCTGTTAGCCGTTTCCGCCAGAGCGTAAGCAAACCAAACTTCTTCAGCCTCTTAGGAACGTGCAAGCACAGAACGTCATTGCACTTTGGAATTATATGACTTCAGCCCAAATATAGGGTTCTTAGGAACGCACGTGATCGTGTTCTCCCTCTCTCTAAAAGTGGGAAAAAAAGAATACAAAATATGAGGAACATTGTTGTTAGAACTAGTCTTTCACTATAAACTATTTACTATAACTATAAGAAATATGTAGCTCTAACATTATAACAATTTTATTTTCCTCTATCTGTCAAACTACACTGTTGCTATCAATAATAACAAAACTATATCAAAATAACGAAACACAAGGGTAACATAGAAACATGATATCTAATTTTCAACATTTCTCCCCCCTAAATATAATCTAATTGTCTTATAACATTTCTATAGGACAAACTTTTGATACTGGCCGCCTATATACTCCTGTTTTGGTTTTCACATCAACAATTCTAATTTTTCCATCTTTTGAAGGGTAAATTTCTTCAACTCCTCCAAGTGGCCAGTTGTTTCGAGGTAACTGATTATCCCACAATTTCTTTTTCTTTTCAGCAACAAATGGGTTTATCTACAAAAACAAATTTTTTGTGTCCTTTTTCGATTTTTTTACATTACAAATTTTTTAATAAATTTGCGGTATTGATACATATGATTCATAAGTAGTGACCAAAAATGAAACCCCATGTTCTTTGAACAATTTTAGAGAAGGTCCTATAAAATTTTTTCCTATATTGCTTCATTAAAAAGATACAGGGGGTTGAAGTTGAATTTCAAAAAACAAAATTTCCCAATTTTTTAAAAAGTAGCACATATATTTTGCTGAAACTTCGCATGTGTAGGCTGTTATGGAAGTAGCGAATTCTACCATAACAATTGAATCTGCTAATCCAGCAGTGGCGCGCGTATTCACATGTCATTGGTTATCCCTGAAGAAAAAAACCGGTACGCCAATGATTTTTTTTATTTTTTTATATTTTTTGAATCTTACTTTCATTCGTGAACAAAATAACCCTCTTGATAATTTTCTGTACGACGCTTATTTTACGAGTAAGCAATGAATCAGGTAAGTGTTTTAGAGCACAGTTCATGATTTTTAACCAGTCGTTGTTTGGTAGAAAATCGCAATGATACACTTTTATCAGGCTTATAGTAATTTATTTATTACAATAAATGTTCAAAAATGCCTCCATTTGCCTGAATACACGCACGACATCTTTTTAATATGGAAAATTTAATGTCTTGAGGAATCATTGTTGCTTGAATATGACGAAAAGCATTATTTATCAGTTGTTGTAGCTGCTCTGGTGTATTTATTTGTTCACTGTAGACCAGTCGCTTAAAATCACCCCAAAGATAGAAGTCAAGTGGGTTTAAGTCCGGTGATCTTGCAGGCCAATGTATTGGTCCAGTTCTGCCAATCCATCTTTCATTATAATGTTCATGTAGCCATGTAACAACGTTTCCACTATGATGCGCTGGTGAACCGTCATGCTGGTACCACATTATACCTCTTGTTGCTAGTGGAATGTCATCTAGAATGTTTTCTACATGGTTTTCTAGGAGCGCTAAGTACGAAGATCCATTTAAACGTTGTGGCAGGACTTCCATGAACAGTGAGCCGTTAAAAATACCACACGATAAATTAATGGAAAATCTATGTTGAAAGGTGCGAGTCCTTGTTGCATGTGGATTTTCCAATGACCAGACATGCTCATTATGAGAATTATAAATACCATTTCTTGTAAATGTTGATTCGTCAGACCAGAAGATTAGATTAGGAAATAAGATATTTTGATTGTTCATTTCCAAGATCCATTCACAAAAGACTCGTCGATGCACATTATCTCCAGGTAGAAGGCAATGAACATTCTGTCGATGATATGGATGTAAGGCTTCTCGATGTAAAGTTCTCCAAACAAAGCTTTGAGAATATTGTAACTGCGTGGCAATCCTTCGAGTACTTGTAGAAGGTTGATCCATCAATGCATCCACCACTCTCTCTTCGTCTTCAAGTTGATGTTGTCTTCTACCATTAGCTCTAGCGTCAGGACGTTGTCCAATACCGCACTGCCGAAGTCTTGAAAACGATCGAGAAAAAACCCTTGGTGTAGGTTGACGGCGAGTGGGAAACCTACGTTGATATTCTCGACAAGCAGCTAGAGCATTTTCATCAGCATATCCGTAGATAAAATTTAGATCTGCATACTCTTCTGAGGTGTAATCCATTATAAGAAGTAAAAGAGTAAAAAATTTTACAATTTTATAAAGTTTACCACTTACACCTATTCAAAATAATAACTTGTTAACCTAAACGTCAAATGACACCTAATGGCAACTTTGGCAAACCAGACTACTACTTACAAAAATACAACAAAGATAATCGTCGTACAAAAATTATCAAGACATTAAAATTTTCCATATCAAAAAGATGTCTTGCGTGTATTCAGGCCAATGGAGGCATAAAAGTATATCATTGCGATTTTCTACCAAACAACGACTGGTTAAAAATCATGAACTCTCCTCTGAAACACTTACCTGATTCATTGCTTACTCGACAAATAAGCGTCGTACAGAAAATTATCAAGAGAGTAATTTTGTTCACGAATGAAAGTAAGATTCAAAAAATAAAAAAATAAAAAAAATATCATTGGCGTACCTGTTTTTTTCTTGAGGGATAACCAATGACATGTGGATACGCGCGCCACTGCTCGATTAGCCGATTCAATTGTTATGGTAGAATACGCGCCTTCCATAACAGCCTACACATGCGAAGTTTCAGCAAAATATATGTACTACTTTCTAAAAAATTGGGAAATTATATTTTTTGAAATTCAACACCCTGTATCTTTTTAAAGAAGCATTATAGAAAAATTTTTATAGGACATACCCTATCTAAAATTGTTCAAAGAACATGGGGTATCATTTTTTGTCACCACTTATGAATCACCCTGTATTTTGATAAAAAAAATAGTAACGCTTTTGGAATGAAACACAAAATGTTTAAATTTCACGTCAAAATACTATAAAATCTTTAAAACGCTCTCCTGAAAAATAATGATATATCAGTTAAGCCCCTACGTCCTGAGAAAGACGATATGTCAAAACTGTAACAGTTATGTGTTGACAATTTGAAAGTTCTGAATTCAGAATTTAATGTAGAATCCAAGTATATTAACAAAACGGAGTATTTCTATTCAAAAAACAAAGAGGGAGCTGATTTCGGAAAGTGTGGCCATTTTGGAACTATCTTAGACTTGCATAATACTAATAATACGATTTCGGAAAATCAAAAGTGTTCTAACGAACGAGCTACGTGAATCACCCTGTATATATATATATATATATATATATATATATATATATATATATATATATATATATATATATATATATATACTTTTTAACTGATCCGGGATGTGGGTGCCAGAGGCCGTAATTCGCGCTCATGTGAAGACATTTTTTCTTAATGAAAATTGACTAAAATTTTGTAGGTACAAAAATGAATATTTTATTTATAGTAGCATTAATCCTATATTTTAAATTTTTACTCGTGCCTAGACTCATATAGACGCAAACATGCCTAATAAATCCAATGGTTCGGTTTTATTTGATTCATTGTTTTTCCTAGCAAAGTAAAATTGCAAAACTTACAAAAATTTATTGTACATAAAAACTTTGAAATATTGTAGTAACGTTTCAAATTGATGTATTATCCAAGCACGGATAACACGGGAACGTCATACCCATACGCATATTAAAATTAGCCTCGTGTTGCTTTTTCTCTAGTTTTTGCTAGCTGATATTTTACAGAGGTAACAATGAATTTTTAAAGTGAATGCTCAATAAAACAGGCGTTTCTGTGCTGTTTTATTTATACGATACCACAAAGCTCTGGTTACATCCGAAACAAATCTCCCTTTCTACAGCTATTGTTTTTTTTTGTATGTGGAATGAAGCAATATATTCCATAAAAGGGGAATGTTTCAAATCTTGCGTCGCGACAAATAAAAGAACCGGATATGAGAAATTAAAATATCAACCAATTATATTTGTGTTCTTCTAAAACTCCAATGGTGCTGTTCATTCAAAAAAATTAATCAAAACAATAACTGTCTTTAAATGTTTCTGAATTAATAAACTACTTCAATTTAAATCTGTGAGTACAATAACAGTGATAAATTTCAATTTTAACTGTCACTGTTTATGTTTAATTTAACACTTGAATTTTCTTATAATTAATTAGCTCATTTTCACTACCAAAATACATAATTTTTAATTTTACTTGTTGCAATATACCACTTCTAAGTATCAAACTCAATATCAATACCTGTATTAAGCTTTTTACCATAGCAATATATATATATATATATATATATATATATATATATATATATATATATATATATATATATATATATATATATATATATATATTGTTGTGGAAACCAGATCCGCTAAACATAGCACATGAACGAATTTAGTAGAAAAAGTAGTGAATAAATAAATAGAGCATACATAATTCAAATTAGCCATTGATATGAGATATAATATAGTTAGATTAAGTTAATATAAGAAATGTAGTAAAGATAAAGTATAAAATGGGCTTCAGAGGATTTAAAAAACTAAATTAGCTAAGCCCAAATTTACATTAACAAAAAAATGTAGTACTGGCCAAAATTAGAATAAGTATCGATAGTGTATGTAGACAATCGTACTTGAACAAAATTGGTATATTTAGAATAACTTTTGTAATTAGTATTAAGGAGCTATGCGCAAAATGACAGCTCCACAATAATTTGAAATTATGTCAAAAATGACAGTTCCACGAATATATGAATAAAGCGATGACAACAGGAAAAAAAAACGGAAGTTTTTTGTACTGAAGGAGGTTGCTGTAAAAAATTCGATGAAAGGGTTTGACAGAAGAAAAAGGATTGGCATGGTTTTTTTTAGTTTAGAGAGCGGACTCCTTAACAGTTTGTAAGCACAGCGAAAAGTATCGTTCCGAAGTAATAAAAACGTATAAGTAAATAAATAAAGTAATACCACGTATCAGGAGCTAAAAGAATCAGACGCCATTACTCAAGATATGGTAAGATAGAATGCAGATACAGATCTAAATACAAATATGTATATATATATATATATATATATATATATATATATATATATATATATATATATATATATATATATATATATATATATCGCCAGTGAAATGTACTTATGGTAAATGAGAAAAAGCTTACACAAAAGGTTAGTCTGGATGTGCATAACAATAGCAAGGTAAAGTGAAATTGACATTATTTACATGTGAGTCGTGATAAAGTTTGGTTTGTTTGTTTTTTCTAATACAAGTGCTTAATATTAAACAAGAAAATTGTTGATTTATATTTAGGTTTTTCATAAAAATACTAACGAGTCGAATAAGTATAGACGAATCCAATAAGGTATTTTTTTATATTCTGTGGGGAAATGTTTCATGTAACTTTATATATATATATATATATATATATATATATATATATATATATATATATATATATATATATATATTCATTTTTTAACTATATTATTTACATAATTTATTGAATGATCATGTATATATATACATGATCATTCAATAAATTATGTAAATAATATAGTTAAAAAATGACGTATCAATGACTTAGTTGAATATTTAAGGTGGAAAAAATTGAAAGAATATAACTAATTATCAAAAGAGCATTTATTTAATTGGGAAATATTATTATTGAACATTGTTGATAAATCTTTTAATAAATCGCTGCATGAGCTTTGAACCGATGCTCTGAAATAGAAGTAGCTGGCGCAAACAGAAACAAAAGAACAGATAGATACATAACAAATAATATAAGACATATGTTTGTTTCATACCAAAAAAACACATGATAGTATATATATATATATATATATATATATATATATATATATATATATATATATATATATATATATATATATATATATATATATATATATCTGTGTGTGTGTATACAGTATGTCCCAAACTGGATGGGAATGTATTGCTATCTCCGTTATTATTACAGATAGGGAGACGGTTAGATTAGCAATGTTTTGTAGAATTTCATGCTCGTTCCAAGTATGACTTGTATTTTGCCCTGCCTCTTCTCGTTTTCGAGTTATTTTGAAAAAAAAAACAAAATTTGTCTATTTCTTTTTTCTTCAATATCTAAGTAGGCGTTGATCTGACGTCTAAGACTTGCGCACTATCGGGACACTTTTTGCAGAGTAATCTTTTTGTGCTATTCTCAACTTTGGATTGCCATTTGTTTTTGAGCTACAGGTATCAACGTTTGTTTTAATTATAGCCTGTGAAAAGAGATTTCCAATGATGTACAACATGCTTGAGAAATCTTGTAATTTCACTCACAATTTTGAAAAAAACCGTTTTGAGGATAGTAGGCTAGGAAATCCAATACCAGGAAACAAATGACAAAAAGAAAGTGTTCAAAAAGCAGTAGGCCGCGGGGTCTAACAAAATACTTCTACTTTTAACGTAATTTTCCGTAATGATTCACGATAACAAATATTATGATTTAATTTACAATACTTAATTAGGTAATAATGCTAGGTAATATTATGTGAAACAGTTTAATAACGAAACCCGGCAATATCAAATAGAAACTTTATACACCTTTTTGAAACATGCGTGCAAACTCTGGTGAGGGTCTTTCGGTTAATATGATTTATAGCTTCCGTGATTCTGTTTCGTAATTCATTGATATTTTGTGGTGGATAAAATGTATACACATCATTCTTCAGAGTACCCAAAAAATTAAAATTCATGGATGTTATATCAGCACTTCGAGCACACCAATGAACAGGGCCATTGTTACAAATGACTAGCATTGTGAGCTGGACAACTTTCTTGTTGGTATCAAATCTCTTCTAAATTATCATGAACTCTTCTAATTGTTGGTAAGATATCATTTCTAGACAATTTAAGATACCTTTCCCCAGTTAAATTATTTTCAAAAAAGAACGGACCAACAATGAAGTTACCTGAATTTTTAAAATTACCTGTCTAATCTACGAATAAAAATAATAGTTTTTTACCTAAAAAGCCGCATCAGACATTAATACCAATTCTGTATTGCAATCGTCTTTCTTCCTTTAGATGGGAATATTCGTTTGCCCAATAATGCCTATTATGGCGATTATAGACACCACAATATGTAAATCTGGATTCATCAGTCCATATTACTTTCAAATGATTTTTTTTTTCTTGATACCATCTGCAGAATTCAAGTCGCTTAGCGTAATCGTCAACATTTAAGCCTTGTACGATTGTAGGTTTGTATGGATGGTAATGACATTCTTTGAGTACACGGTGTACTGTACTTTTTGGAACGTCAATTTGTTCACCATAAAACCGAACAGATTGCGGAGGGTTTCCGTTTAAAACCTGTAAGACGGCATTATTTCTTTCTTCATTTCTAGGCATTGGTAGTTTCTTTGCGTGGAAGCTACCGTCGTTTAATAGATTGGTCACTATCCTGCGAAATATTTTGGTGTTTGGTTGTCGTCTTTCTGGGTAGTTGTTTTGATATGAATTTGCAGCTGCCTCAGTATTTCGGTTAGAACGAATATTACATCTCAACATGTCAAAATATTCTTCATTATTGAACATATTGTTGAATAATATTTAGAATAAACAGGAAACAAACTAATTAGTACAAAATTTTAAGCAACGTGTTAAATACACCTCAAGTTGTTCATAAAATTAAGAATGTCAGTATCCTTAATTGTCGCGATAGTGTTATATCGATAGCAACCTTTCTTCGGTTGTTTTTCAGTTGACTTTTAAGCTGACGTTCAAAAATGAAACAATTTTCAAAGGCGTCTTCTCAAATCATTAATCTGCTTTTTGTTGAGTTCTGTTAGTAAATTTACCTATTTACTAGGTTTACCTATTTAAGTAAATTATAACAAATTTTTAGGATAATGTTGTAATGCAAAATATCATGTAATACTGGGCTGATTTATTGGTGTGCTCAAAGTTCCTACTTTTTATTGTGAATCATTACGGAAAATTATGTTAAAAGTAGAGGTATATTGTTAGACTCCATGGCCTACTGCTTTTTGAACACTTTTTTTTTTGTCATTTGTTTTCTGGTATTCGATTTCATAGCCTAATATCTTCAAAAAGGTTTTTCTCAAAATTGTCAGTGCAATTACAAGATTTCTCAAGCATGTTGTACATCATTGGAAAGCTTTTTTCACAGGCTATCACTTGAGCAAAAAAACCAATATGGCCGCCGTAATAAAAACAACCGTTGATACATGTAGCTCAAAAACAAATGACAATCCAAAGTTGAGAATAGCATAAAAAGATTACTCTGTAAAGAGTGTCCAGATAATGTGCAAGTCTTAGACATGTCAGATCAACGACTACTTAGATATTGAAGAAAAAAGAAATCGACAAATTTTGTTTTTTTCAAAATAACTCGAAAACGAAAAGGGGGGGGGGTGGGAGGGGGGGGGGGCAAAATACAAGTTATATTTGGAACGACATGAAATTCTACAAAACATTGCTAATTTAACCGTCTGCTATTTGCTTATAGTCCGGTCCTCAATTTTATGAATTTGAATATACTTATAGTCCGTCTCAACTTTTGTTTAATAAATTAATAAAATAAAAATTATAATTTACAAAAATTTGCAGGTGATATTTAGAACCGTCACACTTTTCTAAAATTGTTCCATTCAATGATTTTGCTAAAGCATCCCTCTGGATTATCACCATACCAGTGCCAAAATTCAGGTCTTCTAACAAAATCACCTATTCGAAATCCTTGCACAATGAACAGCTTCTATAGAGGATACCTGTTTTTCTTTAAAACTCTTGGTTATGTTGTTCTGGGAATACTTAATTATCTTTATCATATCCCTGTTAACGGTGTTGCGTTGTCATTGAAATAGTTCACAAATTGGCTGTGGCCCTTTTTTTGTTTTTAACATCTATTGCATATTCTGAGCACGCGGTGGTTCAAAATATCCAAACATTCTTAAATTTGTCACAAGCTTAGAAAAAAATCTTTCATTTCGTTGTTGGTTTTTGGATAAATTTTCATGTCTATTTTAAAGTTGAAGTTGTTTTATGTTATTTTTCATATAACAATGCAACAACCAGTCTTCTTCGTTGATAAAACGCAAAGATATATTGAACATTGGGAGATGTACGCCATCTCACAGTTATATTAGAAAAAATTAACATTTATGTAATTTTTAACACAAAAGAATATAAGAGAATTTCAGAAATAATAAAACATGCATTCCTTATTTTGTCATCGACAATGAACTAATTTCGTGATTTCTGGCTGCAGCAAGAATAACAAGAGTTGAAAACATTACTCTTACATCAACTTTGAGTTGAGGCTACCGGTTACCAAGCCGCGGAATAAAAGTTTCAAATTTGGGGAACTTGTATATCGACAGACATAAACTACCTAAGCGCAGGTCTAAAACAAAAGATATTTTTGGTTAGAAAGAAAACGTTTTTATAGAATTGCTGTAAGCCATTATTTTTAAAATGGTTTTAAAGGTGAGGTGATGTTTATCTGGTTTTTAGCGTGACGTAGCATACACATACTTTGCGCACTATAATGAATAATTCTAGTAAGACCTAGCAGTGCATAATGTATCAGTCTTTTATACATTGACGCTTTAGAAAAATTCTAAATTCAACTATTTGCGAGAACTAAATCTGCAGGCATGAGGTTTTCTACACACATATACACTAGGCTTATGAGTGTGGTTGACATAACTGAAGACAAAAGAAGTTCGGTAGGGACTGCGGCATTAAGGAAAAGGTCTAATTATAAAGGATGAGAATGATAAACATTTGCCGGACCCTTACACCGCATGACCTAATCAGCTGCAATGTTGGTGACATATGTATTTTACATTCTCCAACACTCATTAATCTGCTGCTCTATCCAGTTATCAACTTTCTCGTAATTAAATAACACAACTGGTTCAAAAATGTGGTCAACGAAAATTACTAACTACGAATTTAATAGAAGTGGAGGAAGAAAAAGCAAAGTATACTATTTTCATAAAATTGCGCTTCCTAGATAGATTAACTCTCATGTTATTACTGCGCTTACAAATTTAAATGATTGTCCAAATTTAAAAATTAATTTTCATTTCTATATAGTTAATCCAATATGCTTTAGAAAACTGTTTTAAGCTGGTTTTAATGGTTAAAAATTCGTATATAAAAAGATCTATATATATATATATATATATATATATATATATATATATATATATATATATATATATATATATAAAAATATTAGAATATGCGCTTGTGGTCGGTCCTTCATTACAAATATGGTCTCATTGACCGGAGTGATGCTGCCAAAACACACCGCTCACCTTTATAATTGGAAGTGCTGCAACGTTCGTTTATGAAAATTATGTACAGAAAGGGCTATAATTACAATTGCAACGCTTTGTATGATGAAGCAGAAATGTTAGCCTTAGCACAGATATGCAGTCTTGAAGGTCTTAAAAAATGTTCATAAGAATAAATTACTAATAGAGATACCTCATTAATATCAAACCAGAAATAGGTGAATAAATGTAACGTTACTTTCCCCAAGATAAGAAATATATGTCTCTCATGCCTGTGTATGCGCCAATAATTAATAATGGGAGATCAGGAAACAGGGTACTCGATAGCCTTGTTCATCGAGATAATGAACTTTGTGTGCTACGAGATACTTTCTTTTCATTATTATTCATAGGTGAGGAGCTATATATATATATATATATATATATATATATATATATATATATATATATATATATATATATATATATATATATATATATATATACATGCAATAGAGAATAGTGCAAAGCGCTATCTCTGGTGTTGTGACGGTTCCTGGCTTCCACAGTAGTTTCCACGCAGACACAGTAAAACAAGAATGAAGCTGTGGAAAGAAAACTAGCGGGCGAAAACAACTACTCTTCTAGCTAGTACCGCGACGGGCATTGAATTACAACATTCGCTAGCTACTATTACTTCCGTCCTGCCGGGACTTGCGGTAAGATGTAAAGCAGGAGTCACATACCGATTTTGTCCTCCTTAGGAGTCCTCAATATGCCATACCTGCACTCCACCAAGTTCGTTTCAAGGCATGCATTGCCACAATTTGCAATGGAGAATAGTTCAAAGCCCTATCGTTGGTGTTGTGACGGTCCCTTGCTACCAGAGCAGTTTCTACGTACATACATTACACCAGAAAGAAAGCTCTGCAAAGAAAATTAGCAAGCTAATACAACTACTTTCCTGGCTAATACCGTGACAGGTATTGAATTACATCACTCGCTAGCCACCATCACTTCAGTCTCGCCGGGACTTGCGGTAGGATGTACAGCAGGAGATAATTCAATGCCGTCGCGGTATTAACCAGAGAAGTAGTTGTTTTCGCTTGCTAGTTTTCTTTCCTCGGCTTTCTTCTTGCTGTACTGTATGTAGGAAGCTGTTGTGGAAGCCAGGGACAGTTACAAGACCAGAGATGGCGCTTTGCACTATTCTTTATTGCACATTGTGGCAATGCCTGTCTTGAGGGAAACTTGGTGGAGCGCAGGGATGGCATATTGAGGAGTCCTAAGAAGGACGAAACTGGTCTGTGTCTCCTGATTTACACATATCTATATAGAAATTACTTATTAAGTTTGCTCTTTGTAACTTTTTCTTTTTTGTGTTTTATTTAACTTAGACATTTTACTTATTTAACTTAGGAATTCTAGGTATACAATTTATAATTGCTAGCGCAGGAATTTATTTTATAGAATTTTTAATTTTTAACTTGGGCATTATATTTGTAGCCAGGAAATTTTATTTAAACACTTTTATGGTGTTGTATGTATTATTTTGTAAAAATTTTGTATATATTCTATGGTTTATATAGATTGAATGATTTTTTGTGCTGTAACACTGTGGAATATATTATAAGGCTGTAGGTGACAACAAGCAAATGTATCTCAAAACATGTATGGTATCGTTTTTTGCCCACACAAGTATTAAGTAACTTCAGTGGGATCATTTCTATGATTCTTGTTGATGAAGAGTCGCGTTGTTGCTGAAGTTTGAACACATTGTATATTTTTTACATTGTACAATAAATAAACGTATTATAAGTACACTTGATGAGCCCAAACGACCACAACACATCTTTTTAAAGACCCCAAGATCGTTTCACTAACAAAGTTAGCGTCATCAGGGGATAAAAAATTCTCAATCTTCACTTAGTAAACTAACATATTATATATTATATAAAGATACCTAATGCAACGACTATTGCCTGATTTACAAACTATAAATCTCTATTATTTCTGTAAAATTCATGGCAAAGTAAATATAAATAATGTAACCTAGTATATAACAACAAAGGAGTTCATTAATTGTTGTTGCCCTCACCTGGCCAAAGCGTTACATGCTAAATGCAGGCGTAAAGACTCTGGTCTCCCAAGTTTTTAAGTGTTTGTTTTCTTTTGTCGTTTCGCTCTTTATGGCATCGTCAGCCACTACACTGCTTTCCCCACCCGAGTTATATTTCGTATACTGGGGTATAGGATGTAAGGTAGACAGTAGGCGCAGGTCTGAGAACAAGGCTGATTAATTAAAGTTAAGTTGTTGATTTTTTTTATTTTGCAATGTAAAATGAGCATAGCGTAGTTTATAAAAAAGTCTGGAAGCAGCAAGTGCGTTATGATAGTGAATTTTGATAAAATATTTTAAAAAGCAAATATGTTTTTTTAAGAAAGCAGACATCAAATTTGGTTGCCAGCATAACATATATAGTATAAACAATGTACCATATTTCATGAAAATAACTTTACTGTTTAAGAATGTACAAAAAATGTTCGAAAAGAAACTTAACATGTTCCCGACAAAACTAGTTTCTTTTCCAACGAACCTTATAGGTTAATAACAAATTGAGCTATTCAAATTTGAGGTATTCAATAAAACTTCGCTACCATAACGCACTTGCTGAGTCCCGAATTTATTTTCTTACAAACATGCATTATAATTTCGTTGTCGAAATTCCATACATTTAAGGTCAGCTCAGAACTGGTACTGACCGAGGGAATCCGTCTGTCAAATTAAGCCAAATCATCGTTTAATCTATTTCAACTAAGCAGAGTTTTCTGGCTAACGAACTTATCTAAGCTACTGGCAAAAGAAAGGTACTCGCCAAATTTGATCAAAATCGGCCTATTATTTTTTGAGTTATCAGTGTGATATATATATATATATATATATATATATATATATATATATATATATATATATATATATATATATATATATATATATATATTAATTTCAACAACACACCACGAGGGCTCACAGCCTAAATACTATCGTACCGTGGGTGTTGACAAGGAGGAAAGAGGCAGATTGTTAATTCTGGACTTGAAGGTTTGGAGGTTCGGAGGAGAAGGAAAAACATGTGGCGGCAAGAAATTCCACAACTTGGAAGTCCTCGGGACAAAAAAGCGGGAATAACAAGATGTTCTATGTCTGGTGACCTGGACACTAAAAGGGTGCATTCGCTCTGTTCCCCTGGTAGATCTGTTGCGGGCAGCAGGTGAGGGAACTATGGAGGAAAGCTCCTCTGAGCAGTGCCCGTGCAGATATCTATAAAAGAGAGAGAGGTCACCAACAGCACGTCGGTGGGCAAGGGATGGCAGCCTTTGGGTAAGGGTAGGGTCACCGATTAGACGTATAGCTCTCTTTTGAATGGAGTACAGGATAGCGAGTGTAGAAGCGGCAGCGGCACCCCAGATGTGGGAGCAGTATTCGAGGTTTGGCCTTATTTGTGAAGTATATAAGGTATAGAGATTAGCTGGCGAAAAGTATTTACGAGCCCGGAAGAGGAAACCTAATTTCTTAGCAGCCGCTTCTGCAATTGATGTGACATGTTGGTGTCAATTAAGATTTCGATCCACAGAAATGCCAACAAGAGAAAAGGACTCATTACTTTGAATAACTTGGTTGTTCATTTTGATGGGTCTAGGGCTGGTGTATCTCTTGTGAGAAAGAAAGCAAGACTTAGTTTTGGTGGGGTTGAATTGTACAAGATTTCTACTTCCCCAGTCTAATATTTTTTGGAGATCCACGGAGACAGAACCCTCCATGAGTCTGCGATCCTCATCTAATTGAGCTAAAGAGACAGGCTTAGAATATTGTATATTTGAATGGAGGGTGCTGTCGTCCGCGTAGCAGTGAACTGGGCTGTATGTGCTAGAGAGCAGGTCATTGATGTGGAGAAGAAACAAAGTAGGGGCTAAAGCTGAACCTTGAGAAACTCCTGCATTAATTGGATAGAGTTTAGAGGAATGGCCATCCACAACAACAGATATGCTCCTGTTGGAGAGGAAATTTGCTGTCCACATACAGAGTTTTGGTGGTAGGCCATAGGCCGGAGGTTTATTAGGCAGCGCTGCGTGCCAGACCTGGTCGAATGCTTTGGATATGTCTAGAGCAACAATCTGGGATTCACCGTGTTGTTCCATGGACTTGTTCCAAGAATGGGTGACAAAGGAAAGGAGGTCGGCAGTCGATCTGCGCTGACGGAATCCATACTGCCTGTCGTGGATTAGACTGTGTTTTTCAAGAAATTTTAGTAATTCGGTGTTTATATACTTTTCCATCACTTTAGAGACGACTGAAAGGAGAGAAATAGGCCTGTAGTTGCTAGGAAGCGCTTTGGATCCTTTCTTGGGGATGGGTTGTACTCGAGCAGTTTTCCAGTTACTAGGAAATATGCCTTTATTATAAGATATCTGAAACAGACGAGTCAGGACAGGAGCAAGTTCTGGTGCGCATTTTTTGAGAACAATTGCGGATGTCGTCAAGGCCAGACGCTTTCCTGGTATTAAAAGAAAAGAGCATCTTTCGTACCTTTTTAGTTTTGAAAATGATATCCGTCATTTTATGCGCGACATTGGGGACTGTTGGTGGTTGAACATTTGGAGGTGGGTTAAGAGTAGAATTGCCGGCGAACAACGAAGCAAAAAGTTCAGCCTTGCCCAGGGCGGTAGAAACAATTTCATCCCCTGAGACAAGAGGTGGGAACGTGCTTTTGCAGAAATTATTTCCAATAGATTTAGCAAGAGTCCAGAAGGGTTTGCCGCCGTTGGAGCTTAAGAGGACTTTGTTTTTGATGTGGTTATTAAACGAGTTTTTTTGCCTCAAAAAGAATGCGGACATAGCGGTTTCTTGCGTCGTTAAATGCTTGACGATTTTCTTGACTGGGATTGTGTAGAAGCGTTTTGTGAGCTTTGACCTTTTCAAGTCTGGCCTTGTCACAGGATTTAGAGAACCAGGGCTTTTGAGTGGCTGAAGAGGTTTTCTGTGTACGTGGGATAAATAATTCCATGCCAGCTTGGATAATTTCGGTGACGTTTTGTGAGATATCAGAGGGGTCAGGATGAGAGAAGCAGACAGACGCCCATGGAAATGAGAAAAAGTAATCCCGCATTTCGTCCCAGTTTGCGGAGTTGTAGTGCCAAACGATACGTGGGTGTGATGACTGTGTGGCCTCGGGTTGCATTGCGCAGGAAGCAGTGACCATGCCGTGGTCTGACCGACCAAGGGGGGCGGTGACTGATATCTTATAGCATTCAGGTTGTGTAGTAAGAAGGAGATCCAAGGGATTTGAGCTGTGTGTTGGGATACGAGGAAAGTAAGTAGGTATATATATATATATATATATATATATATATATATATATATATATATATATATATATATATATATATATATATATATATATATATATATATATATATATATATATATATATATATATAAACATATAAAAATTGAAACTGACCTCGGATATGTGTTCTCGGGGGCCTAATTAGTGGTAATTTGAAGGTATTTTTTCAAAATTCACAAGTCGGGATCTCCTCATTAGTGAATTTTTTTAGGAAAATTCACTAATAGATGTAACTGAAATATTAATTAATAATATAAGATAGTTTCCACATTAAACGACCGTGTCTATCTTACTTTAAAGTATTTTTAAAAACGAAATATTTTAATTGTTGAGTGTCACAGACACCTTATCAAAACTAACGCCATCTGCACTAGACTCAGGTTTATTTTGGAGTGCAAAGTATCACGATATAAAAAGAGTAACAATCGAGCAGCGGAAAATATATTGAGAAAGAATTCAAGATGTTTTAGATTATGAAACCAAACCATGCATCTCCATTTTGTAAAAACTAGAATATTAGACGCGACAAATGTCAGGAGAGACACATAATAATTATGTACGATCCAACGTTTAGTATCATACAGAATAAAGCCACTCCTGTGCAGACAACTAATTTGCAGATATTAGTGAAATAAATAATGTGTTACTGCAAACTGCATGCGTCTATATTAGCCACAAAAGGGTTTAAAAAAGCCTCTTTGTGCGAACAGTTTTAGATGGTGGTAGTCAGTTAACATTCATCAAAGAATATGTTTCGAGAAGGTTACGGCTACTGATAATTGGGCAACACAAAATTTCCGTTATTTCATTCGGCAACAAGGATAAGTCACCAGCTCATCTTCGTAACAAAGTAAAGGTCACGTTAAAAAGCCAACATGAAAATGGAAACTTGATAATGATCATAGCCTTGGAAATACCGTAAATTTGTTTTGATGGGTTAAATGTGCCAAAGGGGATTCATCCTCCCTTATCTCATTTCAAATGGGCAGATAGTCCAGGCCAAAGTAGATACCAGTTAGTGGAAGGCATTAGGCTCCTTATTGGAGCCGATCATTATTGGAAAATTGTTACTGGGAAGAACATAAATTTGTCAGAAACACTAGCGGCGGTTAATACGATGTTGGGATGGACTTGGCATGGGTCAGAAATGGTAG
The DNA here is from genome assembly GCA_964006375.1 of Tillus elongatus. Classification (NCBI taxonomy): domain Eukaryota; kingdom Metazoa; phylum Arthropoda; class Insecta; order Coleoptera; family Cleridae; genus Tillus; species Tillus elongatus. The sequence continues at coordinate 91,280,698 of OZ023266.1, forward strand.
ACACAACTTCACTTGGCTTCATAACGGTGCTGTTTCCTAACGCGTTTGAAGAGGACAATGTCGATGTTAGCCAGTTGTGGAATTTAGGAACAGTTGGTATTAATCTAATGAGGACTATAGTAATAATGAAATTGTGTTTTATAAAGATAATTTTATGTATAAAGACACTATTTACGCAGTAGCTCTCACCTGGAAAAACGATATCCGTGAAATAAGTATAGACTCTAATTACAGTGGGGCGTTGAGATGACTTAAAGCTTTAACGAACAAATTATTAAAAACAAAAGTTTAAACGAATGTGGTGATCTCGTAAAAGATTATATTCAATCAGCTTGTGGGGAAAAAGCGGAGAGTTCAATCGACGGAAACGTAAATAGACCTCTGTATTATATGCCTTACCGAGTGGTCTACGGGACAGATAGAATCACTATGAAAGTGAGAGTTGATTATTCGCCAAACGCGCCGGGCCAGCATCCCTAATAAACGGCCTACTATCGACAGGTCAAAAAGTGCGGGATATTGTGAAGGTGCTCGCAATTTTCACGGTCGGACTGATTAGTGTAGTAGCGATATAGAGAATGCCGTTCTACACATTAGTCTAGTGGATGCAGATTGAAATGTTCCTTGTTTGTTATGCTAGGAAGACCCACCCATATGTTTTCCAATCAAGGAATATAAGATGAATAGAGTAACTTTTAGTGTTACCAGCAGTCCCTTGCTTTTAGAAGCAACGCTCAGGAAACATCTGGAAATAATTAACGGTAATACCTGCAGCATTGTTGGTAAGTCGTTGTATCTAAATGACTCAAGTAACGAATTAAATTTGCCTACATTAGAGTTAACGGCTGACTTGTGTGCAGACAAACTGGAGAACAATATTTTAAAATGGATAACATCATAAAACATCTGTAGCCTAGGGTACATAAGTTCTATAGTTTTAAGGAAGGACAGGAGTTAGTTGTGAAGCAATACGATATAGCTAGTAGTGATTATTAAATCCTAGGCTTTTAAGTAGTTCTGTGTTCATTTTTTCCCCGCATTGTATTATTAGTATATTTGTTCTCTTTGCTTATTAAAAAAGCCGAACCAGCAACCTGTGAGTATTTTTGCAATGAACGCTAACATATTTTATAAAAGCTAAAAAATTTGTTTTTAACTTAAAAGCCGCAATCTCCTCATGGGCGAAATTTTTTGATGAAAAGCTCGCTGAAAAGTTTGACTTTTTTAAAATCATGATATTAAGTAATGTTTTTGATAGTTAGTTTATGAATTATAGAATTCTTCGATACTACGTTTCTGAAGTTTATAATAAGTACATCAAAACTAGATTACTTTTTATCAACAGAGGCACCAATAAACATAATTTTAACATTTAAATTTTATTTAAGAGTACAAACATACTGCCTTTTATAAGACACGTGTCTTTTTAGTCGGTATCAAGAAATGAATGTTTTCGATAGAAGGGGCATCAGACGAATTTAAATTTCCTCAACTGATGCATCAACTGTAAAAGCAAGTAAATGTCTGGATTTATATTCAGAGGATCTAAAATAAACTACTCGAACATTCTCGGGGTTACGGCAATAAAAATAAAGGATATGTTTTTCTTACTATCGAGACCGATTCCTCAGATGGCTCCACGTGTAAAACCTTTCTTTCAAAACATGTATTGATACTTTTGTTACAGCAGAAAATCTAAAGTTGATTTAAAATGATTTGTAAATTTTTGTCTTAACGAAACACACTTCTGTTGTTCTGTTTCAAAACATTCCTATAATTTTATTCATAAACACTGTGATCAAGATAGGAGTAACAAAATTTTCAATCATTAATGAAATTATTTAGCTTAAAATTTACGATTATAATTATAATAATCATACACTAACTCATAAGGACGTTTTTCAAACTCTCTCCAAAAGAAACATTTACTCATCCTAGGTATCTCAGATACCAAAAGGACGTATATAATTTTCTAGAAATATCCAGGCAATATCGGAGGTTACTGCAAAGTCTTATAAAAATTATTAATTGTTGTTGCTTTTATTTATTGAAACCGTTCCATACTGAATAGATATTTGGAGACTACTAATCTGACTTCACAAGTATTTATTTGTTTCTCAGTAACCCATTTCGCCGCTTTGCGGCATCAGGAGACAGGAGAGAATTGAATTTATTTATAATAACTCATGACAACTATAAATCAAAACCCGCGTCTGCGTCATGGTGTTTTAACCAATTTTTTATTATATAAATAAAAGAAAACATACAAATGGCGTGTTTAAAACTAATAACAATAATAACCATAACAACGATCGCAATAAGAAAATAACTAATTAACAATAACCGCAATCAAGGAGATTCTTTATATAGAAAATATCGACATACATTAACCTATTAGATTATTAAGACTATTTTTAGTATAGTCAGACGTATGTTGTTTGATAAATTTAATTAGAAAAAGGGGTTTCCAACGAAGGGGATAAATAAATTTGCTCCACTCATCGTCGTATATGTGACTCTTTCATGCCGACGCTTCCTTTTGGATTTGACCCCTTCACTTTTGTCAAGTTTATGTTTGGCATTATAAAAATATAATGACGCTTTGTGGTTATTTACTGTGGGTGTGTATTGAGTATCAAAAATATGTTTTGAAAATGTAGATCAGTTGCCATATGCTTTGAATCTGGGATTAAAACTTTTACAAATTTGGCTCATCTAGATTGCGTTACAATGTGTACAAACTAATTTATGAATTTCAGCTTTTGTCAAGAAATAAGTTTTTTTTCGGCATTAAATAGCAAGTGCCGCGCCATGTTGTAAGAGTCAAGAGTGACATTTGTATTTTTGGAAAATTTTTAAACGTCTCCAAAATAAGTCATCTGAATATATTTGTCTTTTTGTCTCTAATATTTAGATAAATTAAATTAAGCTCTGATATGTATTATTTGCTGTCTATCATTTTATATATTAATTTAACGTAATAATCATTATTAAATGATATTTGCTTAATAATTATTGAAACTTCTTTTTCAAATTTGGTATCATACATATGCATTGAAAATGCATGATGTATAGGCAGCTTCTGTGAAAAACGGTGCCATGAATCATATAATATAGTTATGTCTGTGTAAGTAGGTTTCGTGTATATTGAAAAGTCAAGAAAATTCTTTTCTTGCGTTCTAATGCTTAAATCTAGGCAATTGATACTATTGTTAGTTTGTAAATTTGGTATTTGCATGAAAGTTATTGATAAAATTTAGAAGATTATTTAATTATATAGGGCTACCTTGAAAACAAATTTAAAGATTATCTACATATCTGTACCAAAAAATAATATTATGTGAAACTTCTGATGCTAAGATTTCGTTTTATAAATTTTCATTAATAAGTTGGCTAATGAAGGAGATACACTGGAAGACCTTTGTTCTGCATATAAATTTATTCATTAAATAAAAATAGTTATGTTTTATACATTCGTTAAAAAAATCATAGTTTCTCGTCTTTTTATGACCTTTATGTTCTTTTCTATTAAAAATGTCTTCCAAAGCCAATTTTTGTGTGTCTCTTCTGTCTCATTTATTTTACTATATGCCATATTTAGAAGTTATTTCTTTTTTATTTAAAGATTTACAAATATTTGTCATAAGGCAGAGTATGATAATTTCAATAAATAAATTATCCACACTTCAAAATATATTTCAGAAATTATTTTAATGTTGGTAAATATACATTAAATAAAAAAATAAAAAACGATAATTGGGTATAAGTTTCTAATACCCGATCAGATAAGGGGATTATTTAGAAAATTTTCTAAGAAAAGTATTACAATATAAATATAAATCAACTTTGATACAAAAAAGCAAGAAACGATTAATTTGATAGGATTGTTTACATTTTCATAATGTATATATTATGATAAATTGTTTTCACAAATGGCAAATGAAACTTTAAAGGATGGACATATTCTGACAGCTTGTGACATGAAAACATGAGTATTTTTTCTCTCCTAGTTTTCTGTACTTCCACCACTCAAATTTTTGTGAAAAGTTGAAAAGAACAACTTTTTTACATTTTCATATTTCAATATCGGTGGTGAGACTTTGCAAAAATTTTCTCCAATGAGCGCGAATTTGGGCCCCTAGAACCCATATACGGGGTCAGTTTCGATTTATATGTGTTTATATATATATATATATATATATATATATATATATATATATATATATATATATATGTATATATGTATATGTATATATATATATATATATATATATATATATATATATATATATATATATATATATATATATATATATATATATATATATATATATATGTATATATGTATATGTATATATATATATATATATATATATATATATATATATATATATATATATATATATATATATATATATCCAACCGATAACTCAAAAAATAATTAACCGATTTTGATGAAACTCGACAAGTGCCTTTCTTTTATTAATAGCTTGGATGAGTTCGTTATCCAGGAAAATCGGAGAAGGTTTTTCGGGAAAATTTTGAGTTTCTCCGAAAGTTACACGGATATTTCGATGAAATTTGGTGAACATATTGCATTAAGAAAGACCTAACTATGTACGAAATTCAGCTTTCTAGATTTCAAATTTGAAACATTTATTTTCAATATCACCGTGTTTCATTGATAATGGCAAACCTGGCTTATATGAGATCTAGTATGTCGTTGCCTGGCAACAGAACATTTGATATTATTGCGCAGGTCTAATACACGCTGTAAGTGACGTTTATCGTATGGTATTAGATTGTTTATATGTTTATCGGTTTGAGTTGGCAAATTATTTGTGTTATTTGGGAAATTTTTATATACAAGTGCAAATTATTCCTTTATTAATGTTAGTGGTTGGACTAAAGAGTGTTTGTTATCTTTTATACACATATCTAAAGGATCGAAATTTTATAAAAGGACTGATATGCAACAGGTTAGTTATTTTCTCTCTGATGCTTTGGAGGTAGTCTTAGTTAAGTTTATGGTTTAACGGTCCATAATTTTTAGCTAATTTTCGTACAAAATATTCGTCAATGAGGAGACCGCGAGATAACAATAGCCAACTCATACAATGTATATAAGAAGTACAGATCCCGATTCAACACGCAAGGTCGCTGACGAATGGGTTAATTAATAGCAGCGCAATTAGAAGAATAGACTATTCATAAATGGGTAAACAACTAGACCTTGAAATCAGCAACCAGCCACCTGCTAGGATCACCTTCAAGAATGCAACTTAGGTGAAAACCGCCTCTCGGTCCACGCCCCACCAGAGACTATATATGGAAGTTACCAGACCACGGACGAACATTCCTACATTGTTATTGCTTGAGTCTCTTTTAACTTGTCATAATTTATATTTATCATTTTTTATTATTATTCATAAGTATTTTATGTAACTATAATCAATAAATTCTTTTAAAAAGTCAAGTGTGTTAACAAGAAAGTTAACTGGCACAGTCGCAACGGATAGTGCTGAAGAATCAATATTGATTCTTTGCGTTTCAACGCTTAACAGCCAAAGAACCGATCAAGAGAGACGTCATGAAGACAGCAGCAATAGCATCGATTCTGTAAGTTGTTTGCTTCCTTTATTTCCTATATATATATATATATATGTTGTGCTGAGAATTGCTAAGGCCATATAAAAGTTATAAAAACAAAAATGAAAACCCTTACGGAAACTACTATGATAATGTTAAATTCTGATTATTGATTAAAAAATTGGGTGATCAGATTAGTAATGGGGGGTAGTAGTAGTACCACTGGTCAATAATAAGTAAAATACTTACGGTTTACACGTAATGCATATGGGTTCTCTGTATATTGTATACATATCCACATCGTTCGACATATTTTACTGTACACTAAAACAGAAAACAAAATAATAACATTAAAACACAAGCACGTTCACTATTATTGTTAGTCAGTGTTATTTGGAGAAGCAATGAAAGATATATAGCCATAATTTGTTGGAATGATAATTAAATGAGTCTTAAAAAGTTTAACTAGCAATTTGGAAAATATCTCAGTTAAAGTGAAATCAAAAGAGCCAGAGATCTATATGTAGATAATTAAGGTACTTAATGAGAAGCTTCATCCAGACAGCAAAATTTATTGATGAGGTGCCCTACGCGTTTCGGCTATACAATAGCCATCATCAGGGGCAAATCTAAAAATTGTAATAAAAGGTCTGTCAGAAAACATTGTCTTCTGGTAGGCAATTGTGCTGGTTTAAGCACAATGATCTCAAGTTAGACTCTACATACATCATCAAGATCAAAATCTACAGTCACATAGCAGAACATGTCTAAAATAGGTTAAAAAGCAATGTTACATGCCACACATAAAGTAAAAACTACAAGTCAATCAAAGGTTAACTAACTAACACTAGAGTCAAACACATGCAGTCAAAATGGGCTGAAGGCCATAATTATCAAAAACAGAGCATAAGTTACACGAGTTAAAAAGCCAGCTAATTTAGTGCAAAAGCTAAAAAGCCAAAACTGAATTTATAAAGCGAGAAAGGCAGCGGAGTGAACTGACAGAGCAAAACACAACAGGAGGCCACACAGTCAAGCAGAAACCCCATGAGAACTCATAAGGAGATTGAAAGTTCAATAAAATGCGATACGAGAAAACAAAATGGCTTCAATACTTACTTTCTAATTCTTCAAAAATTAGACTCAAACTATACACAGGTTGCCAAGGCTGGGGCCTTCATCTATTGCATCAGCGGTCCAACAACAACATACCCAAATGTGCCGGAAAATCGACTCATGGTGACATTAGAATAATACAAACGACAACTTAAACACAAGACGAGAGTGAACGTCGGCCATTAATGAAAACTGCAATAAAGCAGATGGCGCTGATTAGACGGCGAAACGGTGAACCAAACGCAAGGACAGAACGGCGGAAATGTCAGAGACAAAACGCGGAGAGGAGGGGGGGGGAGCCACAGAACAGCCAACTTTATATATACATTGTGCTTCAGCCATAGAGGAACCATAGACTACTGGTAATACTAGTTGACTAAATGATTGTACAATGAAGGAAAATTGGAAATGTCTGTATTGGACAGGTTCAAAACTTCGTTTCTGGAACACTTGACATGTTTGAAAATTTCCATCTCTTCTAAGATGAATTGTTCTACTCCAAAACTTGAGGGATGTAGGATCCTGGCATCATTATTCTTATTGAAGCAGTGGCCACTCTCTCTTAAATGACTACCAAAGACTGACGTGTCATTGTTCATCTGATTTCTGCTCCTGAGGTGCTCTGACACTCTGGTGCTTAATGATCTTCCTGTTCTACCAATGTAAACGGCATTGCAATCGGGGGCACCACATGTTAAACGATAAACACCTGACTTCTTTAGGTCTGGGATATTGTCCTTGTTGTGGATGAACATATTACTCACTGTGTTAATAGATTTGAACGAAAACTTTACATTGTCTCTCTTGAGGGCTTTAACTATAGTGTTTGAAACTGGGCCACAAAACGTGAAGGGGAAATATGAGACTCCCTCTGGCTGGGTGAGCGGCAAACTAGTGCTGAGTTCTACCAAGAGCTGACGGCTCTTTTTTCTGACCATCCTATCGACGATATTGATTGGATACTCGTTGTTAACTGCGAGCTGCTTGATAAGGTTCAATTCTTTGACGAAGTTCGTCCCCGACAGTGGGACTCTGAACAATCTGTCGACTAGGAATCTGATTGAGGCCAACTTGTGAGAGATGTGGTGGCATGACTTGAACGGGATAAGGTGGTCCGTTTGAGTGGGCTTTCTGTATATGTCGAAAACAATGGAACTGCTGCTTCTGTTCAGCTTCAAATCAAGGAAACTTATGGAAGAGTTGACTTCTAATTCCATGGTGAAATTGATGTTGACGTGTAGATTGTTGAGCCAACCCAGGAACTGATGAAGCTGCTCTGTGGCACCCGACCACACCACGAGTATGTCATCGACATAACGTGACCAGAAAGAAATATGACTTGAAAAAGGGTTGTAGTCTCTGAAGACCAGGTCCCTCTCAAAGAAACTCATGAAAATCTCTGCACAAAGAGGTGACAGCGGGTTGCCCATGGGAAGACCGTCCTTCTGGACAAAGATCTTGTCGTTGAACGAGAAGAAGTTCTGGGCCAGGCAAACCTTAACCAAGGCATGGAGGGCCCTTTGGGACTCGCTGCTGAATGAAGAGGAAGTGAGCAAACTTTTGAGGAGCAATAGTGTCTGATTTACGGGAACACTGGTGAAGAGATTGGAGACATCGAAAGACACCAACAAAGACTCATCTCTCAGCGTTAAATTGCTTAGTTTATTAACAAGCTCTGTAGAATTTTTGACGGAGTAAGGTGAGTGGTAATCCAAACCAGACATCAACAAAGAAGACAGTAATCTCGATAATTTGTAGGAAATGCAACCTACGAAGGAAACAACAGGACGAATGGGGCACCCTTCCTTGTGTATCTTTGGGAGGCCATAAAGGCGTGGAATAAAATGGTTCATAGGCAACAACTGTTTATATATATATGTAGATAGATTGAAATACTAAGCATGAAATACATACCAAAGAATTATGTTCAAAATCAATTACCAAAAGGTAATGAACAAAACAAACCCCTTGTATGATGTTTTCAATATGTAAATTTAGTTTTTATTTATGTGAACAATGAACTGAAATGTACCCATATATGTGTCTGTGTTTGTAAAAACAATGAACTGGAAGTTACTAAAAAACAGTGTTAAGTGTTGTGGAAACTTTTAAATCAAGATTACAACATGAACTGAATTAATGTTAAAGAAAATTATTGTTGGTTATGTTATGTAGAAATAAGGTTAGATCAGATGTCAATTTTAAGAATAGAATATTTTATACTTACTCGATGGTTCCAAGGAGAATATCTGTCAAAACATTAATTAATGAATTGGAAGAGAGAATGCTATGATCAGACAGGAAACACCAAATGTTAGATGAATTTGGGCAACATTTCCGCTTTTGTTATGAATTGTTGTTGGTTGTTGATGAAATTTAGATGCGAGAGAGCGTCATTATTGCTTCCCATTTTAAATATAAATATTTTAAAGTATAAATTGTCCAAGGGAAATTCAATTTGCCGCTAAAACAAAGAAGAGACGTTACATCAAGTTTTTAACGTAAGAAAGTACGAGATAAGTAGTAAATATATGAAGAATACTTACATTTGAGGATACCCAATACCATTAGCGAGGAAGCCAAGGTTAGAGATTTATTTTATTTAATGTATAGCAGCTCAACCAGACAAATATTTCAATAAAAAGACAGCCCATTCTGTCAAATATCATTTTAAGCAAATGTGTTTATGGGAAATTAAGATTTGAACGCATAAAGTAGAAATCTTATGGGATAAATTTAACCATAGTTCAACATTGAGAATACAGAGGGAGTGCAGGTCAAGGATCCATATTTTATTAATAAGAACAATTGAATGAAAGCCGTAAATTCGGATACAAAATTTAATCATTGTAAACTGATATTAGTTTGATAATTAGAACAACGGATCCGTTTAAAGTTTAGAGTTTAGATTTTAATTTGTGCCAATAAAATTTGTTTAAGAATTTTGAAACGTAATTCTTTGAAAACCCATAATAAGATAATAAGGCTACTATAAATATTTGCAGGCTACTTTCTTCCTATTTTAGCAGAACTCACCACTGAGATAAGTAAGTAAATAAAATATTTGAATATAATTTATTTGACATACAAATATATATAATAGAAGGATAGGCAACCCAAATAACCCTGAGATAGCTTAAATCACATAAATACAAGAGTCATAAAACATTTTATTCAGATAAAATTTCACACAAATAATATACAGAGTCACCCATAATACATGGTGTAAAATAATACATGGTGTAATAATAAAATATCATCATTTTCAAATAACATATTTCATATAAATAAAATAAAAATTAATACCTAATATCAGTAAATATAATATAAAATAAATTAATAAAATAAATTCAAAGCCAATATTAGTATAATTGACGCCCAACAGTGGGGCAATTATAATATAAAATATATAATAATAATAAATAATATAAAATATATAAGCCAATAATATAATTGGCGCCGCAACGTTCGGGCACAGCAAAAATAGGGGAAACTAGCCATAACGTCCAGGCACAGCAAAACAGGGGATCAAACTGCAACATCTGGGCACAGGAATTCTTAACATTGGTAGAACCAGACCTGAAAAACAAAAATTTAATTACTGACCATCCTAAATAAAGGAATTTAAACATAAAAATGTCGCAACAAAAGCAAACAAGAGCTAGAAAAACAAAGAAGACTGAAGAAATACAGCAGGAGGAACAATTTGATGAAGGAGACACAGGAGAAGAGAAAACCGAAGAAATATTGGTAAAAGAAACCGTATCGCAGGAGGAAATACCAGATAAACCGGAGGAGAGTGAAGAAACTGAAACGGTAGAACCGAATGCACAAGAAGAAACGCCAAGTATGGAACAAAATTTATTGCAACAAATGGCAAGTATGTTTCGACAAAATATGGAATGCATGAATGAAAAATTTGCGAAGCAAGAAGAAAAAATGGCGAAACAAGAAGAAAACCTGAGTGATAAAATGACGAAACAAGAAGAAAACCTGAGTGATAAAATGGCAAAGCAAGAAGATATGAAAAATCTAGAAGTATTTATACAGAATGTAACAACAGAAATCAAAATGGATATGAATAAATTACAAGAAAATGATACTATATTGTATAGAAACATTCAAGATCTCAGAGAAGAAACGAAAGAAAATGTAGAAAAACTCAAGCAAGATATGGAAAACAGGATGGCAGAAAAAATAGAAGTGAGTGAGAAATATCTCATGGAGGAAATGAACAGGAAACAAAGCACCTTGGAAAAGGAAAATGAGGTGGTTATTATACAAATAAAAAGTGACGTGAACGAGGCAAAACAGAAATGTCAACAAAATTGCCAGAAAATAGAAACCGAAATGAATACAGGAATGCAAGAAATCCACGACCACTTATATAATCAAGCCGAGAAGACCAGAGAAGAGTTTACAAAAGTCGAAACACAAATACAAATGGTTGACTCAGAAATAACACACATAAAAAAGAAAACAGAGGAGCAAATTGGCAAGACGAGAGAAGAAATCTTCAACAAAATAAACAGTCAAAACACCAGAAGCTACGGTATGCCAATAAATATGGACACAGGAACAAAATTTGATGGAAATATAAACAAACTACACCCCAGAGTGTTTATCAACAGCATAAAAAACAAAGTAAGATATATAACTGATATCAACGATGTAAAGGACGTGATAAGGATGCAGCTGGTAGGAAATCCTTTACTATGGTTTTCCAGTAGAGAAAACGAAATCCACAACATAGAAGAATTTGAACATCTTTTTATGAAATTTTACTGGGGAGAGTTCCATCAAGGAATATTCAGAGAAAAACTTTACTTTGGACGGTTCGATTACAATCGAAATCAAGATTTTAGCAACTATTGTCTGCATTTATACAATACAGCGCAGTACCTACACCCGAGAATGGAGGAAGAAGAAATAGTCATGTATATCTCCAGGCATTTCGAAAACCAGATTACGGAGACAATTGCGATAAACAATATCAAAACGATGGAGCAGCTGTTAACTTATTTGACAAGAATAGAAAGAACCCTAAGGACAAGAAATATAAGAAATAAGGGGGAAAACAAACCAGACTACAGAAGACCAAATTATCAAGAGAATCAAAGATATGGAGGTAACACGTATGACAATAGGCCACGCTACAACCAGAATGAAACAAGACCTGGGGTATCGAACAACAATAGCAACCCAAGAAATTATCAGTATCAAAACAGGGATAGAAACAGAAATGACCAAGGAAATTACGATAACACAAGACAAGATCAGAGGCAATACAGATATAACAACAATTATCAGCCAGGAAGAACACAGATGCCCAGGACAAATGACAACAATAACCGTCAATATCCTTATCCAGGTGGCCAACTAAGAAATTGTGCAATGGCAAATAATATACCACAACAAATTGAAGAGCAAAACAGAATTGAAGTCGCAGCACAGATACATGGACCCAGCCAAAATTTTTTAGAATAAGCGCACCTTTGTTTGTAAATAATGTCATGCAGTATAGTCACCCGAGAGAATTTATAAAATTAGAAAATGAAAAAAACCTTGAAAACAAAAATAAATTAGTGTTTGTAAAAGCAAACTTCCAAAACAAAATGGTGAATATAATGGTGGACTCTGGATCAAATGCGTCAATCATCAGTAGTAATATAATAGATCAATTAAAGTTAAACAAATTTAGTTATAATATACCAAAGGTGTCACTAATAAATGCGAGGGGAAGAAAGATTTGTGAAGTATCGAAGGCAGTAATGGGAAAATTACAATTGAACAAAAATAAAAAGGAAATCAACGTTAATTTATTAATAATGGAAGGTTTGGAATTTGATGTAGTAATGGGATCAGATATATTAAATGAAAATAATGCTATCATAGATTATGAACGGAATATAGTAATTATCGACAACGAAATAGTGCATATGACTGACGAAATTGTGAATAAATGTGAAGAAAATAGTAGTGAAAATGAAAATATGAATTATATAAATAGTATAGATTATATGAAAGAATATGAAGAAAAGAATATAAAAGAAATAATAAATGAAAATGAAGAATATGATAGAAAAATAAAGAATATATTATGTAAGTATGAAAGTTTGTTCGATGAAACTAGTCGAGTAGCTGTGGGTCATATGCATCAATTTAAAGTAAAAGAGATAGCCAATTTTAAATCGAAAACGTATCCGATTCCATATAAATATCAGAAACAAGTACACCAGGAAATAAATAACATGTTAGAGCAAGGAATAATAGAAAGAAGTGATACTCCATATATCAACCCAATAGTCGTAGTAAAAAAGGCAGATGGGGGAATAAGATTGTGTTTAGATGCTAGAAATATTAATAAATTGTCAATTCCTCAATATAGTTCACCAGTAGGAATAGAAAGTATTTTCGGAAGTATAACGGGTGCAAATATTTTTTCAAAAGTAGATTTAAAACATAGTTTTTGGCTGATACCACTGGAAGAATCATGTAGAGAGTACACAGGCTTTATGATAGATGGTTCAGTATATCGATTTGCTGTAACCCCATTTGGAATACAATCAGCTTGTTCTGCTCTAGTTAAAGCATTACACAAAATCCTAGACAAATTTGAAGATTTTGTACTGCATTATGTCGATGACATATTAATCTACTCCAAAACAATTGAAGATCATTACAGACATGTAGACGTTGTTTTAAGAGCATTAGACAGAGAAGGTTTAAAGGTAAACTTGGAGAAATGCCATTTCTGCAAAATGCAAGTCAAATATTTGGGATACGAACTGAACGACAAAGGAGTTAAAATGGACGAAGATCGAGTCAAGAGTATATTGGAATATCATCGACCAAGAAACCTAAAGGCATTACGAGGATTTCTCGGGGTACTGAATTATTTTAAAAGATTAATTCCAGATCTCTCAAATAAAATGTTACCTTTGTTGAGATTACTGAAAAAGGATGTCAAATGGAAATGGGGGGTCGAGCATGAAGAGGCTTTTTGCAAAATAAAAAAGGAATTTACGAAGAATTTAGAGGTATATCATCCTAGATATGATCAAGCATTTACTCTGAGAACTGATGCTTCGCTAAATAGATTCGCTGGAGTTCTTTTGCAAGACCAAGATGGCATAGAGGTTCCTATATCGTTCGTATCAAGGGTGACAAAGAAACACGAAAGGGGATATTCCGTTACTGAACTAGAATTGGCGAGCATTATATTTTGTGTGACCAAGTTAAGATTTTATTTACTCGGAAATGAATTCATAATAGAAACAGACCATTTGTCGTTAATACATATAATGAATAACAAATTAATGAACAACCGAGTACATAGATGGGCCTTATTGCTACAAGAATACAAATTTACCATCAAGTATATACCAGGAAAGCTAAATATTATAGCAGACGCTTTAACTAGGGAAAATGATAGCAACAGGAAAGAACAGGAAAAGAGAATAAGAATAGGAATGAATATACTGAAGGATAAACAAGGAATCTTTTCACTACATCAGATAACGCAAGATCAAGTAAACTTGTCCGAGAAAGAAAAAAGAGGCTCTAGAATTTGTCAAAATGTATATGTAAAAGGACCGATTGACGATGAGAAATATGTAATTACGAACAACTTGGCCTATAAAGTCATTGATCAACTACATACAGAAAACTGTCATATGGGTGCTAGAAAACTATGGCTGACATTTCGAGAAAATTATATTACCATAAACGACTACAAAGTAATTAAGGAACGAGTGAGAAAATGTGCCACATGTCAGTTGGGAAAATGGAAGAATCTCAGGTATCAAAATAGCCCTAAATCAATCATAGCAAGGGAACCATTGGAGATTATAGCCATAGATTTCTTATCTGACCTAATACCTAGCTATCAAGGCAACAAGCACATATTAGTCGTAGTAGATCTATTTTCGAAATTTGTGAAGTTATATCCATGTGTGAGAACTAACGTTAAATGTGTCAATGATTCATTGAGAAAGTATTTTCAAATCGTAGGCAAGCCAAAGTTCTGTATTGTCGACAATGCGACATGTTTCCAATCAGAACGTTTTAAAAGATTTTGTCAACAAAACCAAGTGACATTACGATTTACGAGTATTCGTCATCCACAATCAAACATTTCTGAGAGATATATACAAGAACTTAACAAGTATTTGAGGATAATGGTACACAGCGATCACCGAGAGTGGCAAGATAAACTAAATATAATAGAAGAATTACTTAATAATAGTCCACATACAATGACTGGACAATCACCGATTTATCTATTCAAAGGTGTCATGCCTGAAAGAAAATGGCTCCAACAAAATAGTAAAACCTACGAAGAAGTAGTAAAAATGGTCAATAAATTAAATGAGAGACGTGCAGAGAAATGTGCAAAAAGGTTTTTGAAAAAGAAATCTAAGAAATCGACATTTAAAAGAGGAGATTTAGTAATCATAAGGGCATTGCGAACCTCGAACTATAAGAAAAATATCAGTGCCAAGTTAATGATGCCATTTGAGGGTCCATTCGAGATCACAACAGAAAACCCAGTTAATAGTTGTGAAATCAAAGACCCAATCACAGGAAAAATTAGAGGAATATTTAATATACAAGATATATTCCACTTCTATCAATAACAATGAAAATAAAATATCAGCACGTATGTAAATTTTGCTTCCATTACTTTCGAGAATCGAAATAATGTCTGCAAAATTGGGGGGTGTTGTGCTGAGAATTGCTAAGGCCATATAAAAGTTATAAAAACAAAAATGAAAACCCTTACGGAAACTACTATGATAATGTTAAATTCTGATTATTGATTAAAAAATTGGGTGATCAGATTAGTAATGGGGGGTAGTAGTAGTACCACTGGTCAATAATAAGTAAAATACTTACGGTTTACACGTAATGCATATGGGTTCTCTGTATATTGTATACATATCCACATCGTTCGACATATTTTACTGTACACTAAAACAGAAAACAAAATAATAACATTAAAACACAAGCACGTTCACTATTATTGTTAGTCAGTGTTATTTGGAGAAGCAATGAAAGATATATAGCCATAATTTGTTGGAATGATAATTAAATGAGTCTTAAAAAGTTTAACTAGCAATTTGGAAAATATCTCAGTTAAAGTGAAATCAAAAGAGCCAGAGATCTATATGTAGATAGATTGAAATACTAAGCATGAAATACATACCAAAGAATTATGTTCAAAATCAATTACCAAAAGGTAATGAACAAAACAAACCCCTTGTATGATGTTTTCAATATGTAAATTTAGTTTTTATTTATGTGAACAATGAACTGAAATGTACCCATATATGTGTCTGTGTTTGTAAAAACAATGAACTGGAAGTTACTAAAAAACAGTGTTAAGTGTTGTGGAAACTTTTAAATCAAGATTACAACATGAACTGAATTAATGTTAAAGAAAATTATTGTTGGTTATGTTATGTAGAAATAAGGTTAGATCAGATGTCAATTTTAAGAATAGAATATTTTATACTTACTCGATGGTTCCAAGGAGAATATCTGTCAAAACATTAATTAATGAATTGGAAGAGAGAATGCTATGATCAGACAGGAAACACCAAATGTTAGATGAATTTGGGCAACATTGGGGTCATGAAGACAAAATGGGTAGTAATAGTAGTAGCAATAACAATCGGATAAGTAGGAGCATCAAAGCAAATGATGAAATGAATCACCTTAACGTAAGTAATACAACAGACAGAAGCATTATTGCACTTGAACTCGACCTAGGAAAGCGTAATCAGCCATTATACGATGACGATGGAAGGTTACAACTAAAAAATGACACAGGAGAAATCTTCACCCATAATAAATGTAAACGGGATCAAGTTTCATTAAACACATATGAATATCGTCGAAATAAAAATGTGAGTGATACGAGGACGATACAAAAATATATAACGGATCAAATTCAAAATAAAGCGAATAGGATATTAAATAATTCTTACTATCACCAGAATTATAATAATAATTATACGGGGGGTGTACAAAAAAGTATTACAAATCAAATTAGGATAAATCACTTAAATAACCAGGAGAAAGAAATTTTAATTGATTTATGTACAGAATTTCAAGATATTTTTGCAAAAGAAAATGAACCACTGACGCATAAAAACGTCATTAAACACAAAATTAGGCTAAAAGACGATATACCAATAAAGGCCAAACTATATAGATACCCATATATTCACAAACCGGAGGTAGACAAACAAATTAACGAAATGCTAAATCAAAGGATAGATAGGAACAGTCATAGCGCTTATAATAGTCCAATATGGGTGATCCCAAAAAAAGCAGATGCCAGCGGCAAACAAAAATGGCGGATCGTTGTGGATTACCGCAAGTTAAATGAGAAGACTATACCTGATAGACACCCTATACCAAAAATCGAAGAGATACTGGATAAACTCGGGCGTGCACAATATTTTTCGACCATAGATTTAATTTCGGGCTACCACCAGATTGAAATGGACCCAAATGACATTGAAAAAACGGCGTTTAGCACTGATACAGGCCATTATGAGTCCCTCAGAATGCCGTTCGGGCTTTCAGGGGCGCCTGCTACATTTACCCGACTGATGCAACACGTTTTAAACGGTTTAATAGGAAAAACACGCTTAGTATACATGGATGACGTGATAGTGTTCTCGACATCATTACAAAAACATATCGAAAAATTAAGATTAGTATTCGAACGATTTAGACAAAGTAATCTGAAAATACAGCTAGACAAAAGCGACTTTCTGCAAAAAGAAGCGGAATTCCTCGGGCATATAGTGACGCCAGAAGGCATCAAGCCTAATCCAAAGAAACTAGACGCCATAAGAAAATTCCCAATACCCAAGACACCAAAAGAAATTAAATCCTTCCTAGGACTTATAGGCTACTACAGGAAATTTATAGAAAACTTTGCGCATGTCACAAAACCACTAACTAAATGTTTAAAGAAAAACGTAACAATCGACATTAACGACGGAGAATACATAAATGCCTTTAATACATGTAAAGACATATTGATGAATTCACCAGTATTAATACCTCCAGATTTTTCAAAGGAGTTCATTTTAACAACAGATGCACCAAACGTAGCAATCGCAGGGATTTTAAGCCAAGGAGATCCGAAATTAGACCAACCAATAGCTTACGCAAGCCGAACGTTAAACGAAACAGAATCTAGATACAGCACAATAGAAAAGGAACTACTGGCCATAGTATGGGCCACAAACTACTTTAGACCCTATCTATATGGCAGGAAATTCACAATATATACAGACCATAAACCATTAAAATGGCTATTTTCCCTGAAACAACCCAACTCAAAATTATTAAGGTGGAGACTCAAACTAGAAGAGTACGATTTCAAAATAGAATATAAAAAAGGTAAATTAAATAATGCAGCGGACGCACTTTCGAGAGTAGAGATAAACCCCTTAGACGTAGATAACCAATCAATGATAAACAATGTAGACGAAAATGACGACGTTATAACCATAAGCGACGGAGAAACAAGAAATTCCAACGCAGATTCTTATTCCGCGCCGGGCATGCCAATCTTAGAAGAAGAAATAATCAACAGTAAAACAAACCAGATATTCTTTTAAAATGCTGATACCCCGGAGATTTTATCACTCAGAAAGCACAAAAGGAATTTTATTCACGCCACATTCAATTTAAACGAGCCAAGTCAAATAGAACAATTTATCAAAGAATATTGCCTACCACAGAGAAAATATTACTGTCTATTTGTAAATGAACGAGATTATGAAATGGTAAGTTCGGCAATTAATCAAAAATTTAGAAACGTAGACTCACCTAAATTTTATAGATGTTTAGAAACTAGAGAAGAAATAAATAGCGAAGAAGAACTCCAAGAGAAAATAGTTCTATTTCATGAGGGAAAAAGTAATCATCGAGGCGCTGATGAGACCTATTTACGAATGAAACGCAAATACTATTTTCCGAATTTAAAGCAAAAAATAGAAGAGTTTATAAAAAGTTGCGAGTTATGTAAAACATGTAAATACAACAGAAATCCGGCGCAAATTTCACTAGAACACACACCCACACCATCTAGGCCTTTAGAAATCTTACACCTAGACACTTTCCAAATTGAAACGTCTCAATTTCTAACAGTATTCGACCCCTTTAGTAAATTCGGGCAAGCATTTCCGATAAAAAGTAAAAATGCAACAGAAATCTCCAAGAACTTAATTAAATACGTTTCCCAATACGGAAGCTGTAAAACAATAATTTCGGACGCGGGGACTGAATTCTCAAATATATTAATAAAAGAGCTATTAAAAGCTTACCAAATTGAATTACATGTGACAACACCGCAAAATCCGATGTCAAACGGACCGATAGAAAGATTTCACAGTACAATAATTGAGCACTATAGATTATTTAAAACAAAATTTAAAGAAATGAAACCAATTTCCTTAATGCCTTATTGTATTTTCGCATATAACTCCTCCATACACTCGCAAAGCTTAAAACCACCTTTTGAGCTAATATTCGGATATACACCTGAATTATTTAATTATGACCCAGAAGTAATTATCACCCAAGAATATAACACGAAACATAAAGACTTAATGAAAATTATATACGAAGTCATTCAAGACCGAATCGAAAACTCAAAATACAAAACGTTACAACGGACGAATAAAAATACTAACCAACCTTTTAAAGAAGGAGACATAGTATACAAAAAGATCCCTCCAGGATTTCACAAAAAACACAAAAACCCTTTTACTGGACCTTATTCAATAATTTCCCTGATTGAACATAATAAAGCCATAATACTAAATCACAGAACTGACGAACAGACGATCACCCATTTACGCAATCTTCGCCTTGCAGGTTCATTCTCTTCACCAGAGTAAAACCACAATTAGAAGACCTAACAGACAATCCAGGCATACTGCCACGCAAACTGGGACAAGCCTTTTCACAAAACGATAAATGGAGAATGATTCATATACATGACCTAAGACAACTATACAACGACTTTAACAGACTAAAAACTTACTTTGACAACATAATAAGCGTAATGAATGCAGAATACAAAAATTTTATTTTAACAATCAATTTCACCATCAGCAATATTGATGACACATTTTATCGAAGATTTCCAACAACAATTAGGAACAAAAGAGGTATAATAAACGGACTAGGATCGATATTCAAATCAATAACTGGGAACTTAGATGCAGATGACGGCGACAGAATATATAAAGCTCTTGAAATTTTGAGGAAAGATCAAAATCGAGTACATCAACTTTTTAGTTCACAGACATCCCTAATGATAGATGCTATAACAGAGTTCAATAAAACAATAGACAACCTGAACCATAACCAAGAAGCCATAGTAGCGAGAATAAACGATTTGGAATATACAATAGATAGTCTAAAAAGCGACCAACTAACAAATTTTCATAGAGTAAAACATTTGGAATTACTCACTCAAATCAGTTATTTGTTAAATAATGTACTAAACATGATATTAACAACAGAAAATGCAATTACTTTTTCAAAATTGAACACGTATCATACGTCAATACTGAAACCGAAATTTATATCAAAAGAATTAGAAAATATTGAAAACCATATCTCAAAATCAAGATTAATAACAAAATCCGACATTTCACTTTATGAAAAAATATTTAACATAAAAACCGTTCAAATTGATTTTAAAATTATATTCCAAATAGATATACCCTTAGTAGACAAATCAGATTATATTTATTATCAATTGTATGCATTACCAGTCCCTAAAAATCCGTATACCTTCAGAATGATTGTCCCTAGAACCAAGTACCTAATCCTTAGCAGCAAACACTACGCTTACAGAAACGAAAAGTGTAGGAATCTAAAAGACCAAACATACTTTTGTGAAAATGACAACCCGACAGCACTTAACGAAAACAACCCATGCGAAATTAAACTGATCAACTTCCAGAAACCGATAAACAATTGCAAGCAAGAACTTGTCAAAATAACAAAAACAACAGTCTCTAAATATGGCAATACCCAATACATAATAGTGGCACCCGAAGAAACGAAAATCAAACTTAGCTGCGAAGAAAATGAAGAAACCAAAATAATCAGCGGAACAAAACTGGCGACTCTGAAACCCAAATGCCAACTTATCATCAATAACGAAAGATTTAGTTCAGTACAAATGGCATCGGAAACACAACAATCGTTCAATCTCCCAAACATCGAATTGGTAACAAATAAAGCACCCATATTCCCAGACAAATTACCAGAACTAAAATTAGAAAATGTACAACTGCACGACTTGAACAATATCAAATCCCAGTTACAATCCATCAATGGCAAAATTCCAAGAACCATCGAATTGCCCATATACCACCCTAGTGTATGGACAATTATATTATACATTGTGATAATAATAACAATAATCACAATAACTTCAAGATACATCTGGCAGAAATCAAAAACGAAAACTGCTGACTCCAAACCAATTACTGGATGCCCGATGACTATTCGGAACGAACCATAGGCTTCGTTCTCTAAAGGATGGAGGAGATAACAATAGCCAACTCATACAATGTACATAAGAAGTACAGATCCCGATTCAACACGCAAGGTCGCTGACGAATGGGTTAATTAATAGCAGCGCAATTAGAAGAATAGACTATTCATAAATGAGTAAACAACTAGACCTTTAAATCAGCAACCAGCCACCTGCTAGGATCACCTTCAAGAATGCAACTTAGGTGGAAACCGCCTCTCGGTCTACGCCCCACCAGAGACTATATATGGAAGTTACCAGACCACGGACGGACATTCCTACATTGTTATTGCTTGAGTCTCTTTTAACTTGTCATAATTTATATTTATCATTTTTTATTATTATTCATAAGTATTTTATGTAACTATAATCAATAAATTCTTTTAAAAAGTCAAGTGTGTTAACAAGAAAGTTAACTCGCGACATCAGAATTTTAAAAATATGTCTTCAAATGAGCGCAAACTAGGCCCCCTGGAATCCATATCCGGGTTTACGTTCAGTTTTGATGTGTTTAAATATATACAGGGTGACGCATTTCTACGGTAAAGCTGAATATGATTATTATTATACAAGGGACGAGAAAAAATTGTATAAGTTAATTATAGGGTGTCTTGAGCTGCATCTTATAAAATTATTTTGACAATCACCGGCTGGCCCATAAGTCGTTGGTGTTCCTACAATTTTTTTTCGAACAGCCTTAAGGCTAAGGCCACTACATGTTTTTAAGAGTGCCAGTTAAAATTTATTTGTACGGTGCATCTTGTACTAAGCTCCATTGTTCTTCCCCATTATTTTCCATGGCTCGCTTTGATATTACTATATAGTTATCAACTCTTACTAGTTCATAACTTCCACCTCACTGGCCACCTTTCTTCACTCGGCTTCTTCGTAGCCTCTGATGCCTGCATGATTTATAATATAGATAAATCCATTTTTTCCATTTCTCTCCAAACTAAAGCGCTGCGCTTTGATTTTGCAGATGATTATATTGGCAAATACGCTTTTTCCCTCTTGTTAAGTATTGTCATATGCCAAGGAGTAATACTCATCGAATAGATTAGTTAAGGTACTTAATGAAAGGCTTCATCCAGACAGCAAAAATTTATTGATAAGGAGCCCTACGCGTTTCGGCTATCCAATAGCCATCCTCAGGGGCAAATCTAAAATTGTAAAAAAGGTCTGTCAGAAAACATTGACTTCTGGTAGGCAATTGTGCCGGTTTAAGCACAATGATCTCAAGTTAAACTTTACATACATCATCAAGGCTAAAAATCTACAGTCACACAGTAAAATAGGTTAAAAAAGCAACATTACATGCCAAATACAAAGCAAAAACCACAAGCTACAATTAAACAAGTTACGCAAGTCACACTACAGTCAAAAACATGCAGTCAAAACAGGCTAAAGGCCATCATTATCAGAACAGAATAAAAGCTAAAAGAGCTAAAAAAGCTCGCTAGTTAGTGCAACAGCGAAAAAGTCAACTTGACAGAGCAAAACATAACAGAAGGCCACACAGTTAAGCAGAAACCCCATGAGAACTCATAAGGAGATTGAAAAAATATTTTAAAGAAGTGATACTAGAAAACAAAATGGCATCAATACTTACTTTCTAATTCTTGAAAAAATTAGATTCAAACCATACACAGGTTGCCAAGGTTGGAATCTTCATCTATTGTACCAGCGGTCCAACAACAACGCACCCAAATGTGCCTGAAAATC
Source organism: Tillus elongatus (assembly GCA_964006375.1). NCBI lineage: Eukaryota > Metazoa > Arthropoda > Insecta > Coleoptera > Cleridae > Tillus > Tillus elongatus. The sequence goes on from OZ023266.1 coordinate 91,303,709, forward strand.
GATTCATGGTGTCATCAAATCAATATAAAACGGCAATTTAAACCACAGGACGGGAGTGAACGTCGGCCATTAATGAAAACTGCAAAAATATCAGATGGCGTTGGTTAGACGGCGAAACGGCGAACCAAAAACAAGGACAGAATAGCGGACACGTCAGAGACAAATCGCGGAGAGGAGGAGGGGGGGGGGGGCACAGAACAGCCAACTTCGTATACGTTATAATTTGGCCATAGAGGAACCATAGACTACTGGTAATATTAGTTCACTAAATGATTATACAGTGAAGGAAAATTCGAAATGTCGGTGTTGGACAGGTTCAAAACTTCGTTGTTGGAACATTTCACATGTTTGAAAATCATCATTTCTTCTAAGATGAATTGTTCCACACCAAAACTTGAGGGATGTAAAATCTTGGCATCAGTGTTCTTATTGAAGCAGTGACCACTCTCTCTTAAATGACTACCAAAGACTGACGTGTCATTGTTGATCTGATTTCTGCTTCTGAGGTGCTCTGACACCCTGGTGCTTAATGATCTACCTGTTCTCCCGATGTAAATAGCATTGAAATCGGGGGCACCACATGTTAAACGATAAACACCTGACTTCTTAAGGTCTGGGATATTGTCCTTGTTATGGATGAACATATTACTAACTGTGTTCATGGATTTGAATGAAAACTTCACATTGTCTCTCTTGAGGGCTTTAACTATCGTGTTGGAAACTGGACCATAAAACGTGAAGGGGAAATATGAGACTCCCTCTGGCTGGGTGAGCCGTAAACTGGTGCTGAGTTCCATTAAGAGCTGACAGCTCTTTTTACTGACCATCCTATCGACGATATTGATTGGATACTCGTTGTTGACTGCGAGCTGCTTGATGAGGTTCAATTCTTCGATGAAATTCGTCTCCGACAGTGGGACTCTGAACAGTCTGTCGACTAGGAATCTGATCGAAGCTAACTTGTGAGGGATGTGGTGGCATGACTTGAACGGGATAAGGTGGTCTGTTCGACTGGGTTTTCTGTATATGTCGAAAACAATGGAACTGCTGCTTCTGCTCAGCTTCAAATCAAGGAAACTTATGGAAGAGTTGACTTCTAATTCCATGGTGAAATTGATGTTGACATGTAGATTGTTGAGCCACCCCAGGAACATATGAAGCTGCTCTGCGGTACCCGACCACACCACAAGTATGCCATCGACATAGCGTGACCAAAAAGAAATTTGACTTCAAAAAGTATTGTAGTCTCTGAAGACCAGGTCCCTCTCAAAGAAGCTCATGAAAATCTCTGCACAAAGAGGTGACAGCGGGTTATCCATGGGTAGACCGTCCTTTTGGACAAAGATCTTATCGTCGAACGAAAAGAAGTTCTGGTCCAGGCAAACTTTAACCGGGGCATGGAGGGCCTTCTGGGACTCGCTGCTGAATGAAGAGGAAGTGAGCAAACTCTTTAAGAGCAGTAGTGTCTGATTTACGGGAACACTGGTAAAGAGATTAGAGACATCAAAAGAAACCAACACAGAATTATCTCTCAGCGTTATGTTGCTGAGTTTATTAACAAGCTTTGCAGAATTTTTGCCGGAGTGAGGTGAGTGGTAATCCAATTCGGACATTAATAGAGAAGACAGAAATCTCGTCAGTTTATAGGAAATGCAACCCACGAAGGAGACGACCGGACGAATGGGGCAACCCTCCTTGTGGATCTTTGGGAGGCCATATAGGCGTGGAATAAAATGGTTCATAGGCAACAACTGCTTATAATTATCTGAAACTAATGGAGCGTCCAGACAGCAAAAATTTATTGATAAGGAGCCCTACGCGTTTCGGCTATCCAATAGCCATCCTCAGGGGCAAATCTAAAATTGTAATAAAAAGGTCTGTCAGAAAACATTGTCTTCTGGTAGGCAATTGTGCCGGTTTAAGCACAATGATCTCACGTTAAACTTTACATACATCATCAAGGCTAAAAATCTACAGGCAAACAGTAAAATAGGTTAAAAAAGCAACATTACATGCCAAATAAAAAGCAAAAAAACTCGGGACGCAGCAAGTGCGTTATGGTGGTGAATTTTTATTAAATGCTTCAAATTTAAATAACTCAATTTTCTATAAACTTAGAGAGTTTAATTTTAATACGTACTAAGGTCTTTCCTAAAGCAAGATATCCACAAAATTTCATTAAAATAACTTTGTAATTTTTGGAGAAAAAATTTTTTTCGAAAGAAAATTTTAAATTTGAATAACTCAATTTTCTCTAAACTTAGAAAGTTGAATTTTGGTACGTAGTAAGATCTCTCCTCAGGAAACATATACAGTAAATTTCATTAAAACAGCTTTGTTACTTTCGGAGAAAGAAAACTCAAAATTTTTTCGGAAAACCCCGTCCGATGATTTTTTTGGCTAACTAACTCATCCAAGGCATTTATAAAAGAAAGGCACCTGCCAAGTTTCATCGAAATCGGTTAATGATTTTTTGAGTTATCAGACGGACACCTATATATATATATATATATATATATATATATATATATATATATATATATATATATATATATATATATATATAAAATTTGAAACTGACTCCGGATATGGGTTCTAGGGGTCCTAGTTCGCACTCATTTGAAAGAATTTTTGCAAAATCTCACCATCGATACCTCTCTATTAGTGAATTTTTTTAAATAAAAATTCACTAATTATGCATATTGTGTTTTCTCAATAATCTGTATATTGCCCAGATAGATAAACCCAAATCTTGAGACCTACTTCTTCACGAACTTTGTAGACATGCTTCAAAATATGCAAGAACTATAATTTCATTCATTTCATTGTCTTCAATTTTGAAACGTTTAACAACGCGTCGTGTCAGTATTATTCCATGACTTGAAGACTTACTTTTAATTCTGCTGAATTTTGTTCTATTCATTGGAGCCAAATAAAGGAATCTGTTGTTAAATGTTCGAACTGTTGTCTCAACTATTCTGTTACATTCACCATATATTGAAAACAAATTGAAAACATCATCTGCAAAATTACAAACTAGCATGTACAACATTAGTTTTAAACACTGCCACTGCCTATCCTCTCATGTGATCCTGATACTAGAGACGTGAAAATCATCTCGTCGTTTCTACGATTTCTGTGGTAAAAACTTCATGTTAAATATTAAATGATTCAAATTTGAATAAATCAATTTTCTATAAGCTTAGAGAGTTTAATTTTGGTGTGTAGTAAGGTCTCTCCTAACGCAAGGTATCTACCAAATTTCATTAAAATAACTTTGTACTTTTCGGCGAAAAAAAAAATTTCGAAGGAAAATTTAAAATTTGAATAACTCAATTTCTTATAAACTTAGAAAGTTGAGTTTCAGTACGTAGTAAGATCTCTCCCAAGGCAACACATATAGTAAATTTCATTAAAACAGCTTTGTTACTTTCGGTTAAAAAAAATTTTTTTTGAAAGGAAACTCAAAATTTTTCCGGAAAACCTCGTCCGATTTTTCTGGCTAACGAACTCATCCAAGCCATTAATAAAAGAAGGCCACTTGCCAAGTTTTATCGAAATCGGTTAATTATTTTTTAAGTTACCAGACGGATACATATATATATATATATATATATATATATATATATATATATATATATATATATATATATATATATATATATATAAACATATAAAAATTGAAACTGACCCCGGATATGGGTTCTAGGGGTCCTAGTTCGCGCTCATTTGCAAAAAATTTTGCAAAGTCTCACCATCGATACCTCTCTAATAGTGAATTTTTTAAAAATAAAAATTCACTACAAAACCACAAGCTACAATTAAACAAGTTACGTAAGTCAAACTACAGTCAAAAACATGCAGTCAAAACAGGCTAAATGCCATCATTATCAGAACAGAATAACAGCTAAAAGAGCTGGCTAGTTAGTGCAACAGCGAAAAAGTCAAATTGAATCTACAAAGCCAAAAAGCAGTGGAGTGGACAGACAGAGCAAAACATAACAGGAGGCCACACAGTTAAGCAGCAACCCCATGAGAACTCATAAGGAGATTGAAAAAATCTTTTAAAGAAGTGATACTAGAAACAAAATGGCATCAATACTTACTTTCTAATTCTTGAAAAAATTAGATTCAAACTATACACAGGTTGCCAAGGTTGGAATATTCATCTATTGTACCAGCGGTGCAACAACAACGCACCTAAATGCGCTGGAAAATCGATTCATGGTGTCATCAAATCAATATAAAACGGCAATTTAAACCACAAGACGGGAGTGAACGTCGGCCATTAATGAAAACTGCAAAAATATCAGATGGCGTTAGTTAGACGGCGAAACGGCGAACCAAAAACAAGGACAGAGTAGTGGACATGTCAGAGACAAATCTCGGAGAGGAGGAGGAGGGGGGGGGGGGGGCACAGAACAGCCAACTTCGTATACGTTATAATTTGGCCATAGAGGAACCATAGACTACTGGTAATATTAGTTCACTAAATGATTATACAGTGAAGGAAAATTCGAAATGTCTGTGTTGGACAGGTTCAAAACTTCGTTGTTGGAACAGTTGACATGTTTGAAATAAATTGTTCCACTCCAAAACTGGAGGGATGTAAAATCTTGGCATCAGTGTTCTTATTGAAGCAGTGACCACTCTCTCTTAAATGACTACCAAAGACTGACGTGTCATTGTTGACTTGATTTCTGCTTCTGAGGTGTTCTGACACCCTGGTGCTGAATGATCTTCCTGTTTTCCCGATGTAAACAGCATTGCAATCGGGGGCACCACATGTTAAACGATAAATACCTGACTTCTTAAGGTCTGGGATATTGTCCTTGTTATGGATGAACATATTACTAACTGTGTTCATGGATTTGAATGAAAACTTCACATTGTCTCTCTTGAGGGCTTGAACTATAGTATTGGAAACTGGACCACAAAACGCGAAGGGGAAATTTTAGCTGTCTGGATGAAGCCTTTCATTAAGTACCTTAATGATGTCTATCCCAGGCCATGTGACGTTCAAGAATGAAATCTTCTCGGCGAGGCTGGCCGAAGTCACTAAGTCTTACAGAAAGTTGTCAAGGTGTTCAATCTTATTGTCACTCAGGCTTTGGTTCCTGTCAACATGTTTAAGAAAATATCTATGCCCGAAATGTGTCAAGAACATGTACAGCAGATCAGTGCCAGGTGTTTTTGAGAACATCGTCCAAAGATTCAGTAGATCGGTGATCAGGAGGGAGCTGAGGTCGGCTTACGCTAGAAAGGAGGAGACTGACATGAATATGAAGATAGTACATGACATACTAACGGGTAGGCTGTGCACTATTGAGTATGATGCTCTCATGAGAACAAATCATGAATTCTTATCTATTCTTTATGATGATAAAAAACAAATTTTAGCTCGTAAAATCTCACATATACAACGTCTTAATGATAATTCTTCACGAGCAAATAGCTTCAAATTTAGTGATCACGTTTTTATGATAGACTTAAAAATGTTTCTTCCTTTAATGGTTTCGATGACCCCCAATTGGCTTTACTTAGCCAGGGTATAAAGTTCGCCGTTCCCCCTAAGCTTAAGTCTTGGATTTTTGAGACAGTTAAAGACACAGAGGTATTTCTTAGAAGATTCAGGGTAGAGAATGCTGGTTACTTGCGAGGAAGGGTTTCTGAGATTATTTAGAAGTTTAGGGCTTCGAACCCATTTTTCAACCCATTTAATAAGGTTTTTTCCTCTCTGAGAGAGACTATTAATAGTAACGATCTTTTTCTTTCGAAGGCTGATATTATGATTGCGTCGTTGTCCTCGATAAGATAGATTATATTTCTAAGGTCCTCACTTTCCTGAGGGAAAACAGAACTTTCTCCATTAACTACAATCCACTTCCTTCCTTCACGTCCAAGTTTAGGAAAGTTTTCGACAAATACGCTCCATTAGTTTTAGGTAATTATAAGCAGTTGTTGCCTATGAACCATTTTATTCCACGCCTATATGGCCTCCTAAAGATCCACAAGGAAGGTTGCTCCATTCGTCCGGTCGTCTCCTTCGTGGGTTGCATTTCCTATAAACTGTCGAGATTTCTGTCTTCTCTATTAATGTCCGGATTGGATTACCACTCACCTCACTCCGTCAAAAATTCTGCAGAGCTTGATAATAAACTCAGCAACATAACGCTGAGAGATAGTTCTTTGTTGGTTTCTTTTGATGTCTCCAATATATTTACCAGTGTTCCCGTAAATCAGACACTACTGCTCTTAAAGAGTTTGCTTACTTCCTCTTCATTCAGCAGCGAGTCCCAGAAGGCCCTCCATGCCTTGGTTAAAGTTTGCCTGGCCCAGAAATTCTTTTCGTTCGACGATAAGATCTTTGTCCAGAAGGACGGTCTCCCCATGGGTAACCCGCTGTCACCTCTTTGTGCAGATATTTTCATGAGCTTCTTTGAGAGGGACCTGGTCTTCAGAGACTACAATACTTTTTTAAGTAAAATGTCTTTTTGGTCACGCTATGTCGATGACATACTTGTGGTGTGGTCGGGTACCGCAGAGCAGCTTCATCTGTTCCTGGGTTGGCTCAACAATCTACATGTCAACATAAATTTCACCATGGAATTAGAAGTCAACTCTTCCATTAGTTTCCTTGATTTGAAGCTGAGCAGAAGCAGCAGTTCCATTGTTTTCAACATATACAGAAACCCACTCAAACAGACCACCTTATCCCGTTCAAGTCATCCCACCACATCTCTCACAAGTTAGCTTCAATCAGATTCTTAGTCGACAGACTGCTCAGAGTCCCACTGTCGGAGACAAATTTCATCAAAGAATTGAACCTCATCAAGCAGCTCGCAGTCAACAACGAGTATTCAATCAATATCGTCTATAGGATGGTCAGTAAAAAGAGCCGTCAGCTCTTAATGGAACTCAGCACCAGTTTACGGCTCACGCAGCCAGAGGGAGTCTCATATTTCCCCTTCACGTTTTATGGTCCAGTTTCCAACACTATAGTTAAAGCCCTCAAGAGAGACAATGTGAAGTTTTCATTCAAATCCACGAACACAGTTAGTAATATGCTCATCCATAACAAGGACAATATCCCAGGCCTTAAGAAGTCAGGTGTTTATCGTTTAACATGTGGTGCCCCCGATTGCAATGCTGTTTACATTGCAAGAACAGGAAGATCATTAAGCACCAGGGTGTCAGAGCACAACAGAAGCAGAAATCAGATCAACAATGACACGTCAGTCTTTGGTAGTCATTTAAGAGAGTGTGGTCACTGCTTCAATAAGAACACTGATGCCAAGATTTTACATCCCTCAAGTTTTGGAGTGGAACATTTCATCTTAGAAGAAATGATGATTTTCAAACATGTGAAATGTTCCAACAACGAAGTTTTGAACCTGTCCAACACCGACATTTCGAATTTTCCTTCACTGTATAATCATTTAGTGAACTAATATTACCAGTAGTCTATGGTTCCTCTATGGCCAAATTATAACGTATACGAAGTTGGCTGTTCTGTGCCCCCCCCTCCTCCTCCTCTCCGCGATTTGTCTCTGACGTGTCCGCTATTCTGTCCTTGTTTTTGGTTCGCCGTTTCGCCGTCTAACTAACGCCATCTGATAATTTTGCAGTTTTCATTAATGGCCGACGTTCACTCCCGTCTTGTGGTTTAAATTGCCGTTTTATATTGATTTAATAAAAATTTACTACCATAACGCACTTGCTGCGTCCCGAGTTTTTTTGCTTTGTATTTGGAATGTAATGCTGCTTTTTTAACCTATTTTACTGTTTAGCTGTAGATTTTTAGCCTTGATGATGTATGTAAAGTTTAACTTGAGATCATTGTGCTTAAACCGGCACAATTGCCTACCAGAAGACAATGTTTTCTGACAGACCTTTTTATTACAATTTTAGATTTGCCCCTGAGGATGGCTATTGGATAGCCGAAACTCGTAGGGCTCCTTATCAATAAATTTTTGCTGTCTGGATGAAGCCTTTCATTATGTACCTTAATTATGTCTATCCCAGACCATGTGACGTTTAAGAATGAAATGGATTAGTCATGGATATATCGAGGGCCTTTATTACTGTTGTTACTTCGGCTGTGCAAATTGAACTTTTTATTAAGTTTAAATAGGTATTTGTTCTTATTGTAGGCACAATATAATCCAGCAGCGGTTATAATTTTTTTAAGAATCAAAAATTTCTTAACGGTTGGGGGGTTTATAGTCCAATTGTATATATTAAAATAAAAAGTAAATATTTAGTTTACCCATTTCAAACCATGAATGTATCATCATAAACTCATCCTTGTTCCATAGCGATGAGGTGCAGTAAATAGAATTGCAAATGTACATTACCTCTCATCTGCTGCTCACAAAATAACTTCATGTTTTATGAATTATGTTTGCAATACATACTACTCTACTTTACCACTACGCTGTGCTATAAAAACAGAGTTTTAGTGCTTGCATTATTGAACAAAGTGTTCATTGTAGCATTTGAAACTGGAAAATATATATCATCTGCGTCATTGATTTCCCTTAACTTGTAGCAAAATTTGATGAACAATAGTTCCAGGTCTAGAAAGTTGAGAGTATGATTGTCAGAATATTCCCAAACACAAGAGCGACTTAGTGTCTATTAACTTTTTTGTGTCTCTTTTAAATTATATTCATATAAAATTATTATAAGAATGGATTTATATTAGTAAGAAAAATAATTCCATTATTATGTAAGTACATTGTTTTAAATGAGTTTTAATCTATGGTAAAACTGGCCACTTTGATAGAAAACTGACCTCTATTTTAAAGTCTCTTGGAGACAGAAAAGTATAATATTAAACTCCTGAATAGGTATATTAGAACTCCTATGCTATAAAATTAATGTAACAGGTGACATTTAGTAGTGAATTTTCTTTAAAAAAAATTCGCTAATGAGGATATCCCGACTTATAAATTTTCAAAAAATTTCTTTAAATCAGCGCGAACTAGGCTATCTAGAACCCGTATTCAGGGTAAGTTTAAATTTTTTTATGTTTATGTATATATATATATATATATATATATATATATATATATATATATATATATATATATATATATATATATATATATAATTTTCTGAGTACCTTCCTTATGCAAGTGGCTTGCATAGGTTCGTCAGCCAGGAAAATCGGACTAGGTTTTCCCGGAAGATTTTGTATTGTCTTTCGGAAAAAAATTGTATCTCCGGAAGTAACAATGTAAGTGCAATTGACAACAGCATTAGTCACTCTAACATGACAATTGATTTTGACTTGACATTTATTTACTTACTGGACCCTTCTAACAATTAAAGCTATTGGCCATTTAAATCTACAAATTGCTGTTAACTTAGCTTTGCGTTCGAACTGACTATTGTTTATATTTACCGCGATATTTGTCTTCTACAAACTGTTAGCTTCTCACAAGATTCAAATTCTTGTTCCTATGGCAACCACATTAGGCAGACAATGGACGATATTTCCAAGTTAATATTCTGAGTAGTGCAGAGTAGCGACATCTACAGAGATTTATACGAGAATCCTTGTTCTACCTTTCTTAAATCTATTTATGCAGAATTTTAGCTACGTGAAATGACATTTCAATATTTATTGCTGTTCTAATTGACAATGTGTTATTGCTTTTAGGTTATTTCGACCATTAGTTACGATAATTATGTCAAAATGTTACTATGTTGATAAATACCTTCAATGAAAAGTAGCGTTACTTCAACTCTGTCACAATTTACTATCTGGGCTTACTTCTTGGCTATAAAAGCATGTGAACAAGAAACTGTGGGCATACACTGTTGTTTTGATCACTGTACTGGATTGTTCTTCAAGTTATATCAATGTTTTTTCATTACAACACAAACTATGGTTGCAAAGCTGGTGTTCGCTTCGGTCTCTACCGTTAACCACCACCACGTCGAAGGTGTCGGATATGAGAAATTAAATTCTCAACCAGTTATACTTGTGTTCTCACAAAACTCGCAGTTTGTTTTTTTTTTGTTCCAATGGTTGCTGTTTCTTCACAATCTTAGCCAAAACAATCACTTCGTTTAATGTTCATGAATTTAAAAAAAACCACTGCAATTAATCGGTAAGTACAATAACAGTGTTCATATACGCGCTAAATTCAAATTTTAACTGTCTGTTTATATTATATCTAACTTAATATTTGAATTTTCTTAAACCAATTGTTAGTCACGTTTACATTAAATTCACAATACCTTAATTATCCCTGTTTACATTATATCTAACCTAACATTTGAATTTTATTATAATTAATTAGCTCATTTTATCTACCAAAATACATAACTTTTAATGTTTACTTAGTGGAATATACCATTTTTAATAGCAAACTCAATGTCAATACCTGCGTAAGGCTTCTTACCACAGCAATTCCCAAAATAACTAACTGCTGTGAGAAGATTAATTTCAAAACAGCAATTATTTATTTTCTTATTACTGTTACTTATTATTAAATATTAATTTTCTTTTATTCTAGGTGGATCAAAGCATTTAAGATTTATGCATCTGTTATATGGTGTTTCAAATGATCAAACCTTTGTTGGCTGTCCCTGACTTTTTTTTGCTGTCCATTATGGTACCTGGTCTACAAATATTGGAGTTCATCTACCTGTACGAGGTTTCAGTTTAATATTGTGTTGTGTTGTATTCTTTTTGTTTTCATTTTTTTATTGCGGTTTGTGTAAGTGATTTTAAAATGTATGTTTTGTGTTATGTGCTTCGTAGTTCTTCTGGGATTGCATCTTTAACTATATGTCTTTTTATAGTCAATGTTTGCTTATGCAACGTTAGACTTAGTTCTAAGTTGCATGATTTTTAATGCTGTAAGAAATGCGCTCAACGTTGAAATAAAACGTTGTTAGTTGACTTATACGTCAACTCTACGCTATAGTTTAATTTTGTTTTTAAATTCTTTGTTGGTTATCTCTGGCTAATCAATTCTAATCATGTTTTGTTTTCAATTTTACCTCCCTGATTTTCATTCTTCTACCTGTACTTTCTAACTTTATTAACCTACCCATACTTGTACGTTTTACTCTTCAACATCCGCGACTCTTGTTTCCACTCCATTTGTTATTTTAATAGATTCACATTTATTTTCCTCGGGCTTTTATTTCGTATTATTTTCAGATCTTGTTTCATTTTACTTTACAACGACGCTATTTTATTTAAATTCATTTTCTAGGATTTGCAGCTTTTTTAATACACATTTTCATCTGGTACATATCATTTTTATTCTTATATACTTTCCTTAAACTTGCAATTTGCATTATTTTAAAATTATTTCTAGATCACTTCATTTTCATACATATATACATCAGTATTTATTATTTATTATCATATATCAGAACCTATCTTAGGCTTATTCCTTTTTTATTTACTGGTTTCGCTACTCAAATTGCTAATTCTTTCCCTATTCTCCACCATATACAAATATTTCTTCATATTTTCCATTTTTCTTCCTTATTTCCTTATTTTCCTAATTCATCTTGCTTTATCCTGTAGTTTTCTGTCGTTGTCATTTCCTTTTTCTTCGATTTTATCATTATACGCCTCGAGATTTTTTTATATGTTAATCTTCTTTCTTGCTTACAGCTTTTTTCCTTGATCTTAGCATTCCTTTTGCCATCCGGCCTTGAATATTTTTTTTAATTTATTAACTTCTTTTTTCTTCCTTATTTCTTTATTTTCCTAATTCAGCTTGCTTTATCCTGTCGTTTTCTGCCATTGTCATTTTCTTTTTCTTCGATTTTATTATTATACGCCTCGAAATTTTTTTATATGTTAATCTTCTTCCTTGCTTACAGCCCCTTTCCTTCATCTTAGCCTTCCTTTTGCAATCGGGCCTTGAATGGTTTTTTTTTTAATTAATTAACTTCTTTTATCAAGTCTTTGAATTTCTTAGCACAGCTCCTTGTTTTTACTGTTCTGTTGATACCTAGCCTTTATAATTTTATACGCTTCCTTTCCTAGTCTTTTGGATGGAGTTCTGTGGAATTTTATTTTTATTTTGTTTGCTTAAATTCATACAAGTCATTTATTTTAAATATACCCCTGGTAGCTTTCGTTTCTGGATTGACTAACTCGAAACTATTAATGCCATTCTTATTTTCAATATCGTACGGCCCTTCAAACGGTAATAACAATTTATTACACTGATTCTGTGATCTGTCAGCCACTCGCATTGCTTTTAAAATTACTAGTTCCCCTTACTTGAATCTCACTATCTTCTTTTTTTTTCTGAAATCTTTCTAATATATCGTTCTGCATATATTTTTAATATGTTGTTTACTTCCTTTAAAAGCTCTCGGTTATCTACTGTTAGATGTTTCCAATATGTGTTTGGTTGTGTTTGTTTCATTATTAATATAGGTGCACTTTCTGTGACAGTGTTTGGCACATTGTTTAGAATATTCTGTATATTTTCCACATGATTTTCCCAGTCTCTCTGATTTTTGCTGCATTTGCATCTTAAATGTTTTATTAGTTCTTGTATGTGTCATTCTGCCGGATTGCCCATTATGTGTCTGATGCTTGTATAATTTACCTGTATACCTTCTTTCGTGCAGAAATTTTGAAAAGTTTCGTTTCGAAAATATGTAGCATTATCCATTAATAAAGTTTTCATTTTCCCATTTTAACGTACAATCCTTTGACTTTCTCAATTACAACCCCTTTGTTCGTTCGTGCACAGATACATTCTTACAAACTTGGAAAAACTGTCTACCATCACTATTACATGCTTACTTCCATTCCAACTGGTTACTAGTTCACTTACAAAGTCAATTGCCACCACATCTAAACATTCTTTTGTCAAAATACTCTTACATACAACTTGATTTACCCTATTTTTATGTTTCGACATCTGGCATACATCACAAACTTTCGTCATTTCCTTGCATATCTCATAGCCATTCAAGCTATAAGAACATTTTCTAAATATTCGCCATACATTTCTTGCTCCTACATGTGCGTTTTCTCCATGTATTGTCTCTATCATACGTTTGGCTAAATTTCTCGTTATCACATATACTTCTTGCCCATTGATATCTTTCACATACATCTCATCTTTCATTTTGAGTTTTTATTTCTCTCTTTCTGTCAAACACATTTGATCCTCTTTCACAGTTTCTTCCGAAAATAAACACCTTCTCATTTTCAATACACTCACATTAATTTTAACTTTTTCACTCTTTCATTAACATTCTTACAGTCCCTGGATAATGTATCTGCCATGATATTGGTCTTACCTGGTATGTACTTTGTTATAAAATCATATTCTTGTAACAGTAGTGACCATCTGTGAATTATATTTGCTATTAAAAACATTTTTATTAAAATTCACTTCCATAACGCACTTGCTGCGTCCAAACTTTTAAAACTTAGATAAGAAATATTGCAAGTTAAATATTATCTTGTGATTTGTTTTGTAACGATGCTAGTAAATATACACCATCGTGTAACTGAATTGTATTCTCATATGCCACACAACCATTTGAAACCAGTATTACATAATAATCTAATTCAAAAAACGTACAGTAGGCGTACAGACACCATGGCCAAGATAGGTTGTTTCAGAGAAACCAAGCATGCCTCGATCACGTAAAAAGAAGAAGGCCCTGATTCCTGCCAACGGGCTATAAAAGGAGAACCAGATTCAGCGAGAGGCAGTCAGTGTTCCAGCGGTAGTAACTAGTCGGCTGCAAACAGCCAGACAGCCTTAGAAAGTTGACCAATAGACCGCCGCAGGTGAGTTTCTTTTGTACACTGTTATACCAGAAGAGGACTACATGATCTGTTTGCTCTTATGAACAGCTGCTGATTCCTGGGTGTAACATCACGGCACAATCTAGGTAGCTAGTTCCGTTTACACCTGAGTTGACTGATGAAAGCAGGCGACCAAGGTTGAACCACACAGCCCCCTTCAATGGTCAACCAGGCGTCTATGAGCGGTTTTTATTTGATTGTAACACGCCGGTCTGTCTACGAAGCCAAAGTTGTTTGGTAACAGATGGTGAGTCGTGCTTAATAAACAAAGGTGCCTCATTTCAGATGATCGCCATCCGTTCTGCCAAAGAAGGCAACCAAATGTTCACCATTGATTGCCTAGGCTGCAACCGGGTAATTTTAGTGAAATTGTCCAGTCCAGGAAGGCGATCAGGGTTCCTTTCCACCGCAGAAAGAGACGTAAGCCGACCAGTCATTATATTTTATACTTTAATGGTGTATATAATGTTAGATCATCTAGGAATTGTATATCAGTGAACAGAAACAAAACATCCGTTTACTAAGCTAACCGAGAACCTACAGAAACGAGGTTATAATTAAAATTTCAAAGATTAATTGAAGGTACTCCAGATTTAGATAACATTTTTAGTACTGTATACGCTATTCACTTCCAAATGTTACAGGGTATTTCGCAATATATTAAAAGTATTATCTAGTATATTTAATGAAGACTTAATATAAACTTGCCTCAATGAACGACTTTGAGGGTAGTCTGAAATGTTGTTTCAAAACTTTGGCTGCGTCAGCCTAAAACATATAAAAAATAAAGTCTGACGAGCCATTTTAAAATACCCATATCTAACTTTGCGCAAAAACAGATCCAATCGTGCTGTTTTACAGTATATTGACAAAAAAATGGGAAGTTATATTCTAGATATGTATTTTTTTAGCGACGGCTATTGATAACGGTAACGTCCTTGTCGAATTACGTATATAGCGCATAACCCTCTGTTTTATTCTTTTAGGATTCCGTGGTGGTTCGTCTTTAGCTTTTAATTTATTTACTGTTCGGTAAACTAAGCTTCTTACTGCTTCTATATAACCTATATAATGGATAAATTTTCAATATCATTGTCAAAATACAAATACAGTTGGGGCGCTAGATCGTAGCACAAACATGACCAACCCTATTCATATCCAATGAATCTTAGAAATAAGCTCAAGTCAACAACATGAATAAATAGAGTAAAATCTGTATTAGTGGTCACCTGCCATTGCGGCCAGTTTTAATTTTCTCCGAGTCTTCTATTTGTGAATGCGCATATATAAGAACTTTTTGAAAGCTGCGGATACTCAGATACTCGAATCCATTTTTTTATGACCGATTTCTCTGTAAATTTACCTGCTAATAATAGTAGAGACATTTAGAAGCCAAAAAGTATTTGTTATATGGAACAAGGATTAAGTATTTGTTATTCGATTAATTTAAAGTAGACCTCGTAATAAATATCGTAATATTCATGTCGCTAAAGTGAAAAAGTTTGTCACTTAAAAGTTAATATTATTGCGGAACGTGAAAAGTTTGCTCGCGCAACTTTGCTGAGAAATTTGGATTGGTAACGACACAAAAAAACTATATTTTGAAAAATAAAACGAATCTAAAGAAGACGTCGACTTCCCAAATCTGTTGGATTCACACTCAATCAAGTTGTCTACAATAATTCGTTTTGCATGACGAGAAGTGAAAAACTCCAATATCTGGACCACCGGAGGCAGCAACTAATTTTAACTTGAAAATTTTGCTAGAATGGTATTTTTGGCGAAACCATGTCACATTTAAATCAATTTGTGGTGAGTCTGAAAATGTAAATCTGGAAGATATAGAGGAATGAAAAATCAAGTTACTGTTAATTTTAAAGAACTATTCTCCAAGACATGTGATATAATGCTGGGGAAACAGGTCCTAATTATCGCACCATGCCAATAAGGACGTTTGAATTAAAGAAGAATAAATGTCCAGGGGGAAAATATCAAAACAAAATTTGACCATTTCCTTGCGGTCAAATATGAAAGGCGACAAAAAAATCATTTAGTAATTGATAAAAGTAAATCCCACGCTGTTTTAGAGGAAGCCATGTTGACAATTGAGCATTTAGCGGGAGGGCTTGGATGATATCAGATACTATGACAAAACGGCTGCATCAGTTTGACAGGAAAATTCAAAAACCGTAAAACAGAAGTAGCTGTTGTTTTTGGATACCCAGCTTTTTAATTAAAATAATTTTAACATTTACCTACAATGAATATGATTCTGATGATACTGTAAAAATCATTGATCTAAAAAGTGCGTCCATGTGAATCAAAACCGCATGAAAAGGTGTAAAATGATATACCGAGCTTTTTAAATAAAAGGCTTTTAACATACATCTACAACAAATGTGCTTTGGATGATTTTAAACAAAGCATTGATCTAGCAAGTGCGTTAATGTAGATTACAATCGAATCGAAAAGGTTTTTACAGCTACAATTAAAATGTGTTTTTCCAAAGCCGGATTTTCCGAAATTCTTGAAATGGAAGAATACCACCCCCAGTTATTTACTTCAATTGGTAAGATGCGACTACAGAAAATTGCCATCTCACTATATTATGAACTTTTGAGGAATTAAACAATAACGATGACAAACATAATTCTGATTCCAATAATAGTGGTGTGAATGATGAAATTCAAAGTCCAAAATCTACTGTCTCAAATATGAATGAAGTGTGTGCCGGATTAAGAGACCTACACAATGATTTCTTGTGTAACAATAATGGTAAACTCGATATAGGTATTTCCCAAATTTTACAATAATATGAAAATAAAATAAATAAACCAAAGTTAGGATTTTCGAAACAAACAAAAATTAAGAGATTCGAGAAAAAACTCCAAGATTTAACACGTATGTACGTATGTATTAGTAAAGAACAACATACTATGTATAATAGTTATATATTTCTATTCCTGCGTGATACCTATGTAGATTATGTATTTTTGTATTTCATTGCAGATATGCTTCTTCCTGCGTGATACCTATGTAGATCTATCTATCTATCTATCTATCTATCTATCTATCTATCTATCTATCTATCTATCTATCTATCTATCTATCTATCTATCTATCTATCTATCTATTTTTTTTTTATTTTTTATTTTTTTTTATTTTTTTTTTTTTGCCGGGTGAGGAAACTCATGTTCTTACCTCTGCGCTCGACCTCCATCGCGACAGAGAGTGTGGGACTCAGAGTACTATAGGTGCAAACCTCTGCCTACCCACCAAACCTCACCTCATTTCTTCACCATACCTACTGGAACCACTTTTCGTAAATCATCAGTAGGTAGGCTGTCTTTAGAATTTGTCTCTTTTCAATCCGCTCTTTGCCTCTCCTCTACTTCTTTAGTTCTTAGGACATTTCGGACGTACCTGTGGAATTTTTCCCATTTTTCAGAGTCTTCCATCATGATGTCAAGGATGTTGTTCATGGTCAGGTCTGTCTTCATATCCTGTCTTAGGGTTTCTCGCTCGTTCTCTCATCTTGCGCAGTCAAATATGGTGTGTGTTACCGTTTCGGCCATCCCACAGTACAAACAAGCGTCGGTTTCTGCTCTTCCTATCCGGCTTAGATATTCCCTGAAGGAGCCATGGCCTGTGAGCATTTGCGTCAGGAAATAATCTGTTCTTCTGTGCTTGCATTCCACCCATTTCTTCAGATCTGGAATTAACTGCTTGGTCCACTGAGCGACATGGGTTGTGTTATCCCACATCTCCTGTCATTTTTGAAGAGTGCTGGCCCTCTCCTCTGCTTTTGCTTTCGGTGTGTTTCCGTCTCTTCTGTGATATAGCCTCGATCTCTCTTCTACGGCAAGCTCGATTGGTACAATTCCTGCGACCACCTGTACCGCCCTTGCCGACACAGTGCGGTATGCGCTAGTAACTCTTAACAACATTCTACGTTGGACTTTTGTAGCTTGTCTGTTATGCGTATCTTTTTTCATATGTTCGGACCAGATAGGTGATCCATATAAAAGAATTGATTGGACCACGTTATATAGCATCTCCCTCTTTTTGGATCCGGGGCCTTTTACGTTTGGCGTTATTCTGATCAATGCTGCCACCTTTTCTTCTGCTTTTTGTATTGCTGTTTTTATGTGTCGTCCAAAGTTTAGATTTTCCCCGATGGTTATACCCAAATATACAAGACTTTGTTTGGGTGCTATTTCTACTCCCCCACACATAAATCTGACTTCGGTCCTTGCTCTTCCTCCTCTAAGTATAACTGCCTCTGTTTTCTGTGGAGCTAACTCTAATTCATTGTTGTTCAGCCATTTGTGGATCTGCAGTAGTGCTTCATTTCCTTTCCATTCCAGCTCTTCCTTTGTTTTCGCCGTGATAATAACTGCCAGGTCATCTGCATAGGCCAGCGTGGTCACTCCTTCTGGTGTTAGTACGTTTAGCACCCCATCATATAATATATTCCACAGGCTGGGTCCCAGGACCGACCCCTGTGGCACACCCGTTGTAATTTCCTGGCAGACATTTTTATCTATCTGCAGGGATCTATCTTCTAAGTAGTTATCAATGGTCTCTAACAGATAATTTTCTATACCTCTTGTTTCGAGGTTTAGCATTATTTTATCCCGACGCCGTGTTAAATGCATTTTTTATATCAAGAGTAACGAGAGCTGCCCACTTGTCGTTTGTTTGTTCTTTAACTATATCTACCACTCTCTCCACTGCCTGGATGGTTGATTTGCCTTTACGGAATCCGAATTGGCGATCTGAGAGGCTTCCTCTTTCTTCTATGTCTTTCTCAAGCCTGTCTCTTAGTAAGCCCTCATAAACTTTACTAATTGAGTTTAATAAGCATATGGGCCTGAATTTCATTTCTTCGATTTTGCCTTTCGGTATTAAAATTAATTTAGCTTTTTTCCATTCTTTAGGAAATTTTCTTTCTCTAAGGAGGCGGTTTAGTGGATCCAGTATCACCTCTGGCTTAATTTCGCTAAACACCTTGATGACTTCCATTGGGATGCCGTCAAGGCCAGGTGCCTTCCTGTTCTTCATTTTCGATAATACATTCTCTAACTCTTCTCTTGTAAACAGTTTAACTTCATTAGATAGAGAGGGTTTTTTCCAGGCCTTTTTTTTCATAGGGAACAAATCCTTTGCTATTTTAATTTTCTGCTCCATAGCCAGTCTGAAGGGTGTATGCCCAACCAGCCTCTTTGTCACTATCATATACCCCTTTCCCCAGATATCATCCTCGAGTTCTTTACATAAGCTATCCCAGTGCTGTCTTTTTGTTTTATTTATTAGGAGTTGTAGCTCCTTTTTGCATTTTTTGTAAGCAACGAGAGTTTGGTCTGCCTCCATGTCACTTCTTGGGATTCTCCTACCCACTCTTGTAGCTATTCTACGTAGTCTGAGGCATTCGCTTCTCTTTATCGCAATTTCATCGGTCCACCAGAAAGGTTTTCGTGGTTTTTCGGTTTTTGTGACGCTGGCTCTGTATACCTCACTCATAGCTTGGTGTAATTCCATGATGGACTCCACGCCGGTTGAAATTCTCCAGGTTGCCAGTTCTTTAAGCAGTTCCCAGTCACAGGTCCAGCTTTTGACACTTTTGTCCTTAGGCTTATCTCGTTTCATTGTTATATCAAAACTGATGTATCTATGATCAGTAAGAGTCTCATCGTCCAGCACCTCCCAATTTCTAATTTCCCTTTGTATGTTACCTGTGGAACATGTGACGTCGATGAAGGATTCAGTTTGCCCTCTGACAAAAGTCGCTTTCCTGCCATCGTTCAAAACATTTATGTTCAGAGTGGCTAACCAGTCTGACCAATACTCCCCTCTTTTATCCTGAAACGGTGAGCCCCACATGGGGGATTTGGCATTTATATCGCCTATGATTATTTTTTCTCCTGATTTTCTTCTGACATCATTCATAATGGCATTACTCGCCTTCTGTATTCTTCGAATTGTATATTCGGGGAGATATATACGCAATAGAGATGGAAGCCGTTCAACCTGACCCGTATGAAGCCATCCTCTGGACTTACTTCTGCTACTTCTTCCTCCCTATTTATTACTAGGATAGCCACATCTACTCTTTTGTCCTTGATCCATTGTTGGTTTTCTACGATTTTCTATTTGGCTCGCCCACTACGAGGATATCCAGGTTTCGTTCTATAGCTGTTGCATAGGCTACGTCGTGTGCAGCCCTTGCTCTTCCCAGGTTTGTTTGTAGTATGCTAATTGACATAATCAGTTAGGTTTCCCGCAGTGGATAGTGTTCTGGTCTTTTCTTTGATTAGTCTTCTGTATTGAGGACACTTTGTCTGATCCATTCTATGACCTTCCTCCTTGCATGAGATGCAGAAAGGTAAGTTATTACACTCCTTAGCCCGATGTCCAGCCTTTAGGCATTTTAGGCATAGCTCGGATCTGTCTTCTCCCTTACAGTTTTCTTTTATGTGACCATAATGGTGACATCTAAAGCACCTTTGCAGGTTGACCCTTTTTCTGGCCCTACATTTGATCCATCCAATCCCTATTCTCCCTCTTTTCACTATCCGGGTGGCATATTCCGTCCTCATGGCTACAGTGGCTGTTTGATTGCCATTTTGGGTAGGCCTCATAGAGACAACCCTAAAAGAATCCGGGTTAATACGCTCACTTTTCACCATCTCCTTCTTTAGTTCAGTCTCATCGATAGAGGCATCTATATCCGTAATGTGGATTATGGTTTCGTGTGTCGTGACAACCACTTGAGCGTTTTCATTTTTTTCAAGAATGGCTTGTTTGAGGGTCTTTGCCGTTTCCTTTCCTCCCATTACTTCTAACATGAGGTCTCCTTTGTTCGTCTTTTTGATAGAGCTGACTTTTATCCCCCGTTCTTCTATATTAACTGATTTTCTAACAGATTTGAGCAAATCTGCGTAGCTTGTTCCTTCTGGTACCTTTACAATAACCTTTTCTCGGTCAGTCTGTCTGTCTCCTCTTCTCATACCTTCTGTCTCGGATTTTTTCCTCTTTGTCTTCTTTTTTTCCTTCGGGTATAGGGTGATCTCTACCTGAAAATCACGGAAGAGAAATTCTGCACATTTCCTAATGTACGTGAAGTTTGTGTTTCCCAAAGAGCCTATCCGTATTTTTTTTTTCTGTTGTGCTTCACTACCTCTTCCTTCAGCTGAAGGCAGATATTATAAATTGTTTTGCAGTCATCTACCCCACTTTCGTCCATTTTCATTGGCATGATGAAGACTGACCTACTGTAGGTGCCCTGTTCTTTTTTTCTGCTGCTCTTCACCCCAATTTGCAGTGTGACATACTCCATTTTTCCCTCTATGAGACCTTCGCTTATAAGCTGAGCCGCTTCCGGGCATTGAGCCTTTAGGGTTTCATATGCGCCTTCATGTATTGATGCAACCGGGTCTGTAATTATGACGAGGTCTTCCGTTACATTTGTCTCATGCCACTTTCCGTCGCCTAAATCCGTCACTTTAAACATTTCTTTGGACCAATTTTCGTCTATGATTTCCGTTAGCCTTTCAAAGTTTTTATCCCCGCTGAGGATTGATTCTATACTTTTGGCTTTCTCCAGTTTATTCTTTTGCACTTCCAGGTCAATTTCATCAGCGTTAACCTGAGTGCCAGTTGAGTTCGTGGTTTTTGTGTATGGACGCTCTCGCGTCTCTGCCTGCTGCCCCCTTTGTCCGCTCAATTTCATCAGCGTTAACCTGAGTGCCAGTTGAGTTCGTGGTTTTTGTGTATGGACGCTCTCGCGTCTCTGCCTGCTGCCCCCTTTGTCCGCCATCGTTTACTGTTTGTTCAAACCATTTTTGCTGGTCTTCCCATTTTATTTGTTTAGCGTAGTAAGTCAGCTTATTGCTTATTTCACTAAGCTCTTTTTTTGGCTTATATGTCTCTGCAACTAGTTTTTGTAGCAGTTGTGTCTGTTTGACTATTGCTTCCAGCGATCTTTTAAAGTTCAATTCCTGCATTGAAGTTTCCTTGTTTCTCCCCTCTGAGACAATGTTCACCCTCTTTCGTTTCAAAGGTTGTAACTCTTCATCAGTTTGGATGTTGTTTTCCTCCTGGAATATGCTCTCCGTATTTATATTAGACATGTCATCGTTTCTGTCGGGTAATGAAAAGGATCTCCCTCTCGGAGGTGTTCTCATCAGGGAGTCCCTTCTTGCAAAAGGGTTTGGTGTAATTTTACTTGATGTTGCTGATTGTTTTGCAGAAGTTGCCCCCTCCGTATCCATGGGGCAGCCTGTAGTTGCCTCTGCCGAGGTTTCCACAGGGTGAGATTCCCGGTATTCCGGACCCACCCGGAGATAGTTTTCTTTCTGCGTTTCTTCCATGTTTATCTCTGTAATTTTCCCGTTTTTACCCTACCGGCAGGGTTCGTATCCGTGTCCGTAGCCATGTCGTCATCTTTTTTTTTTTTAAATAGCGGTAAGTGGAAATGACACCTAGCCCTCGGAAACCTAATAGCGTCGGTGCCAGAAAGTAACAAGAGTCGGCCGAGAGTAAGAGAAATAGAAGTCTGGCCAGATAGGAAAGATGAAAGAGGAGGGGCCTCACCCAAGACAAGTTGAAGAAAGGTGAGCAGCCCAGCTCAGGTGTGTATGCGTGTAGGTGGTCGTTTGTATGTGTGTGGGTGTAAGTGTTTGTGCTTGCGTGTGGTGGTGCACCCCCGTAGTCGCTATCCACGTACTCGCAAGACGCAAGCCCCTGGGGGAGATCTATCTATCTATCTATCTATCTATCTATCCATCCATCCATCCATCCATCCATCCATCCATCCATCCATCCATCCATCCATCCATCCATCCATCCATCCATCCATCCATCCATCCATCCATCCATCCATCCATCCATCCATCCATCCATCCATCCATCCATCCATCCATCCATCCATCCATCCATCCATCCATCCATCCATCCATCCATCCATCCATCCATCCATCCATCCATCCATCCATCCATCCATCCATCCATCCATCCATCCATCCATCCATCCATCCATCCATCCATCCATCCATCCATCCATCCATCCATCCATCCATCCATCCATCCATCCATCCATCCATCCATCCATCCATCCATCCATCCATCCATCCATCCATCCATCCATCCATCCATCCATCCATCCATCCATCCATCCATCCATCCATCCATCCATCCATCCATCCATCCATCCATCCATCCATCCATCCATCCATCCATCCATCCATCCATCCATCCATCCATCCATCCATCCATCCATCCATCCATCCATCCATCCATCCATCCATCCATCCATCCATCCATCCATCCATCCATCCATCCATCCATCCATCCATCCATCCATCCATCCATCCATCCATCCATCCATCCATCCATCCATCCATCCATCCATCCATCCATCCATCCATCCATCCATCCATCCATCCATCCATCCATCCATCCATCCATCCATCCATCCATCCATCCATCCATCCATCCATCCATCCATCCATCCATCCATCCATCCATCCATCCATCCATCCATCCATCCATCCATCCATCCATCCATCCATCCATCCATCCATCCATCCATCCATCCATCCATCCATCCATCCATCCATCCATCCATCCATCCATCCATCCATCCATCCATCCATCCATCCATCCATCCATCCATCCATCCATCCATCCATCCATCCATCCATCCATCCATCCATCCATCCATCCATCCATCCATCCATCCATCCATCCATCCATCCATCCATCCATCCATCCATCCATCCATCCATCCATCCATCCATCCATCCATCCATCCATCCATCCATCCATCCATCCATCCATCCATCCATCCATCCATCCATCCATCCATCCATCCATCCATCCATCCATCCATCCATCCATCCATCCATCCATCCATCCATCCATCCATCCATCCATCCATCCATCCATCCATCCATCCATCCATCCATCCATCCATCCATCCATCCATCCATCCATCCATCCATCCATCCATCCATCCATCCATCCATCCATCCATCCATCCATCCATCCATCCATCCATCCATCCATCCATCCATCCATCCATCCATCCATCCATCCATCCATCCATCCATCCATCCATCCATCCATCCATCCATCCATCCATCCATCCATCCATCCATCCATCCATCCATCCATCCATCCATCCATCCATCCATCCATCCATCCATCCATCCATCCATCCATCCATCCATCCATCCATCCATCCATCCATCCATCCATCCATCC